>JAOPHQ010006269.1:185000-324940 GCA_030340625.1 Merluccius polli | reverse complement strand
CCTAAACCAGAGGTTTATACTTCATCCGACCCTGCTCTGTTTTAGTTTTAACAATTCATACACACAACAGGATGGGTTCTCCAGGGTGTGATTTGTGTCGTTTATTTTATTTTATTTTTATTTGCATGCATTTTTCTATTTGCCCTCAAAATTGCATGTCTATAGGCCTGTGTGTGACTGTATGTGTGTGTGTGCATGTATTTCAGGCCTATGTGTGTGTAAACAAAAGTTGAGTGATAAAAGAATTTCCCCAATGTGGGATTAATAAATCTCAATCTTTAATCTTAATAGCACTGACCTCCAACGCTGCAGGTGGCAGCAATGCGTCAACACGGCGCCCTAACAACCGCCTGCACGGATCCCCTTCTCTGACGTGTCAAAAACATCGCCATTTTCTTCACGGAAGGATACGCCTCGAAGAGGAGAAAAAACACACAAACACATACACAAAACTGTAAGTTGAAACTCTTTAATAAGTATTATTTGGGGGGGGGGGGGGGAATTGGGTTGAACGTCCTACTCAACGCGAGCGGTGTGTCCAAACGCAGGCGGGGTCCGTCGCAAAACAAAACCCCCGTTGCGGAAGCGGTTTTTTGAAGCGGACTTGCGGTCTGACGCTAACGTTAGCCTAGCCTAGCCCAGCCTTATAGCGGAAGCCCCGGGAGACGGCGAGAGTTTCGCTGGTTTTTCGTGCGGAAAAGGGTCGTAAAGTGTGTTTACCTGGACCCGGCGGCGACGCGCCGCCCGTGGTCCTCGTCCACCACGTAGACCCCGTACGGTGTATGAAGGTGTCCTGGTTTTAGAAGGGTCAACGGACTATCGAGCCGGACTAACCGGTTTGCGGTAGCCTGGGTGTTGTGCAATTCGGGAGGTCCTGCGACACGACTCGTACTCGCTCTGGTAAACTAAGACATCTCCGCAGAAATCAGTTCAAAGAGCCGCGAAGCACGCAGGTGGCGGCAGGTCATGGTGGATGAACGGGTCCAGCGCAGGACTTTCACCCGGGAGACTGGGGTTCGTGTCCTGGACCCTGTTGTTTTTAGACTAAGTTTTGAGTTATTTTTTTTTAGGGTTTTTTTGTGTTTGATTTGCAGTTTGGTTAGTTTTAGGCAACATAACTACCTGGTTAGGGTTAGGCAGAAAGCCCTGAAGGCAAACTTCTCCGATGTGCAATAAACTATGGACACCCCCACCCAACCCCCCCCAACAAAACAAACAAGTCCCCTGTTGGTTCCTGGTCTGGCTCCCCGGGTCCATGACAGGACTATGGGGGGGGGGGGGGGGGGGGTTAAGTGGTGTGTATGTACAGGAGGGTCGGGATGTTTTTTTTTAGTTTTTTTTTTAGTGGTGTAACTTGCCTTCAAGACAGGTTCCGCATTTGGTCTCTGGTGGAGGAATGTGGGTGCGGCTGTTGACGCCGCTCTGTATGGCTTATATGAAATGCATAACATGCCGATTTGTTTTATAATGCATAGTAGTCTCCACTGATGACTGATGTGTTTCTTAAATAAGCTTGTGTTTTTTTCTCTCTCTCTCTCTCTCTCTCTCTCTCTCTCTCTCTCTCTCTCTCTCTCTCTCTCTCAGGTTTCTTTTACCAAAGTTGACTTCCATTATCTGCCACCATGGGGGGCTTTTTTTCTGGTTTGTTTAATTTTATGACTAAGAAGGAGATGAGGATCCTCATGGTCGGGCTCGATGCCGCTGGAAAGACAACGATATTGTACAAACTTAAGCTCGGCGAGATTGTGACCACCATTCCCACAATAGGTAAGCCTGTTCTACCTGAAATGTAGATGGGAGTATGATGCAGCCTCTGCTGTGGGCGGAGGCTGGGTGGGAAACAGAAAGGCATGCTGTCATAGACACTTTAAAGTAATGATCATCTCACAATAAAGTTTGAATAAGAAATGTTGAATCCTGCATATACATGCATTCATACACTGTCAGGTGTGTTGGTGCGCCAATTTGGTCAATTGCCTTTCTCCGGTCGAGGGCACGCCACTCAAATTGAAGTGTCAGCATAAAGTAGTTATATCCAGGACATCCCTGTCTTTGTTTTATAAAAATAACATAAAAAGTTATATCGAGCCTCAGCATTGCGTTATTGCAACACTTCAATTCAGGATTGTGTGTTCCTGCTACCTGTTTTTTGCGTATTTGTTTCTAATGTGAGCAACATGTTTGTATTCCGTTGTCCTCAGGTTTCAATGTAGAGACGGTGGAGTACAAGAGCATCAGTTTCACTGTGTGGGACGTTGGTGGTCAAGACAAAATCCGACCGTTGTGGCGTCACTACTTCCAGAACACACAGGGTGGGTTGTCTCCTCACATCATTAATACACCAATACAATTGTCAATCCACTATTTGCTATGAATGTTTTTATTTATTTATTTATTTTGCCGTGTCAGGTCTGATTTTTGTGGTGGACAGCAATGACAAAGAGCGAGCGACCGAGGCCCAGGAGGAGCTGATGAGAATGCTGGCAGAAGACGAGCTGCGTGATGCTGTGTTGTTAGTGTTTGCCAACAAACAGGCAAGTTGTATTTCCCTCATGAAATAGAGATGAATCCATGTCTGATTTTTATGCCACCCTGAAGTATTACCATACCCAGGTTTTCATACAAGGACCTAGTGTGTTGTCTGTATGTCTTCATTTGCTAATTTCTTTTTGTTCATTATGGATTTCGGCTCATTTGTTGTTTTTTGTTGTTGCATTAGGACCTTCCAAATGCTATGACGTCAGCAGAATTAACAGATAAATTGGGCCTTCACTCGCTGCGCCACAGAAACTGGTACATCCAGGCGACCTGCGCCACCAGCGGCGATGGCCTGTACGAAGGACTGGAGTGGCTGTCCAATCAGCTCAAGAAACAGAAATAACTCTTCATCTCATACTGTAGCTCCTCTCTCTTTTTCTCTACTCCTCTCATTGGGCAAAATTAGGTTTTTACTCCAACCGCAAACAAAATGTACTGCAGGCTGCCCTCGATTACTATGTAATTACAACACAGATGCATAAGGATGGGAAGTGATCTATTCTTGTAAAGGCATTTAAATTTCGTAGTACTTTATATAGGGCTGTTCGATGTAGACGTATATTTAATGTAGACATATTTAAAAGTAAATTATGTTATGTTTCTTCCTAGCCTTTGGTCTGGGCAATTGATTAAGGAAGGGAGAATACAAATAAACAAGTTGATTATTATTATTATTATTATTATTATAGTGGGCTATCAGATTGTATGTAGACTGGAGCACTCGAATAGGGGGCAGCAAAAATCATGACACTACTTAAGACCTAAAGGTTTACTTTTTCCACAAAAAAAGCCCCGATAGCCAGTCCCATAACCACATTTAAAAAAAATAAGCACTGGCACTAACTTGTACTATCTGTACTGTGAGATTCCTCAGTCTGCGTAAACAGAATGTCTGTGAACACTTCAGCTTTTTGCAATGCAGTTTGTGAACCGTTGGCTTAAATCAAAACTAATTGCACCCATCCGCCTGCGAGATCGGAGATGCAGTGACTTCAGCCAGCACTCGGGTTTGTATGACTCAGGTTTTAATCGTGCAAAGCCTTTGCAATATAGTGAGCAAAAATGCATGATGTGTGTGTTGATCTCATTGGATGACATAAATTATTTTTTTACATCATTCGGTGGCACAATAACTACCACGCTGTTGGAGCACATTGAAAAAAAACAACCAAATGAATAGCCCTCTATTGTAACCTACATACCATGTAAATACGATGGTCACAGAATTGGCTGCTGCCTTCACAATAGACAGCATCCTGAAATACATGCCTTTATAAAGACAGCACCTGGTGGGCAGAATGTCAATTAATGTATTTAGGTGGCAATATAATGAGTTTGAGCTTAATATTAGTTTTAGGGTTTCTTTCTTGCACATGCCCTTGGGACAAACCAGAAGCTGCACTTCTGCCCTCATATCCCAAACACATGATGCCTCTTTTTTTCTTTCAAGCTTTTCAATCTACCGGTGTGGGTGTTTTATTGCTTTTGAACTGTCCTAGTGGTGCATTAAACACTTGACAAATGCCTAAATGTTTGAAACTGTTAAACTTTTTTATGTATGGTTACTTAAGCTTGTTTTTGTGAGAAAAAGGCACTGTAATTAAAATGATCTTAAATACTTTGCATTTGAGTTTTGTTCTTCATCCCAGTAGTCATTACAATGTGACAGTTGGCTAAGTTCATATATTAATATAGTCCAGTGGTTTTTGAACTTGCTCAAGTGGGTCACGGGATGGCTACAAAACAAAATATATATATACCCATGCCAACTCAATTTTGGATGGAAAGATGGGGTTTGAAGACTGAAAAGGGGAAAACGCGACAAAATGTTCTCACATTTTTTACATGTAATGACGAGGTATAAACTTCACGGTTCAAACCATAAAGTTTGAACCCCTGATATAGAGAGCATAAGGTAGAACACCTGGCTTCCTAATGCGATGAAGCTGCAATCTTTGCCCCCTGCTGAGCCAGACTGACCTGGAAAGCAACCAGTGGTTCCAGAGTGAAAGCAAAACATTTGCACTTAGCACATCCTAGCATGCACAGGATCTCAAAGGTGAAGGGGGCGGGCGGGCGGGACAGCCTGCTGGGCGGTAATCTAGAGCGTTCTTTCAGGTTGATTAGGCTACTATGGTTAACGCAGCCAAGCCTGTAAAACATGGAAGGAGAGTGTGGTGGTCGTGGAGCAGGAGGGAGCCGTCTTGGGTCCCTTACAGGGTGGCTTTGTCTGGCTCCATCTCCTGCTGCTCCGTGTGTGTGTGTGTGTGTGTGTGGTGGTCCTGACGGTACTCTGCCATAAAAAATAAAAAAAAAGGACCTGCCTGGTTTTTTGCACTCCTCTTTCTGAATGCCTTGCTCTTTTTTAGCGCACCCCCCAGGTGCCAGCCAGCAGAATGCCCTCTTTCAGAGCAATTCAAGGCAAATGCAAACACTACACTCTATTATGACTAGCGGAGTGCATTCCAATGGTATCTTACCAGTCACAGCGCTGGGCCCATAACAGGGGGAGTACAATGGAGCAGTGGCATGATAGAGGGGTAGGAAAGGACCAGTGGCTGCCGAGTGGTACGAAAGACAATGAGCTGCACCATCGCTGCTAGAGTGAATAGCACCAGACATCTTGGAGAACTTCATAAACAGAGCAGAAATAAAAAAAAATAGGTTTAGAAAAAATAAGTTAAATAATGACACCGCAATTACCTCAATAATGTCTAAATCGTCACTTGATAGGTTACATTAAAACACTGAGTTTTCAAAAAGACTGCATATTTCTTCATAACATTTATTGAACTGTAAAAAATAAGATGTTTTTGTCTTCAACAAATTAAAAAAATAAAATCAACCCAACACAGTTAACATTTCTGACCGAGTAGGACAAATCCACTGGTAAACATTAACGGTCGGGTGGGCTGTGGGGTGACCGAGGTTTTATTATGCAGTCCAGAGTGTTCTGTGTGTCTCCGAGGGAAGGGTGGCGGGCTCCATTAGTCGTCGGAGTCCGTGTCGTGGCGTCGCCTGTGGCTCTGTGTGGTAGCCACAGGGGCCACCTTGCCACCGCCTCTGTTTCGGGGGACGGGGGACCCCCCGTCGGAGGAGTCTGTGTCGTGTCGCCGCTGGCGACGGTGAGGGGAGGAGGGGGGTCGGTCGGCCTTTGCCTCCCCCCTTGAATAGCTGTCATGGGGTCTGGCTCCACTCTGACTGTGGCATGATGGATTATGATGATGGTGGTCCTTTCTGTGCCTGAAGAGTAAAAGGAAGCAAACAATCAATGATATGGACCTGGCGGGGGTCAGTTAAGCCGATGCGGGCCTGGGGTTGAAGAGGCTGCCTCCAGAAGCCTATCATTCATGACATCCCGCAACAAAAAAAATGTCAACTGGCCATTGTAGGTTAATATGGCCAAAGGTCATGATTAACTGCTAACTGAAGCCTGACTTTAAAAACGCCAATTCAACACACTATTTGGTGTGCATGCATAAACACAAAAAAAAAACCTGGCATAACTTTTGGTGTCCAAGACACACCAAAACTCATAATATGTAAATGTAAGGTCTTTCAATTTTTTTTTTACAGCAGATTCTCCAAATCCCTGGTTCTCCATCTTTTTTTTTTAAAAAAAAGGTCATAAAGACAGTGCTCCAGTGCCCTCTAGTGGCAGAATTTGTCTCATAACATGCTTTTGCTCATACTGTGTCAAATATACACTCACCGGCCACTTTATTAGGTACACCTGTCCAACTGCTCGTTAACGCAAATTTCTAATCAGCCAATCACATGGCAGCAACTCAATGCATTTAGGCATGTAGACATGGTCAGGACGATCTGCTGCAGTTCAAACCGAGCATCAGAATGGGGAAGAAAGGTGATTTAAGTGACTTTGAACGTGGCATGGTTGTTGGTGCCAGACGGGCTGGTCTGAGTATTTCAGAGACTGCTGATCTACTGGGATTTTCACGCACAACCATCTCTAGGGTTTACAGAGAATGATACCGAAAAAGAGAAAATATCCAGTGAGCGGCAGTTCTGTGGGCGCAAATGCCTTGTTGATGCTAGAGGTCAGAGGAGAATGGCCAGACTGGTTCGAGCTGATAGAAAGGCAACTGTAACTCAAATAACCACTCGTTACAACAGAGGTATGCAGAAGAGCATCTCTGAACGCACAACACGTCGAACCTTGAGGCGGATGGGCTACAGCAGCAGAAGACCACACCGGGTGCCACTCCTGTCAGCTAAGAACAGGAAACTGAGGCTACAATTCGCACAGGCTCACCAAAATTGGACAATCGAAGATTGGAAAAACGTTGCCTGGTCTGATGAGTCTCGATTTCTGCTGCGACATTCGGATGGTAGGGTCAGAATTTGGCGTCAACAACATGAAAGCATGGATCCATCCTGCCTTGTATCAACGGTTCAGGCTGGTGGTGGTGGTGTAATGGTGTGGGGGATATTTTCCTGGCACACTTTGGGCTTATTAGTACCAATTGAGCATCGTGTCAAAGCCACAGACTACCTGAGTATTGTTGCTGACCATGTCCATCCCTTTATGACCACAGTGTACCCATCTTCTGATGGCTACTTCCAGCAGGATAACACGCCATGTCATAAAGCGCAAATCATCTCAGACTGGTTTCTTGAACATGACAATGAGTTCACTGTACTCAAATGGCCTCCACAGTCACCAGATCTCAATCCAATAGAGCACCTTTGGGATGTGGTGGAACGGGAGATTCGCATCATGGATGTGCAGCCGACAAATCTGCAGCAACTGCGTGATGCTATCATGTCAATATGGACCAAACTCTCTGAGGAATGTTTCCAGTACCTTGTTGAATCTGTGCCACGAAGGATTAAGGCAGTTCTGAAGGCAAAAGGGGGTCCAACCCGGTACTAGCAAGGTGTACCTAATAAAGTGGCCGGTGAGTGTATAAACGCAGTACGGACCTTTTCCTGTGGTCATCCGAGTCTGACGAGGATGAGTCTCTTCTTTGTCTTTTTTTCTTTTTTTCCTTCTTCTTTTTCTCCTTCTTGCTCTTCTTTTCCTTCTTTTTCTTTTTGCCCTCATGTCTTTGAAAGGAAAAGCAATCAATTGGTTGCTTGCATTCGTCAAAACACGGATATAGGAAAACAGGTGGAACGCACAAAATACAATTAAAAAGAATGAGAAAATGGAATAGAAACATTTTAAAAAATGGAAGACGAAGATGAAATGGTGAATCTTCCAGTGAGTGAAACTCACCCTGGCTCCTTATCTACAACCTCAACTGTCTGTTTTGTTGAGGCTTCTGGACGACCCTCCGTTTTGTGATGCTGTGACACAAAAAAAGATCATTAAGAAATACTTCTGTCACATTCTGTGTCACAAGTCTTTTAAAGAGTTGTCATAAACTCATTATTTCAGAGTTTTAATTGCAGTTCTAGAAACAGAATGCTGTTGAAATGCTTTAGGCACCATCCATTGAAATTGCTTTTCAGATGAAACAAAATGTATCCAGTCACTTACGGTGAAGACTGACAAGCCCATTTTTGCAGCTTCCTTCTCCTTTTGGGAGAGCAGAATTTTCCGTGATCCTGCACTGGAGGTGGAAACACACTTGAGCACACTTCAATCACAACTCCTTAGAGAAGTAGCTCACTCTCTCCATGACGAAGATGTCAAGAGGCACTTTTAACCACTTTCATAACACAAAAATAACTCAATGATAGAGCGGTTAATCTAAGCGATTTAGTCTTTAATTCTACCCCACACCGTTAGTTTAATCTGTTTTATAAAGAAGACTATTTCATAAAGTAGACAACAGCTATTGCAGGAAGCAGGATAATGTAGTGGCTAGGGCTGGAGAGTGAAGTGGCTAGGGTGTTTGTTAGGGTGCCTGGGTTTTATCCCAGTGTCTGCAGCCTATCTGTAGCCGTCCTTGAGCGACATGCCTGAAGCTGGGGCCACACTACATGCTTATCTAGGCTGATTTGGGAACGATTTGATGTCGGGCAGATTCCAGAATCTGTAGCTTCAGTCGGGCGGTAGAATCTGAACCCATAGTCGGTGTGTGTGTGTGTGTGTGTGTGTGTGTGTGTGTGTGTGTGTGTGTGTGTGTGTGTGTGTGTGCATGCATGTGTAAGACACTAATCTTTCTCTATACGATCCCAGTTGGCATGGTCCAGATTCAATCAAACATGTTTGATTTTATTTTGTGTACGCAGACAAGACGGAAAATCGCCAGTCGTTAAATGTGCACTGCTCAATTGTTTTGTAATCGTTTCAGATTGAAATAATCGTGTATTGTGTCCCCCAGCTGTTTACCCATATCTCCTCCTTAAGGGCATTATCTGAATTCCCTGTACATCGCTTTAAAGCAAAAATCAATATGACTAAATAGGGAACACAATCACCTGGAGCTGCCCAAGCCTGAGATACGGTCCACATCTCTATCTTCTCCACCGGGGTCCTCCCTTCTGCATACATCTGCCAGGTCCTGGTACAGGAAGGGATACAATTCAAGTATAAGCAACTAATAAGTTGCTTAAAATATTACAGTTACAGTTTGAGCGGATTTTTGCTAAATCGATAATAACATGTCTTACCTCTTTGGTCAGACCAGTTGGTTGTCTCTTTATATTTTTGTGCCCTCTAAAACAAAACAATGAACATTGGAAATTGTGTTGAATAAATTACAGCTTATTTGTGTTTTCCAATGATAATTACAGTCCAGACATTATTTCCACTCACAGAGCAGCCAGTAATGCCTCTTGCTCAGCGGCTTTAACAGCAGCCAACTCCTCTTCCTTGGTCAGAGGGGTGCCGTCCTTCTTGTCTCTAGCATACCACGTCAGGTCTTTGCCTTTTTGCCAGCGACCAACTGGTGCCATCAAAGAGTTCCCTGAAAATAACAGAATGGCAAGGATTGAGTGGTTCATTTAGGAAATACATTTAAAACAGACAAATTGCACATATTTTCCAAGATCAAACAACATCGTCCGTTTGGTATTATTACTAGGATAATGAAAATAGGGGAATGCATTAAGTGCAGTAGCATATGAACAGAAAAGTATTAAAGGGAAAGAACAGCAAAGCAATGCACTTTGACAATGAAATAGTCACAGCAAAGAGTACAATGCAATCGTAAAGTGGCAGTACAGTCTAGTGTATTTCAGTATAGTCTCAGGAGTACAGTCTAGTGTACTTCAGTATGGTCTCAGGAGTACAGTCTAGTGTACTTCAGTATGGTCTCAGGAGTACAGTCTAGTGTACTTCAGTATGGTCTCAGGAGTACAGTCTAGTGTACTTCAGTATAGTCTCAGGAGTACAGTCTAGTGTACTTCAGTATAGTCTCAGGAGTACAGTCTAGTGTATTTCAGTATAGTCTCAGGAGTAGTCTAGTGTACTTCAGTATAGTCTCAGGAGTACAGTCTAGTGTACTTCAGTATAGTCTCAGGAGTACAGTCTAGTGTACTTCAGTATAGTCTCAGGAGTACAGTCTAGTGTATTTCATTATGGTCTCAGGAGTACAGTCTAGTGTACTTCAGTATAGTCTCAGGAGTACAGTCTAGTGTATTTCAGTATGGTCTCAGGAGTACAGTCTAGTCACGTACTTCAGTATGGTCTCAGGAGTACAGTCTAGTGTACTTCAGTATGGTCTCAGGAGTACAGTCTGTGTACTTCAGTATAGTCTCAGGAGTACAGTCTAGTGTATTTCAGTATAGTCTCAGGAGTACAGTCTAGTGTACTTCAGTATGGTCTCAGGAGTACAGTCTAGTGTACTTCAGTATGGTCTCAGGAGTACAGTCTAGTGTACTTCAGTATGGTCTCAGGAGTACAGTCTAGTGTACTTCAGTATGGTCTCAGGAGTACAGTCTAGTGTACTTCAGTATGGTCTCAGGAGTACAGTCTAGTGTATTTCAGTATAGTCTCACGCCTGTTACCCACTGCATTCAACCGTCAACGGAAGACGGAAGGCGTGTCTGACGGAGGGGGGCGTGGAATTTGCCGACGGAGCCAGACGCAGCCAGCAGCCAATCAAATCGCTTTCCGCTTACAACAACAAAGCCGCGCTCTTCCTGCAATTTGTTATTGCTCTTTTCTATTGCAAGATGGATCCCGTCGTAGCAAGAAGAGTGCTTTTCCACCGCCACTATCAACTTGTCCTCCATTTTTAATAAGGTTTAAATGTTCCCGCTGCCGGCCGTCTGACATAACAGATGTGCTTTCCCGGGTTGTACCACCAAGGTGATTTCATTGGGCAGAGTCCAAGTAGCGTCACAGGACATATATTTGCATAATGTGATCTGATTGGCTGACGGATCCGTCGTGGCCAGAAAATTTTCTCAACTTTTCAACGCAACGAACGGAGCCGACTTGACTGACGGAGCCACAATGCATTGCGGCTCAGCCCCATTTAAAGTCAATGGGATGCGTTGACGAACGCATCCAGTGGGCAAGAGGTGTCAGGAGTACAGTCTAGTGTATTTCAGTATGGTCTCAGGAGTACAGTCTAGAGTACTTCAGTATGGTCTCAGGAGTACAGTCTAGTGTATTTCAGTATAGTCTCAGGAGTACAGTCTAGTGTACTTCAGTATAGTCTCAGGAGTACAGTCTAGTGTACTTCAGTATAGTCTCAGGAGTACAGTCTAGTGTACTTCAGTATAGTCTCAGGAGTACAGTCTAGTGTATTTCATTATGGTCTCAGGAGTACAGTCTAGTGTACTTCAGTAGGGTCTCAGGAGTACAGTCTAGTGTACTTCAGTATGGTCTCAGGAGTACAGTCTAGTGTATTTCAGTATGGTCTCAGGAGTACAGTCTAGTGTATTTCAGTATGGTCTCAGGAGTACAGTCTAGTGTACTTCAGTAGTCTCAGGAGTACAGTCTAGTGTACTTCAGTATGGTCTCAGGAGTACAGTCTAGTGTACTTCAGTATAGTCTCAGGAGTACAGTCTAGTGTATTTCAGTATGGTCTCAGGAGTACAGTCTAGTGTATTTCAGTATGGTCTCAGGAGTACAGTCTAGTCACATACTTCAGTATGGTCTCAGGAGTACAGTCTAGTGTACTTCAGTATAGTCTCAGGAGTACAGTCTAGTGTACTTCAGTATAGTCTCAGGAGTACAGTCTAGTGTACTTCAGTATAGTCTCAGGAGTACAGTCTAGTGTACTTCAGTATAGTCTCAGGAGTACAGTAGTATATTTCAGTATAGTCTCAGGAGTACAGTCTAGTGTATTTCAGTATGGTCTCAGGAGTACAGTCTAGTGTATTTCAGTATGGTCTCAGGTAAAGTTGATGAGTATGCAAACGTGGATGGGGAGGTCAGACTTGTCTAGTAAACGAAATAGCCTGCCACTAATACCTCTATGCCAGGCTGAACATGCAAACCCACCATATATCTCAATGGGAATTGTTCTCTATTGGGCCTGCCAAATTTGCCATCATGGTTTTGGTGGGGTGGTGGGGGTGGGGGTGGGGGTATTGCCAAAAAAGTATCGACACGTAAGCGTGTGTTGGCCATCCGACAACGAGGAAGGCAGCATCTGTGGGCAGTACTGCACTGCGTTGGGTGTGTGTGTGTGTTGCTCCGGCCCATGTGTACATACTTGGGTGGCGTCAGGGGGCTGAGGTCTCTACGTTAGGCGGCTTTAGTCCACCCACCGGAGGGGAGTGTGATGAGGGACCTGCGCTGTGTGGATAAAGGTATGGGGAAATAAAGTGTGTGTGGGGGGACTTGTGTTGAAAGCATGTGCGTGTTTTGTTGTTGTTGATGTTGTGTGTTTGTTTGTTTTTTTAGCAAGTTGAGCTACTGCTCACTTTAGCATTAGCATTAGCCACACACACACACACACACACACACGCATGCTTACCTAGATAATTCTCCCGGTGCTTGTCGCCCTTCACGTCGTCCCAGTTAAACTGGTCCTGGCCTCCTCGCACACCCCCGGACCGCGACGAACCGAACATGGTCGGGTTTCGCGTGTGGGTTTTTTACTTTGGGACCCGGACCGCGGTCGTGTTCACAGGGCTAGCCCGGCTAATGGCTCACACACACACCCACACAGCTAGGCCCGTTGGCTGGCTCCCTCATCCGGGGACTTTCGCCGCCGTTGGAGCTCGCTGCTGTTCCGCGTGGGGAGGGGGGCGCGTGCGTCGTCTTCTTCGTCGTATCGATTTGTTGACTTTTTGCATTACCTTTTTTTTTTCACCGACACCGGCCGTTATCTTTTTTTTGGTCATCGCCAACACCTAACAGTGTCAACACAACATGTCGGCACCGGTGGCGATTCGGTGAAGCCGGTCGTAATAATGTCGGCGGTCTGTAACTTTGTTGATGTAATACGGGAGTGGGAGTAGGACGTTGTGTTGCCGTCTATGGCGGCGGGTGCCGTCCACCAGCAACGGAAAGCGTAATACTTAATTAATAAGTGGACGTCGACGCCGGATAACTTGAGATCATAAAATAATAAATACATAAAAATAACTGGTACTGGTGGTGGTTATGCGGGTGAACGGTTGGTCTACGGTAGCCCGGTCGCTCTTTAACGTGTTGGCTCGGGATGATGACGTCTAGTCCATTCATCACCACCACCACCATCATCATCATCACCACCACCATCATCATGTGTTGTTGTGAGCCGCGCTCCTCTCACAGCATCAGCTCATAGGGGAGGGGAAGGGTCCGTTGTGGGTATACTGTCCCCATCTTGGATTAAAGCAATCGCTTGATGTACGTGAGATATTTTTCCAGACTCCTTTCAGGTAAGAAAGGCGTTGTTGTCGTTGTTGTTGTTGTCCCCCCCCCCCCCCCCCAAAAAAAGACGGGCATCCAGCTCCTGCATTCAGCAATCATGGACACTATGATATGATGAGCGTTGCTTATGCCATGCGGTGTGTGTACCTTAATTGCAGCTGACGCAGGGCAGATGTGTGTATCATCGACAGTGACACCATTCAAATGTTGAATGGTGTTTTTAGTTTTTTGGCATATTCACTAAGTGCGAGGTTGAGTTTAATAGGCACGTGTGATAGTTAATAGCCGTGCTGAAGTTATTGGATGTGTGTAATCTCAGTGGTGATGTATTTCACATGAGAAGAGTTAAGTTGGGACGTGTGACTTTTCAACGTTAATTGAGACCAACTCGTTTCATCACATGCTCCCGATTTCCTGTTCCACACTTATATTGGAAACGTCCGTGCACTGTTATTGCATGTAGTCTTTTACGTTATTTTAATGTAAAAGTCATTTTTGACCTTTTTTTTAGGTGCATACAGGAAGAAAAAAAGATGCAACTAACACAGTATTAGATTGTCAGGCCTATTTGTATTATAACTGTAATCCAAATGGGTATTTTTTTTTTCTCCAGATTAGTGTTCAGTCCATGCATTTAAGATTAAGATTTCCTTTATTAATCCCACATTGGGGAAATTCTTTTATCACTCAACTTTTTACACACACACACACACACACACAGGGCTGAAATGCATGCACACACACAACAGTGTCTACAATTTCTACAACAGTGTTCATAGTGTTAGTATAGGCCAGGGGCCAGGGGCCTATCCATACTGTGCTCTCTCAAGGGTGTCATATGGCTGAAATAGATTGCATTAACCACAATAATAGATAGATAATAAGCTGCCAGTAGAGGTAAATTCACAAAATCACAATCACTCTTTGCGGCCTAAATTGTCACGTCTACTTTGCAATTAATGAATGTCTTCCCTAAGAAGGCTGAATGACAATTATATAAACACTTGTTTGGCTCTTCTAAGAGTAAACGACTTTTCAAGTAGTTTAATTTTTATTGGCTCTGCAAACTGAAACGGTTCCCGACTCCCGACTGGTAAGGATCAAGGATGCCCGCTGTCTTAATTTAGCCGAGATTATGTCTAGTGTAAACCTTCAAGAGGCAATGGAGGATGACTGTCACTTTCAGCTGTGAAGAGAGAGTCACACACTGTTTACCTTGGAGACGGGGAAGGTTTATACAACCGTCATTATATTAGTAGCCAATAAAATATCATAAGGTTGCTTCCTACTTTACTCTTTCGCTGCCAGTTTTGTACTCTCTCTCTGCATGCACACAATGCTCCAGAGCCCTGAGGGAAAGGTAAAGAGATACTTGCGACACCGTCAAACTATTTAGAGAAGGAAGCAGTTTTGTACGTTAGGACATTATTATATTGATATGATGTTCTTATATGTATTTGAAGTCTATGCCCCTATCTACAGTATGTACTATAAATCTTGTGTAATATGTCCTACTTTCGCTATGATAGTATTTGATGAATGCTGCTTCTTCCTCTCAACCTGGTTAGCCAATCATTCGTTGCCCACCACAAGTAAGTGAAGGGCCCTCCAACTAGTGCAAACACTTTTCATCAGGGCTCCATGGGAACTAGAGGACCTGTTGACAACATTTCCTCTGGTCTATTGGGAGAGGCTGTGATTTGAGTGCGTGTTCGAGTCAGCGGTATCAAGTCACAACAAGGATGTGCCACGTTCTTGATTATGTTGTCCTGTGTTCAATTTCCCTAGTAAACTCCACCCGTAAGCCTTTTCATAGGTCAAGGGTTATGATGACGCATGATTAGACTCGTTACACAGGTACATATTCTTGGAACCTCGCCCAACTTGTACAGTCACCGCCCTGTTCCTTTTTGTTAATCCTTCTGCTGTTGTTCACATTCACTCACACTCTGTCGTGCTTCTCATTGTCTCTCTCCAGCTATGGCTGGACCGAGGCCTGTTGTGCTGAGCGGCCCGTCGGGCGCAGGAAAAAGCACGCTGCTGAAGAAGCTCATGGAGGAATACAACGGCGTCTTTGGCTTCAGCGTCTCCCGTGAGTGTCATGTGATGTGATATACTGCCGCCATAGTAGGCTGCCATTATCGCTGTTTTGTTGTGGCGGTTTGAGTGTCGTGTGTCTGCTGATGAGCGATAAGAGATTAGTGTTGACGCAGGACATTTGTCGTGCAGATTGAAATTAAAATGATGATCATGCATTTGTTTCAACTGTAGGGGATACTGTGTATCTCTGTATCATACCTGTATCACTATTCATAACAGCAATAGACTGAACTATTTCTCATCCTTTAGATACGACAAGACAGCCACGTCCAGGTGAAGAGAATGGCAAAGGTACATTACTACTATCAGTTATCTCTATACTACTATACCATAATAAACTCCTATAATATACAACACTGTATATTTTTTGGGCGGGACTTTGCTCAAAATGATGCTCTTCTCTTGAGATTTATAAGATAATAGATTTTCACATTGACGATGACATTTCCCCCTCTCAGACTACCATTACGTGACGAGGGAAGCGATGCAGACGGCAATCGACAATGGCGAGTTCATTGAGAGTGCCGTGTTCTCTGGGAACATGTACGGGACGAGTAAGGCGGCGGTGCAGGATGTCCAGGCCAAGAACCTCATCTGCATCCTGGACATCGACATGCAGGGCGTGCGCAATATCAAGGCGACAGACCTCAACCCCATTTATGTGTCTATCCAGGCGCCATCCATGGAAATCCTGGTAAGGACAGGACAGGATGCCTGTCTGTCAAATTGTCTGTCAAATTGTCTGTCAAATCCCCAGGACCACTAGGGCTGCAATGATTAGTCGATTAATCACCGAGTCGACCCACAGAAAATTAATCAAATCTAATTTTGATTAAGCATTTGCTGCTTAATGCTTCAGAAATGTAAATATTTGGATTATTAATACATGGATTATTATGAAATTAATACTTAAGTTTGTCTTGGCAACTACATTTAAGACATCACCTTTGGACTATGGTAGCATTTCTATTATTAATGACATTTTCTAGACTAAATAAGTAATCGACTAATCGAAAAAATTATTGTTGGAGTTATCGACTAGGAAAATAATCGTGAGTTGCTGCCCTAAGGACCACAGCCCCTTTTTATTTTTTAATGGCTCGCATTCTGGAAATGCAGGGTATGTCAATCACACAAATCCGGCTGTATGGGTTTTGTTTTCTGATCACATGGTTGTTTATTTAATCCTGCGGTGGTATGTGTTTAACTGTGTGGCGGTGTTGTTTCAGGAGAAACGTCTGAGGGACAGAAAAACCGAGTCTGAGGAGAGCCTTCAGAAGCGTTTACATGCAGCTTACGTGGACATAGGGATTAGTAAGTCACTCTTTCCACAGCAGAAAATAAACTTGTTTTAAAATTATAATAATTATAATATAATTAATTTGAATACTGTGTTTTTAATTATTACTATTATTTAATTACTATGGATTTTCTTTCAATGTATAGCACACACAAGTAAATTCTGCTCACTTTTTACAGGTAAAGAAGAAGGTTTATTCGACGTTGTGATTGTCAACGACTCCTTGGAGGTTGCATATGAAAAGTTAAAAGTTGTTCTTCTTGAGGTGAGTCGCCGCAGAGGGGAGCCCATCAACCTCAACACATACGATGGTTCCCCACAGAACCTACACTATATTAATAGTAATACTATAGATTCACTTGTGTGCAGAAATATATTTCAAATATGCTGTCAGAAATAAAATCACAGCGTAATCAACTCCCAGGTTTATTCTCTCAAAATCATTTTCCTCTAAATCAATTGCGATATGATTAGTGGGAATGATAATTTTTGCATCACAATTGTCATTTTCACTGAAAAAAATGTTTTCTTTGTAGGTCAGGGCATCTCTGCAGCACTACAGTACTTAATTTATAATGGTGTTATACATTTACACATTTTACCTTAAATTGCAGCTCCTGCGATTTGGATAATATTTTGATTTATTGATCAGCCCTATAGTCCATTGTGGATTTTGACACCCATTCACAGATTTGCCTTGTTAGCATGAAGTCTGGAGCTCGATGTAATTCAAATGTCTTATGTTTTTTCAGGAAATTAATCAAGTCAAGAAAACCAGCATGTCTTTGTGAAGAAATAATGGGAAGGCGACCCCCCCGAAGGCCCTGCCATCACTCCTCTCACCCTGGCAGACCTATCTTCCATTCCGGAGCATTCCTTCAGATGGCATTTCCAGAAGCCGCTCCTTAACATCAAATAACTGTCTAACATGGAAACCATGCGTTTAAAGTTGTTGTTTACTGGGGCTTTTTATTTTACCTCACTGTTCTTTGTTTTGCTTTGCCTTTTTGTTTTTGTTAGGGAGGGGTGTAAAATAGCTGACTTAATGGTTAGTAGCTACCATATGTTTTAACAATGTTTTGTTCCTTTAGAAGGAAGCTAATGCTCAAGCATGTTCATGGCTTATAACGTCCTGGCCGTCCCAGGCGTGACCATATATTTATTTGAAGTAAGACTAATTGTGTCAAGCATAATATTGGGAGTTTTTTGTATCAGCTTTGCCTTGTTTAGTAGTAACAGTAGTCTACATGCAATAACAAAACCTAACAATCAATTCATTAAGTCAACTGAAAATGTACGTGGCAGATGCACATGTACATGGTGCTGGATATCTCTGAGCTAGGTTAAGTTATTGTATGGATGGTTACACTTGGGATCGGTCTAATCTCAGGAACATTGCTGCTCATTGCTTTCTGGGACACACACACTCACGGCACAGTTGAACTGATTGAATTCCAGAGGTTTTTTCAGAGCATTAAAAAATTGAAAGTGAAGTGATAGTTGATAAAGAGGGATTCAATTCAAGTGGATACATTTACAAATCAAATATGAATTGTCTCTACATGCACTCAGACAGATACGGAACAGAGTAATTATTTTACATGCTAAATGTTGTATTTTTATTCATAGGCCTGAACAACTCCAATCCAATTTGTCAGTTATTGTTGTTTTTTTTAAATCATGTGCAAACCAGTTTTAGATTGGACAAGGGAAATACTGGGCAACTTTTTTTTGTCAACTGATGAGTTAATTTAAGCCTGAACACTTCAATGATTTAATCACTCAAAATAAAGTACAGGGCACAGCCTGCTGCATTCGGTCTACTTTGAGTGCTCATTCTGTTGATTCACAATGGTAGGATTTTGTTTTTTATGTTATAGACACGGTGTGAATTATGATAATTATAATTATAATACTGGTAAAACTGGAAATACTAATATTGTGCTTTCCACACTGCAATTTCCCAGCTTGGGATCAATAAAGTATATCTATCTATTGTTCCCAGTCAGATTCATGTGGCCTCCAGGGTAAACCATCGAAGTGCCCATCTTTAAGGCATACATGCTTTGAATAACATGTATCTTGTGTATGTATGTGTACAGTGTATTTGATGTGAAGCAACAAGGTTTTTCCATCTCATGTATGTACAATTTGGTCTGTATAAATAAACCTTAGAGACACTTTCATAATGCTTTATAACATACTATTAATTTCCTTAAATGATCTGGCCTTCTGTCCTTGCTTAGTGGGCTGGTGTTGTATAAAATAAATGGATAAAAAACATTTGAATCATATGTACTTTGATTTAATTTATTTACTTCAGATTCTCACTCCCACCGCCAACATGATTCTCAAATACTTAACATGTACAGTACAGGTAGTAATCCTTTATGCTGAAATTATTACACAAAATACTTCATGTAATGTAATACATTGCTACAACACTATAAAGAACAATACTACTTTTCAAATAAGCTATCCTGGTTATAGATTATTTTAAACCAAATATGTTAAATAATGCGAGATAAAGCACTTAAACATTTGTACTTATAATCCACCATTAATGAAATGTGGCATCAAAGTCTCACTTAATTATCTGATATGAATATAACATCTGCTTTCGAAAAGCTAATACATATCATGCTGTCACTCATCTAAATATCTATTTTGAATCGTTAATCTTTAATGAATTCCTTGGTGATTGAACTGCATTAGCAGATATTAAAATATCAGAGCAGTAGCATTTGTAAATCCAGTGCACCATGAACTGTATCTATGCTCCATGCTGACATAACAAGTAAACAGTAAATTACTTTGTTGTCGCGCTTTTCAATTCTTCAGAAACAGCCAACGTTTTCAGTGTATCATGATAAAGCTCGCTGTTAGATCTTATAGCTCTCTGTGAAAAACAATCTGTTAAATTACAGATGGCTAAATAAACTGTCGAAGACTTGTTCATCCATTTAACTATTCACTTCAGGTGAATCAGGTTGATAGAGGTTTAACTTTCAAATGACTGCAGCTATGTGGACTTACAGCCATCAACAATGTCCAGGTTTTGTTTTCATACAATGTATGTTTTGTACAATGTGTGAAATCAAACATTGTAAAATAAAACATGAATGAAAACTTGTTTTCAAGACCATTTTCAATACCCAAACAAGCGTTGGTGGGCATATCACTAAAGTGACATTTACAGCATCTTAGAGCTTGATGGTAAGCTTAATTCAAAATTAGTTTCTGACTGTTACTAAACAATTTAGCACTTATAACAGTTTTGCCTGTGTATTTTGACAAGATTATCCGGCAGCCGACGTAGCGCTTCAATAGGAAATAGACAACCAATAGATTGGCCTATCGCTCCTTTCGTGGTCGCTTGCTTTACAATGGAATGATCCGTCATATGCAGTTAACGTACGGTAACAATATGCAATATTTTAAATAATTGTATATTTAGAAATGTTCCCATTTAAGACTACTAAGGGTCGTGGTACCAAATTAAATCTGCTCGTTTCCCATTGCTTCGGGGGCCTACTGGCTGTCATGTTGTTTCTTACCAAATTGAAGAGTGACAGGGTTGCCCACGGGCGTGTAGCCGTAGGTCTGGGTGACCACCCTGGTCTTGTAGCTCTGCTGGCCGCCTTCCACCCTCTGCACCTCGGAGCAGTAGGACGGCTTGACCTCCAGCTGGGCGTGGCTCACCTGGATGGGGACGTCTCTCCCCGTCCCGCCGGGGACAGCGGCGGCGGCGGAGGAGGAGGAGGAGAAGAGGCCGCTGGACAGGTGGTCCCTAAAGCGGCTGAAGAAGCCGGCCCGCTGCCGGGGGGCGGCTACCGGACGGCCGACGTTGAGGAGCACGGGCTGGCCCACGGCCGCGCCGCCGATCTCCCTCTGGAGCACGGCGATCTCGCAGGGCTTCTCCGCGGGGAGGCGGAAGGCGGCGCCCGAGGAGCCGTAGCTCTCTCCCTCCCCCGGGACGTAGTCCTCCAAGTCCTCCAGGGTGAGCACAGGGTGGCCGCCCTGAGACAGGATCTTGGGCTCTCTGTTTGGCTCGCCGCCATTGCCGTCTTCGTCGTCGTCGGGTTCGAAGATGATGGTTTCCTGGTCATCCGTCTCCTCGTCGTCGTCGTCCTCCCCGTCGGCGGCGTGGGAGATGGTGGACACCTCGTAGGCCGCGCCCGGGATCCTGGACGACGCGGCGGGCCCGGGGAGGGCGGCGTGCTCCTCGGCGTCCCAGGAGAGCGGCGGGTGACCGGCGGCGTCCTCCGGCAGCTGCTCCACCAGCGTGTTGTTGGAGTTGTTGGCGTTGGGGTTCTCCGGGGGGGAGCGTCTGGGTCTGGCCCCCAGGCCCAGGGAGGCGGTCGACCGCTCGGACCCCGCCGGCGAGACCCCCCTCCTGCGGGAGAGCCTCGGGGACTTGTTGACCTTGTACTCGATGATCTCCTCCACCTCCACCCAGCGGGGCTTGCGCTCCGCCGGCCGGGCTGCGGCGCCCTGGTGCTCGGTCACGTAGAGGGTGGGGATGGTGGTCTTCCTGGCGGGGGGCATCCTTCTCTGCCTGGACCCGGCGGGCTCCGGCGTGGAGGTCTCGGAGCGGTACGCGACATTGGCGGCGGCGAAGCCGGGAGACTTGTGTCGCTTCATGCGCGTGTTCTTCACCACGGTGGTGATGGTCTCCTCACTGGGGCCACGTGACCGAGACGAGGGGAGACAGAGGTTCAGAGTTACCTCTCATTCGAGCGGCACAGGGGGCTGCATGCTTGTGAGTTTCTCACCTTGCTGTTAATAGCACATGCGGAGTTAATACCCACTTGCTTTGTCATAGCACTGAGTCGTGCTGTGGGGGAAAAAGTGAATCCTGTCCAAGATTAATAAATCCTTGATCCTTCACATCACCAGGTTTGCTCTCTCGCTCGGAGGCTATTAAAGACCACAGGGAGAGGATTTGACACATGAGTCGGGGTTTGAGGGACTATGTGATTATATATATATATATCTATGTGTTTATATATAGCTCTCCCATGGAGTCAGTGTGTTATCCTTTCAAATTACATGGCTTTGTTGAATACTCAATTCTAATTGGTCAATGACTGCATTCTACGGTCTGTTATTTCTGAAAAGGAGACTGCTATGGACGCTATTTTCAACTGTAGAATCTAACAGATTATTTTTTTTAGTGAAGGCAATACAATCATTTTTAAATCAATAAAATCATTTTTGTTGTTCTATTTTGAGTCAAATCATTGATTTCTTTATTAAGTAGCCATGTAATAAGTGGGATAATGTACAGCGAATCTTTCGCGTCTGGGTCCTGCATCACCCTGAAGGGGTTTATTTAGCTTATCCTCACTGGACAGCGCTTCACGCTCACACTGCACATATCACATGAGTACATGTGCATAGATGGGGCTAACGGATGAGGAAAGTTAGACATATAAGTAACACACACACAACCAGGCCCATATTACACACGTATTGTTTGGACAAGAAACGTCTGTTATTGAATTTATCGCAGTTGAAATTAAAATATGAACTCTTTTGGAATATTGTTGATGTTAAAAAGTTGATATTACTAGATACAAAACAACAAATGTTCTTTGTACACAGCATACACACATATACGGATATTTTCAAGAGGAGAGTATAATGTCAACTCAAAAAATGCGACATGCGACATGCAGGCATCGCCCTTTAGTCTATGTCACTTACATGATGATGGTTTTCTTTGGTAATTTAGTCTCCTGCTCAGTAACTATGGGTAAAAGGCATAATGGCAATGGTGTGAGTTTTGAATGGGAGTAGCAAGACAATCGACACAACTAGTTAAACTAACTAGAAAAATCTACACTGCAAACATACATGGATCGATCTTGAGTGTAAATCCATATAAAATGTCAATTTTCTATGGGTTCCACATCTACACTGACAGAAAGACTAGAATAGTGTAGTCATGAGTAATGGTGCAAGGTCCTACCTTCAATGGTGATGGCTTGGTCTGCAGAACGAGCCGCAACCAAGTCAGCGGCACACTTGGCATTACCCAGCCGATTGGACAACTGCCATACAATGAAAATAATCTATTTTAGGCTTCAAACAATTAACACTTAGTTAATATATTGAATCAATGGCAACTAATCACACACAAATGTAAGAACAACAACGAGGAACTATAATGAACTAAAATGCCCAGTGTCTCATTTGAGCTTTTATGGGGACAATCTTGGTCCACAATGTTCTGTTAGGTACTGACTGTGTGGACCATCATACCTCACACTCGTAGTGTCCCAGGTCTCTCTCTGTCGGGCCCTTGACCACCAAGACCAGCACCCCACTGCGGGGCTCGTTGTAGGTCTGGTACTTCTCCTGGTCGGTCAGCAGTCGGCCCTCCTTAAACCACCTGGACACAGAACCGTAGTAGTAAAACACACATGATAATCTCAGCCAGTGTTCAACTGAGTGGCACCACTGAAGTACACATCTGGGATCCAGCAGTCCTTCTGGGGGGGGAGATGGGGCAGGAAACCAAAAATTGAAAGGGGCGGAGTTACGCCTAGTTTCCTGTTTCGTTATGGAGATATTCTATATTCTGGGTTCTTTGAGTGGATTAAGCTTTCAGAAGGGGATTTTAATGACCCGTTTACACGGTGTTGATTTGAAACCTTTACAGACACTTTTTCTAAGAATGTTTGTGGGATGTTTTAGCCAATTACAGCTTACAGATCCCCGCCTCCAACAACACGATTGATTGAAACAAATATGAAGTGAAAACGAGCCGTCTGTGTTGACCAAGATTTGCACTAGTCTGCTATCAGACTTTAGATTATTAATCTATGGTCTGATTTGTGAGACAACTGAAGTACATACCTGATCTTGGGGGTAGGAGCGCTCTGTATGACGCAGGTGAACTGGGAGTCCTCTCCGGCAACAAAGGTGGCGTTCCTCAGCTTGTTCACAAAACGAGGAGGCACTACAAACAGGATATGGTTAAGAAAAAAGACCAAGATGGAGATTTGGTTTAACCTGGTCTGATGGAGCCAATTTGAATCTGAACAGTGAATTGTTACACCACGTCCTGCTACACGGTCCAATACCTCCATCTAGTGGACGCTTGTCGTCTCTACCAGTCATTCCCCACACACACCTGTTCCTAATTAATAATCACTGTTTCCCTATTTAAGCCGGGGATTGTCAAGCAGCCGGCGCCAGTTCGTTGTTTCCCTAACCTACTAGTAATTCCCAGCCTGACTACGCCTGTTCCAGCCCTTGTTGCCGATCCCTGCCTGCCTGACGACCCACCTGTCCAGCCCTTGTTGCCGACCCCTGCCTGCCTGACGACCCACCTGTCCAGCCCTTGTTGCCGACCCCTGCCTGCCTGACGACCCACCTGTCCAGCCCTTGTTGCCGACCCCTGCCTGCCTGACGACCCACCTGTCCAGCCCTTGTTGCCGACCCCTGCCTGCCTGACGACCCGCCTGTTCCAGCCCTTGTTGCCGACCCCTGCCTGTCCGACTACCAGCCCCGTTGCCGACCCCTGCCTGTCCGACTACCAGCCCGTTGCCGACCCCTGCCTGTCCGACTACCAGCCCGTTGCCGACCCCTGCCTGTCCGACTACCAGCCCGTTGCCGACCCCTGCCTGTCCGACTACCAGCCCGTTGCCGACCCCTGCCTGTCCGACTACCAGCCCCGTTGCCGACCCCTGCCTGTCCGACTACCAGCCCGTTGCCGACCCCTGCCTGTCCGACTACCAGCCCGTTGCCAACCCCTGCCTGTCCGACTACCAGCCCCCGTTGCCGAGCCCCCCCCGCCTGCCTGACTACCCGTCCCCTGCCTAGCCCTTGTCCACCTGATTGCCTGCCCCGTACCAGACCCCCGCTAGCCTGACTCCCCGAACGATCACCCAATAAATTCCTTTGCCTTTTATCCTGTCTCTGCCTCCCTGTGTCCAGCATTTGGGTCCCAGTTTTCGTGTACCGTAACAGTACGAACTGGCCACACATGGACCCAGCTGACGCAGAGGGGTTCAGGGCCATGATCTCCCGCCAAGGGACTCTCTTGGGCCAACACGATCAGGCCTTGCAGGAGATCGCCACCGCCCTCCGGGAGCTGACTCTAGCCGTCGGCGCTCAGCTCCCCGCCCCCCCAGAACCACCAGCCCCCACCCCGAGTCCGTTGGTTTCTCCCCGGGAACCATTCATCCCAGCCCCCCAACGTTATGGAGGGGATCTGGGATCCTGCCGGTCATTCCTTACCCAGTGTTCCCTTGTTTTTGAGATGCAGCCCCAGACTTACCCCACCGAGAGATCAAAGATAGCTTACCTGATCGGTTCGCTGAGTGGCGAGGCTCTCGCGTGGGCCGCGGCGGTGTGGGAACGTGGGTCTTCGGTTTGTTATAACTACGGCGCCTTCACAGATGATATGAGGAAGGTCTTTGATCATCCTGTCCGGGGCAGGGAGGCCTCCCAACGTCTCCTGCAGCTTCGCCAGGGATCACGCAGCGTAGCCTCTTTTGCAGTGGAGTTCCGGACCCTCGCTGCTGAGAGCGGCTGGGACGAGGAAGCGCTGCAGGGGGTTTTCCAAAACGCGCTCAGTAGCGAGCTAAAGGACCGCTTAACCTCCTGGGAGGAACCCGCAAACTTAGACCATCTGATTTCTCTCGCGATTCACATGGACAATCGGTTGCGAGAACGGCGTAGAGAGAGAGGCACCCGCTCGTTCGCCACGCCCCCTTATGAGTCACCGGCTGCAACGCAGTCCTCCCTCCCGGTCACCGCTCCTCCTCGCTATGGGCGGCCCTCTTCCCCCGAGCCGATGCAGATCGGACGCGCACACCTTACTCCCGAGGAGAGGGAGCGGCGTATGCGAGTGGGAGCTTGTTTGTATTGCGGCACTTCCGGTCATTTTCGATCCGGATGTCCCGCCCTCTCGGGAAAAGAACGGGCTCGTCAGTAACTCGAGGGGTACTGGCGAGCCGCTCTCAGAACCCCTCAGTCTCTCGTCCCCTCCTAGAGGCCACCCTTAGGTGGCAGGATCAAGACCTCCCGCTCTCCATTCTCTTGGACTCCGGAGCGGATGAGAGCTTCATTGATCAGGAGTTGGTTGAGCGATTGAGGATAGACACCATTCCTCTCGATCTTTCGATCGAGACCCAGGCGCTAGATGGGAGGACCCTCACCCGGGTGGAACACCGCACCGTTCCACTCAATCTGCTAGTTTCGGGGAATCACCAGGAGACCATATCCCTCCTGGTGATTGCCAGCCCCTTCTCCCCGGTTGTTTTGGGCTACCCCTGGTTTCGGACTCACAATCCTCAGATCGATTGGGGAACCGGACGCATCCTGTCATGGAGTACCCATTGCCTGTCCCAGTGCTTGCGGTCCGCCCCGGCCCCTCGGGCGGCAGAGTTCGAGTCCGTACCCGAACCTCCTGACCTGTCCTCCGTCCCGGAAGAGTACCACGACCTTGGAGCGGTGTTCAGTAAGGCCCACGCCTTGACCTTGCCCCCCCACCGCCCTTATGACTGTACTATAGACCTCCTCCCCGGAGCCCCCCTTCCTAGCAGCCGTCTATTCAACCTCTCCCGCCCAGAACGCGAGTCGATGGAGGAGTACATCGGGGAATCCCTCGCCGCTGGAATCATCCGCCCTTCTTCGTCACCAGTTGGAGCGGGGTTCTTCTTCATCAGTAAGAAAGATAAATCGCTTCGCCCCTGTATCGACTACCGTGGACTGAACGATATTACGGTGAAAAATAAATACCCGTTACCCCTCATCAGTTCCGCCTTCGTCCCCCTTCATGGAGCCTCCGTATTCTCCAAATTAGATCTGCGCAATGCATATCACCTGGTCCGCATTCGGGAGGGGGACGAATGGAAGACGGCGTTTAACACTCCTTTGGGCCACTACGAGTATCTAGTGATGCCATTCGGCCTCACCAACGCCCCCGCAGTGTTTCAATCTTTGGTTAACGATGTCCTCCGGGACCTGTTGAACCACACCGTTTTCGTCTATCTTGACGATATTCTCATTTTTTCAAGCTCCATGGAGGAGCACCGGGTCCATGTCCGGCAAGTTTTGCAGAGGCTTCTGGAGAACAGACTCTATGTTAAGGCAGAGAAATGCGAGTTCCACGTCCCATCCATTGCCTTCTTGGGGTATATAATCAGCCAGGGACAGGTTAAAATGGATCCCTCGAAGGTCTCTGCGGTGGCCGATTGGCCCTCTCCCTCCACCCGCAAGCGATTGCAGCAGTTCCTTGGCTTTGCCAACTTTTACCGACGTTTTATACGCGGTTATAGTCAGATTGCGGCACCCCTCACGGCCTTGACGTCCACCAAGAGCTCCTTTGCTTGGACGCCGGAAGCGGAGTCCGCCTTTCGGGGCCTCAAACAGCGGTTTATATCCGCCCCCATCCTCACTCAACCTGATCCGTCACTCCAGTTCGTGGTGGAGGTCGACGCCTCGGACACCGGAGTGGGCGCGGTTCTCTCCCAGCGTTCCGCCTCCGACCACAAGCTCCATCCTTGCGCCTTCTTCTCTAGAAGGTTGTCCCCGCCGGAGCGCAATTATGATGTGGGCAACCGAGAGCTATTAGCGGTCAAGCTGGCCTTGGAGGAGTGGCGACACTGGTTGGAGGGCGCGGAGCTTCCTTTTATTGTATGGACCGACCATCGCAACCTCGCTTACCTCCAATCGGCGAAGAGGCTAAATTCCCGTCAGGCCAGGTGGGCTTTATACTTTGGTAGGTTCAACTTTTCCCTCACCTACCGCCCGGGCTCTCAGAATGTTAAGCCGGATGCTCTGTCCCGCCTGTACTCTCCCGAGGACCCCAGCACGGACCCCGAGACCATTTTGCCACCCACTTGCCTCATTGCCACTCTCACCTGGGAGGTGGAGTCGGCTGTCCGTCGGGCACAGAGGCAACAGCCGGACCCCGGCCTCGGTCCCCCTAACCGCATGTTCGTCCCTGACGCGGTAAGGTCCCAGGTGCTAACTTGGGCGCACTCCTCCCGGCTTACCTGCCACCCAGGTATCTCCCGCACCTTGGATTTCATCCGTCGGCGTTTTTGGTGGTCCACCATGGACAAGGTCGTCCGCTCCTTTATTTCGGCGTGTGCTACTTGCGCGCGGAACAAGACCTCGACCCGCCCCCAGTCCGGTTTACTACAGCCTCTACCCATACCTAGCCGCCCCTGGTCACACATCGCCCTTGACTTTGTCACCGGTTTACCCACGTCAGAGGGTAACACCACCATCCTTACCGTGATTGACCGCTTTTCAAAGGCCGCCCACTTCATCGCCCTTCCCAAGCTTCCTTCCTCCAGGGAGACCGCCGACCTCTTGGTCAAACACGTATTCTGCCTGCATGGCATCCCCGCGGACGTGGTCTCAGACAGAGGTCCTCAGTTCACCTCACAAGTATGGCGGGCCTTCTGCAAAGCTCTTGGCGCCACTTCCAGCCTCTCGTCAGGGTTTCACCCCCAGTCTAATGGTCAGTCTGAAAGAGCAAACCAGGAGATGGAGGCGGCGCTTCGCTGCATCTCCCACGCCAGCCCCACCACTTGGAGCTCTCAGCTGCCCTGGGTGGAATACGCCCACAACACTCTGTTAAATGCATCCACTGGGTTATCCCCATTCATGGCCTCCCTGGGTTACCAACCTCCCCTGTTCCCTGATCTGGAGGAAGAAATCGCAGTCCCCTCGGTCCAAACCCATCTGCGCAGGTGCCGGCGCATCTGGAAACGAACACGCACTGCACTACTCCATGCATCCTCTCGCTCCCAAATTCAGGCGAATAAGCGGCGTCGTCCTGCACCCGAGTACGCCCCCGGGCAAGAGGTCTGGTTGCGGGCCAAGGATCTCCCCTTGAAGGGGATTCCCCCCAAACTCTCCCCACGCTTCATTGGCCCCTACGCCATCTCCAAGGTGGTCAACCCCTCTGCGGTTCGCCTGAACCTCCCCCCTGCACTCCGCCGCATCCACCCCACTTTCCATGTCTCGCAGGTTAAGCCAGTCTCTACCAGTCCGTTGTCCCCCCCCATCCCACCTCCACCTCCGCCAAGGCTGATTGACAATCATCCAGCTTGGACGGTCCGTCGACTCCTGGATGTGCGGCGTCGCGGCCGGGGACATCAGTACCTGGTCGATTGGGAGGGGTATGGTCCTGAGGAGAGATCCTGGGTTCCCCGCAAGCGGATTCTGGATCCCTCCCTTATTCGGGACTTTCACCGGGATCACCCGTCCCCCCCACCCGAAGTACCCTGCGACAGGGTTCCCGCCTCCAGGCCCCCTCCACCCATCCCGGTCACAGACAATCACCCGGCGGTGCTAGGGCGTCCGCCGAGAGGCGTCCGTAGAGGGGGGGGGTACTGTTACACCACGTCCTGCTACACGGTCCAATACCTCCATCTAGTGGACGCTTGTCGTCTCTACCAGTCATTCCCCACACACACCTGTTCCTAATTAATAATCACTGTTTCCCTATTTAAGCCGGGGATTGTCAAGCAGCCGGCGCCAGTTCGTTGTTTCCCTAACCTACTAGTAATTCCTAGCCTGACTACGCCTGTTCCAGCCCTTGTTGCCGATCCCTGCCTGCCTGACGACCCACCTGTCCAGCCCTTGTTGCCGACCCCTGCCTGCCTGACGACCCACCTGTCCAGCCCTTGTTGCCGACCCCTGCCTGCCTGACGACCCACCTGTCCAGCCCTTGTTGCCGACCCCTGCCTGCCTGACGACCCACCTGTCCAGCCCTTGTTGCCGACCCCTGCCTGCCTGACGACCCGCCTGTTCCAGCCCTTGTTGCCGACCCCTGCCTGTCCGACTACCAGCCCCGTTGCCGACCCCTGCCTGTCCGACTACCAGCCCGTTGCCGACCCCTGCCTGTCCGACTACCAGCCCGTTGCCGACCCCTGCCTGTCCGACTACCAGCCCGTTGCCGACCCCTGCCTGTCCGACTACCAGCCCGTTGCCGACCCCTGCCTGTCCGACTACCAGCCCCGTTGCCGACCCCTGCCTGTCCGACTACCAGCCCGTTGCCGACCCCTGCCTGTCCGACTACCAGCCCGTTGCCGACCCCTGCCTGTCCGACTACCAGCCCCCGTTGCCGAGCCCCCCCCGCCTGCCTGACTACCCGTCCCCTGCCTAGCCCTTGTCCACCTGATTGCCTGCCCCGTACCAGACCCCCGCTAGCCTGACTCCCCGAACGATCACCCAATAAATTCCTTTGCCTTTTATCCTGTCTCTGCCTCCCTGTGTCCAGCATTTGGGTCCCAGTTTTCGTGTACCGTAACATGAATAGTGTATAGTATGTTATGTTGTGGTATTTGTATAGTACTCCATCCAAACCTACCCTGAACGGTGATCTTGCCAAGGGTGCTGGCGTTGCCGGCTGAACTGGTGGCGAAGCACATGTACTGTCCCGAGTCGTCAGCCGTCATGTTGTCCAGGATCAGGGTGCAGGAGCCGTCGGGGTCCTCGATGATGATGTGGTGCGGGTCTGCCTCCACTGCACGGCCATCTTTGTTGGAGAAGAGGATAAACAAAACGGCAAGCGTGAGATAACCGTAACGCTATCATGTTGTACACAATTTGACCATGCATAATGCACTTACATGAAGATTAACATCTAGATTAACCTAGATTAATTTCAAGATTACCATTAGATTAATCTAGATTAAAGATTTTAATCTATGCCCATCTCTACACAAATCATTGTGTTAATAATTTTGAAAATACTCTAGCCACCAGCTGTTATTACCTTGCCAATACTCAAACGTAAGCCGAAAAAGCATCCATTAAAAAAGTTCTGCCGACCATCTCTCAACCTACCCTTGTACCAGGTGACGACAGGTTTGGGGACTCCAGTGACCTTGCAGGCCAGCTTCACTGTCTGTCCCAGCTCGGCTGTGCAGTCTGTCAGGATTGCCTCAAAGTCAGGGGGACCTGCAGACACAGAGGAACCATGAGATGAGTGAATGTTTAACTACACATTATAGTAGCACTAAGCAAACCATAATGGGATGAATACAAGTGAGATGGTATAAGTGAATGTATGCAAGTATGTGTGTGTGTGTGTGTGTGTGTGTATATAAATGCATGTGTGTGTGTGTGTGTGTGTGTGTGTGTGTGTTTCAGTGTTTGTGTAAATGCATATGAGTGTGTGTGTGGTCCCCTCACTCCATGCGGGCATGGCGTAGCGTTGCTGCAGCTCCCGCAGGTCCCTCAGCCAGGAGTTCTTGATGATGATGGTGCGGGCCTGCAGGGTGTACTTCCTCACAGAGTCCTCGCGCTCGTGCCAGATCTCAAACGCCCGGTCGTCGCCCTCCACCGTCTCGTTCACGTCGATGTTGTTCAGCTGTGATGCGCACCACGTAACATCAGGTTGAGTAGAAAGCTCGAATGTGATGGTCCAATAGGGACTCATTCCAATGTTGCATTCATATTCATGTGGAAAACATGCACACACACATACATTTATACGTATATAACACTATTATATATTAGCCAGTGAAATACCCGTAACGGTTGAAACATGCATACCTGACATAGTACACAGATATGTGCAGCAGGTGCAACTGTGCCATGCATGTATCGTACCGAGGGTTCACTTGACCTGATGCTAGTTATTGAGAGTAATTTACAGTGAATTGAGATACATGTCATTAACACGGGTAGAAGGCAGGCATTTTGGGGATGGAACCCAGTAGCTTTCGGCTGGGAGTCGCTGCACTAGCCTGCCCCCTGTCTGACAGTGGCTGACAAGCCCAGATACCAGGACATTAGCAGGCCACTCCAGATAGTGCGACAGGCAGGGCACAATTTTGTGGCTGGTAGATTTGCAAGTGGCTGGTAGATTTGCTTCACTCACCAGACAAAAAAACAATGGTAATCTATTAAGTATTAAGTGGCTGTTCAAATTTGAACATTCACTAGCCATATAGGCAGTGGTCCACACAGAGCATGGTACATACTGTATATGTACATACTGTACATATGTGTGAGTGTGTGTGTGTTTCATATGCAGCATGCATAGTTTGAGAAGAGGCCCAAGCGGCTCCTATCTTACCTTCATCATGTTCTTGAACACGTAGGCCTGCGTGTCCGTGCTGCTGTCCCTCTTGGATTTGCAGATAATGCAGTAGTTCTTAAACAGGAACGCATGGCGGTTGTGACCCCGAGAGGAGGACCTGATGCCAGGAGCCCCTTCCCACACTTGGAACGGTCCCTGGTTAGGACAAACCATCCACCACAATACACAAACAACAACAACAGCAACAACAACTTGGTTTCAGAACCTGTTCATCCCATAGGGAACACATATTTGAATCGATTTGTTTTATTCCAAACATAATAGACAAAAAACAAACAGAACTGTAAACCGAAAATCCAATAATGATATGTCTGAAAAGGGAGGAAGAAGTTAAACACTTCACAACATATGCTCCTACCCCCCTACTAAATTTAAACTAAGTCTATTTCAACATAAACATTCTACCATTGTATTGTTTTACACAGAATACAAATCATTAAATAAATAAATACATCTTTTGATACACCTATTTTTATTTGTATAAGTGTATTATTATTATTATTAGATGTAGAAATGTAGAAATATTAATATAAATAGTAATTAGTATTCAAGCTTAATCAGCTGGTTTTAGCAATTAGCTGACTCAAGATTTTCCATCAAAACAATAAACAGACGGTAACCCATGGTTACACCTAGTTCACGCCATAACAGAACAAGTTTTAAACCCTGAGGTGCTAAACCCACAACTCCCCAGGGGGCCCAAGGTGCAAACCTGTCTGATGGGCTCCCCCAGCACCTCCAGCGTAGCGGGGTAGTTCTGGATCATGGTGACGTGGTGGGTGTTCTCCGAGCGCTGGGGCAGCGACGACACCGTGGAGTAGGCCTCCTCCAGCAGGCAGCAGTTCTGTCCATTCCTGGCTTTGTTACGGAGCATTTCCTGTGGTACAATGCGGTAATAAGACAAGCACTTTAATGGGAAGCAAGATCATCCACATGGCTAATGGTCAATCTCATTCTCATTAAAGTTCTCTGCTCTTCTATGATTGATTTTGGATTGTTGCTGATGTTTTTTGGGGGATGACTGATTACATTACATTCATATTTAGTGGATCATTTTATCCAAAGGCTTATAATTGAGGCTGAGAACAATCAAAGCGTACAATCACAATTGGAATAACTACAAACAAAAAATCCTGTGTGCATGACCAAGTTTAAAAACAACTGAACAGAGAGCAGAGTAACTATAGGAATCTGAAAAGAAATTTGCTGGTCAAAAAAAGAGGATGTCTTTTAAGGATGCACTGTGAATCTAATTGTAATGATGAAATAACATGTAATATAAAATAAGGCCATCACCTTGAGTATAGCCTTGTACTTCTGGATTCTCTCCATGGGTCGCTGCATGTACGCATTGATGCTCAACACAGGATGCTCTGCACTGGCCTGCTCCTTCTCAGTGTACTCCTACACAAGAGTAAAATACACAACAGAGGTTTGAAACACATAATAAAAACATTAAGCTCCACATTTCAACTGCAGTGTGGCAGGCTTGGTACCTTGAAGAAGTGGTGGACGGCCTTGTCGCTGACAGCAGACTCCGCCTGGCCCTGGCCAACGAAGTACTGCAGGTACTTCTCGAAGCCATCCTTGTTCCTCAGGAAACGCATGGCGATGTCGTCGTCTGTGACACACTCGTTCAGCGTGGGGAGGAAGGACCTGCGCAAAGCAGCAATGGTAGAAGTAATTTGGTTGGTGACATATTGTAGCTCATTGGGCAATTTAAGGCAGGCAGCTTGCAAACAATAAGAACAGAAGACAACATACAATATGAGTCATACACATAGACGATAAACATGGGCATTAGCCGAACAACCGGGTGTGAACCCACCTGCCATGGAAGGCCTTGATGTCCTCAATGTTGCGGAATATGGCGTCCCTCTGGGTGGTGACGTCGGCGGGCGCGTCGGGGTGGTCGGCGTGCTTCACATGGTGGGAGGTGAAGAACTCCATTTCTTTGACGAACTCCGTTTCACTGTTTATCAGCTCCTGAATCATTTGCCTGAGTCATTGGGAGAAAGACCTCGCATTACAGTCGGTGTGTGTTAAAGACCCCCCTCTAGTGAAAATCTACTTTTTTACCTTGTTAACGTGACATATAAGTCAGTTCAAGTGAGACATAAGCTGTTAATGGCATAGAAGAGCACACCTATATACATCTGTATACCAAGAGGAATATGGTGCATGGTGTTTCCTTCCAATATTAGCGTATCATTAGCATCAAGATGGCAGAAGTGAGTGCAATGACTAACAGAACAATGTTGTTTTGCCGTGGCTGTACTTACATTAGTTTCCTCTTGTATTCACCCTCAGAAACCTCCTCCACATTAGCCTCTGGAAGGTCGCCTGCATCAGCAGACAGCTGCAATAAGAATTTTAAAAATGATGTTAAAGAAGAAATATTCAATGGTTTTCAATGGCTGTAGCTATTTGCAAAGAAGCGCTTTTCCATTGTTGAGGACTTTTGGCTTTGACTTTTCGTCCTTTTGGCTTACTTTGAGTTTCTTGTCCAGGTAGGCAGGTGAGACCCAGCCTTGGCGAGAAGGTGTGGTTTTGGTGGGTTTGGTTCGGACGAGCCATTTGAGGGGATGGGCCGAGTCCAAGACCTCCACGTATTGGCCCTCCTTCAGACAGATGGATTCCTTGCTGGCTATCGTAGGGGTGTAGTCGGCCGAGGCCACGTAGATGTCAAACATCTGAGGATACATAGAAGCCAAAAAAGACAAATAAATGACACCTCCAAGTGTGTGTCACGCTGAGATGCACAGAATATAATAAAACTGTTTAATTAAAGTATGATTCCTACTGCTGACTCAACGTCATTCATCAGCATGCAAAACAAGTTATCGCATAGCAACACAAATCTTACAAAGTCTACGACCAACATAATCAAGAAGAAGAAGCAGCGCAGTAAACACTTCATAAACAAACTTCTCGCCTTATTGATCATAATCCTGATTATTCAACTTCCAGCCTGGAAGTTGAATAATCAGGATTATGATCACCTCTAGCTCACCTCTCCCCGGGCGTCGCCCTCGTCGGACTCGGAGGAGGAGTCGGCGATAAGCGAGGGGGGGCGGGAGCGCCCGTGGTGGGGAGACGGGGACGGGGTCTTGGTCTCGTCGTCACTATCGCCCGCCCCGGGGACACGCAGTGAGGCTAGTGGAAGGAGAGAGAGAGAGACAGAGAGAGAGAGAGAGAGAGGAGGGGGGGGGGGGGGGGGGGGGGGGGCGAGGTAGAGAGAGAAAAACAAGGGGGGCCATGGTGGTGTAATTTATGAGGGGTAAATTATTCAACTTAAATGTAATTATTAATATTAATTCAAAATCATGTAAGAATCCATTTAATATTTCAAATGGAAAATGAACAAATAATAGAGAAAATGTAATTCATATTTTTCTGGGGGATCAAGCACCTTTTAGGGTCAGTTCATCTCAACCTCCCTATAGTATTGAAAACAATATTTGATGTATTATAACTATATATTATATTTGCGTGTCCAATTTCCGGTATATCCTGGGACAGTTGCAGCTGGATATTACCTGCTGGCCCTCCCTGCTCTGACTGAGATTGCTGACCCCTATTGGTGCTAAAGTGATATAGCATCATGTCTCTACTTGGTGTTAGCATTCTAACAGCATGCATAACACTTAGGATATCAGCTCTGCGCATACATGTCTGTTGTTTATGAACATGTATTTCCTCTAAAAAAAGAAAGAAAAAAATCAAACAGTGTACTCTTCAAATTCGTATTGACAAGCCTAGGACACAACCGATACTCACAATGCACAATCAAAGACATCTTTGATATCTTTGTTTATTGGGGACAAGGTAAGGCAGTGATGACCTCTGATGAAGCCAACTGAAAATCTCCAATGTTTTTTTATGTAGGAACCTTCCCTTCATATTATTTAGGTTTAAGTTAAGCCACAATTATTTCCACAAATCACCGATCGCCATCAGGATAAAGGGCATCTGTATCTTTTTTACATACGAGATCATGTGCGTTATTTTATCAAGTGTTTAAAAGACTTAAAGGTGCTGTAGGTAAAATTGGAGAAATGTAAAGAGAGAGAGCAGAAAAGAGCGGAAAACAACAAAACTTAAATCAAAAAAATGTCCCCTCCGTCTCTGCTTCCTCCCTCCCTAAGTTTCTCCACCACTGAGAAGTGTTGCATTCACACACCTGTAATTGACAGGCAAGACAAATTCCCTGGACCAATCAGGGAAGAGATACCCTGATCGGTCAGAAATGAGCCCGAAGCGGTCTCAAATCTAAATTGGCTCATACAGAGGCAGGCGCAGTCATCTTGAAACCGATACTGTTTCGGCACATTTCCCTCACTAAAAGCTGTTACACTCTAATAATAGCTCTTAAATGTTACCCACAGCACCTTCAACTAAGACATTGTGGAAAGAACGTGTGGCTGTTCTTATATGGGTAGAGGAACTGTGGATACATACTGGGTGCTTTGGGCCATGATTTCATCCACTGGAGAACTTGCTGATTCTGTACGCTGTCTGAATAACAAATGTATGATTGGATGAGCATTCGAATGATGGGACTGATGAAATTGGTGAAAAGTGAAAAATGTATGTATGAAGAAAGGAGAGGAGGAGGTTGTTAGTCGTACACACCAATTCATACGCAAACCAGCAATAGAGAACCATTTGTTGTCAATAAGTAGTTAATAGTAGTGAATAGAAATTCAAGAGTTGAAGCATTCGGATTAGATTGCACTAGGGTTGCAACTAACGATTATTTTCATAGTTGATTAATCTAATCGATTAATCGACTGATCATTGCAGCCCTAGATTGCACCTTAATCAGTATTGAATTATGTTAGTTTCTATTCACAGGACTGTGTTCAAAACTGTTAGTCAGCATTCACCTTTTGGAGAACTTTAGCTTTAAATAACCTTTTTTATGTGGACTTCTGCAATACAAACTGATGACTTTCGTTCATCTTAAAAGTCATCAGCTCATATTGCATAATCCTTAATCCATTTACAGCAGTTTTACACAGAAAATACTTTTCTAGTTTCACCTGTTAAGTGCATTTGTAGTGAGTATAGAAATCATCTTCTATATTAATATTGCATACAACTATGGTAGGTTTGTGACTGTATTAAGTCAAGGTTGTTTCTATTATTTGTGAAGTCATCAAAGCACCAATAGAAGTCTTTCAGTAATCGTATTAGAGTTAAATTAAGATTTATTTCTGTTAATCTCACTTCTCTTCATTAAGGTGGTAAACAGATTGTTAAATACAGTTTTGTTGTTTTGTTTGACATTTGCCCACATGTATTTCATTTAATTAAATTCTAATTTAAATAGGGGGGATGTGATAAAACAGATGATAAATACTCAATGTGTCATATCCATTTTTTTTTACACTAGTTGTTACTCACCTTGGGTGATCTTAGCTGAAACCATCTCAGTGATCTGAGAGGTGAGCTTCATCAGGAACTCCTCTGAGCCCACTTCACCCAGATAGGACATTTTCACATCTTCAAGCCACAAAGAAAAAATATGAAAACAAAAACACACAGTATTGTAATAGCAGTGTAAAAGTATATGATATGTAGCGCTTTATGCGTGCCTTCGATGGCTCACCTTTTCCTTTGTTGACCGCTTCCTCTGGAGGACTAACTGTAATCCCAAGAACCCTGCGCAGAAACAATATACAATATTTAGTGTATTCAATGTAGTTATATTTTTTTGATGTAGTGTTACATTGGAAATACAGATCTATACATATCATATTGTTTTCTCAAAAACATACTCTGGGACTTTGGTCTCTGGCTTTGGTGCTGGTGCTGAAATTAAATATAATCAAAAAAGATTAGAGCAAAATCAGACAGCACAAAATCTTCTTCTTCAAGAACATATTTTTCCTACAATATTTCTAAAATATCAAAACAAGGTTGAAAAAATTCATTCAGTCATTATTTCAATATTTTATATTTTAATTGAATTCCATTATATATACGCCTCTGTACCAATCTCATGCATCGAGATGAGTCTTCCATCGATAGATAAGAGGGGGTCTCACCTTCGTCCACCTCCAGGCGGGCGGTGCAGATGGACTGGCCCGCACGGTTGGTGGCGATGCAGGTGTAGGTGCCGGTGTACTCCGTGCCCACGTCCATGAGGATGAGGCTGTGCTGCGGACCGGAGCCTGCTACCTTGTAACCCTTGGTGTCAGGCTTAATCCACACCACATCCTCCATGGTTTCCTCCTTGAGCCAGGAGACCATAGGAGTGGGGGAACCTGGATGAACGGCATATAAAAGCATTGCCATCATTTTGTTACTTTAATTTAACAGAAGAACATGAAGGCATTGTTGATTACTGCAAAATTGGTAAATACTATTTTTTAATTTTGGGTCATGACTTAATGATTAATGACACATGTGGGTCCTGAAGCTAGACCAGTTGAGAACAACCGCCCTAGTGCATTAGAAGAAGTAAAATATATCCTCACAGAATTGTATTTCCACAGAAAATGCAATAAAAATGTGCTTCTGTCAGCAGAATACGGGTTAATGGTTTGTTTCGTTTTTGTTTTCATTCCTTGTAGGCTTTTAAGTGCTCATGGTTCTCAGAGCCTGTCCTTGCTCTGTGACACTGTCCATACGTTAGTGGGTCATGATTAGTGAGAAGATGTGGAGGCTTCTCCTATACGTTCAATAAGGAGTTGGAGAACAAACCTTCTACTTTGACAGACAGAGTGATGCTGGCTCCTTGTTTCACCTTCCTGTTGTTAAACCTCTCCAGGAAGCGCGGAGGCACCAGAGGCTCCTTGGAGTCTACAGAAAAATCAAAGAGTTTAATCACGGCAGCCAGACAATACAATTGTCCTCTAATTGCTGTATATGCGTTGTGATTTGCAGGAGGGAAAAAAATCAAGTCCTAAATACCTTTCTTTGTATCTTGTGGCATAATCTCCCCTGGACCTGTTGCAAGAAATAAGTCATTTAATCTCATACGGTACCTCTATGGCAGTGTTTCTCAAGGGTTACTTTGAAGGATTGCAAGGGTTAAATTACATTTCTAAAAATCTGAATCTGAATACCAGATGTACAATTTAAGTACATCTGAAATTCCATTGAATGACAACAATCATAAGTGAAGCACAAGCCCATGTAATGTTCATGTTTATAAATAACATGCACATACATTATTTATATTCATTTTGTCTCTCCACAAAGTGTTTTGTACTGATAAAAGGGGTACTTGGGTAATAAATAAATGTTAGAGGGGGTACATTGGTAAAACATGTACTGTATGTATAACTATAAAAGACCTTACCCAGCACGAGCAGTCTTGCAGAGGAGTAGGCAGAGCCGGCTGCATTGCTGATGTAAGCGGAGTACTCTCCCATGTCCGCCCTCTTCACCTCCATGATCTGAAGGCCGTGGATGTCCCTCTCGGCCAGGACCACGACCCTCTTGGAGGGCCGCAGGGGGTGGCCGTCCTTGAACCAGTACACCCGGGGCTTGGGGAAACCTGGCACACACACACGATGAGTGACAGTACAGACAATTTTAGGAGAAAACAGACTAAATATAGTAGCTTTTTTTGGGGGTCAAATAACAATTGTTAGCTCTTCTGTGTTTTGCTGGATGGAGATGAGTTCAGCACCCATCCACTCACCTTTTATCCTGAGCTGCATCTTAGCGACGGGTGAACCTGGGCTGACGTGAACATCATGGAGCTCATCCACCACCTGAGGGAGCTGCTCATCTTCAGCCACAGACTCAAAGGCCTCCGTTTCCCTGTTCAGGAAGACATTGAACTGTTTCAACACATCATGTTTCGAGTCTTTCTCAGGGTTGTGTAGATATGGTTTCTAGCTTCTAGTAGTACCTGGACATGTAGCCCTTGGCGCTGATGTAGGAGGAGGTCTCGGTGGCATCTGCGGCTGTGTCGTAGTCAGAGCTGCAAGACACTAGGAGACAAGGAGACAGAGGTCAGAGGTCATAGGTCATGCAGAGGACATAGGTCATGCAGGTACAGTGTTTGACTCCCAATCAAAAGGTTCTGGGTTTGGACCTCAATGCCTAAATCCTACCTGCTACTAATGACTATCTAACAAAAACATTGTCTCTTTGGATCTGCTAAATAGTAACTTGTAAGTATAAAGGGACATCAGTATGACGGTGTATGCAGAATTTGACTTTCTCATTTCTTATTTGTGCCACAATAAACGGTGCACTCTGTGCCAGTTTGGGACCCCATGTCCATTCGCCTCCTTCACAATATAAAATGCAGTCCATTTTAGAGACATCGAAGCTTACGGTCCACCCGCAGCTCAGCCTTGGTGGCGGTGATGCCGCTGCTGTTCTCGGCCATGCAGCGGTAGACGCCCATGTCGGTGGGCAGCACGGTGGTGATGATGAGCTGGTGGCAGCCCTCCTGGTCCTCGTTGATCATGTAGTGGTCATTCTCCTCCAGCAGCTTGCCGTCCTTGAACCAGCGCACGGCCGGCGGCGGCTTCCCGATGACCACGCAGTCGAAGCTGACCGGGTAGCCGTCCGGCACGTCCTGGTTCTGCAGCTCCGTCAGGAACACCGGGGCCGCTGGTGGGGGGGGGGGGGGGTGAGGGTGGGGTATCGAGAGCACAGTTAGAGTTAGAGACATCAAGGATTACGTGGTAATACTTGATGAACAAGGATCATGGTTGTTGCTAGGCTGCAACAATCAGGTGACCTCCACGGTTTCCATGGTAAATGGTGTTGAGTGTGTTGTTATTTGTACAACATGAGACAACTTTGGGAACAGTGGCACAACACAAATGATAATTAAAAAAAACACATGCAAATTCACATGGGTCTGCATGCCCCAGTCATGATCACATACATAACAGAGAGTGGGGGGAAAAGTTGGTTAATACTTTGACCAATACATTCAAGACAAAAGAGATAGAGAGATTTCAGAATATTAAATAACAATTGGAAGAAAATACAATGACAGGGTACACTGGACATAAAGGGTAAGTGCAGTACAAAACAAACATGATATGTAACAGTTCTCACATAACGGCTACCAGGTGAAGTTAATCATGAATGTTAGCTAGGAATATTAACATATAACACTGGAAATTATTATCATATACAGATATTATGGACATAAAATTATATGGCAGATAAAAACATTTTTTGTCAACTGTGTGCTTATTATTATTGGCAACATAACATAAAATACAATAATATTAGCCAGGTGTGCTGTGACACGTGAACATTCATGTTAAAAGGTACATTTGATAGGACGATAAGGAATGGATGAGATGAAATTAATTAGTGTATACTTAATCCTGCCACTCTCATGGCTTTTCCTACCCGGGGCTCCCGTCATGAAAGCGGGCAACTGTCTCTCTTGCGTGGGGGTCTGCGTGCCGTCCTGTGTGTAGCCCATCTTCATGATGCGCAGCTCCACCTTGACGGGCCCCGCCTCCAGGATGGTGGTCTCCACCGGCACCCCCTGGGCCGTGAACATCTCCTGGAACCTCTGGGCGGCCACCTCGGCCTCCGCCCGCACGTCGTAGCGGATGTAGATGTAGCGGTCGTCCTCGCGGTACGACTGGGGGTCCGGCGCCCGCAGGTCCCCCTCGTCGGCGCTGACGAAGGACTCCTCCTCCACGTCGGGCGGCAGCCGCGTGCGCAGGAGGCGGCGGAGGCGCTTGCTCGCCAGCCGCAGCGTCTCGTCCATCTCGCTTCCCGACGAGCTCTCGGGCTCGCTGTCGGCGCTGTAGCCCACCACTAGGGGCCGTCGGCCGGACGACTCCCGCACTGATCCCACGCCCACCTTCCCGCTGTGAGAAGTCACGCCAAATTTGTTGGTGACCTCGCAGGTGTAGACGCCCGTGTCCTTGGTGGTGATGGCAGTGATGACCAGCGAGCAGGTGCCGTCGCTGTAGATGTCGATATGGTGGTGTTTGCCGTCGGCCAGGGGCTCTCCGTCCTTCAGCCAGCGCACCTTCTCCGGTTTGCCCTCCGCCACGCACTCCAGGTGGATGGTGCCATTGGGCTCCTTGGTCTGGTCTTTGAAGACATCTTTGAAGACCGGCCGCATGTCTTTGCGCGCCTTGAAGCCCTTGAAGGCGGCTTGGATCTTGATGGCCGCCTCTCGGAGCTCAGGCTCGTCCTCCTTGCTGATCTCCATCACGCTTTCTTCTTGCCCAGTCGCTTGTGTAGTGGTCACCTCAGTCTGCTGAACCGTCGTGGTCTTCTGATCGGACATTTTGAATTGTGCGTAGAACCTCTCAGTGGACAGATCCTCCACGTGACTTTCAACCGAGAGGGTGGTCTTGCTACTTTTCTTGAGGTAGGACACAAGCGAAGAACCGCCGGTAACCGACTCGTCCTCGGAGCTTGTGTACAGATTGGGCTCCTTGGGTTTCTCAGGCTTCTCCTCCTCGGCTTTCTCTGTAATTTTCACTTCTACTTTCTCTAGTTCCTTCACCTCCGTCTCCTCCTTCGGTGTCTCTTTATCTTTACCACCTTTACCGTCCTCCTCTGGCGTTTCAGAGATGGAGTCCAAGGTAGGCTCTCGGCTCATTCGCCGTTTCTTAGCCAAGGCCTCCCACAGCTCGTGCACGTCGCCTTCTTCTGCTGCTTCTGGGGGCAAACATGGCTGGCCCCCTTCCTCTGTGTCTCCTTCTACCGTCTTAACCTCTGCTCCTATAAACCACAGTGAGGTACCCCCAACAAATGCTTTTGTTATGGGTGCAAAAACCTACATTTGTTCGTGATGCATACGCAACAATCTCGACTTACCCAAACTCACCATAGCAAGTACATCATTGGACACAAGATCTTGAACTTAACATATAGAAGGTTTCTATAGAGCTAGGTCTAAATCTAAACTAAAAAAAACATATGTATGTATTTTAGTTATACTTAAATGTACTGTTACCTTTCAGGATGAGGTTGATGGAGCTCTCGGCATCAGCTGAGGCCACGCACACGTATACTCCCTGGTCGGCTGCTTCAAAATTCTTAATCAGCAGCACTTGTTTCTTGCCCTCTGTGCTGAACTGGTACTTAGCCCCTACCTCCAGCTCTCTGCTGTCTTTCAGCCATGTGACCGACACGCCCTCAACAGAAAGCTGGCAGTCCACGCGCACCGTCTTACCTGAACACACGTCAAGGCATGTCAGCGGCTGGGTCACCGCTACCGGAGCCTCTGGAGATGAGAGAGATGGCAAATGTGTGGGGGTTAGAATGTAAACATATCACATATGTAGCTATACTTTTACCATCATGTTGACAATTCAAATAATTTGGCCTGAATGATAACCATATTTGCTGTCTAAAAAATAGTCCAAAGGTTTGACATTTAATTCATTTTAGTGAAAAATATGCCTTTTCATTTACACATATCAACATTAAAAGATTAAAGATTCAGGCACAAGTGACACACTTGCCACACAAAAAATATGGTGTGCCATTATTGGGCAAGAATCACAAAGCTGCGTCGGATGGAAGGCATTGTGGACTTGCTGGTATTGCTCCAAAACCAGATTATTTCATACAACCCGGTCACATGTCTGCACTTACCAAGCTGCACTGTCTGCGGTAGCTGAACAGGCTCTCCGGTTCCTGCTCTGTTGATGGCGGCCACTCTGAACCTGTAGCCGCTGCCTGGGATGAGGTTCTCCACCACAAACTCTGTGTTGTACACCGGCTCCGCATGGCACTGCAGCCAGAGGGCGCTGTCGGCCACCCTCATCTCCAGCCTGTAGCCCAGGATGGGGCTGCCGCCGTCGTGCAGCGGAGTGAACCAGGAGAGGGAGATGGAGGTCTTGGTTTTACTGAGGACCTCGGGGTCCTCTGGGGGATCAGGTACAGCTGTTGGAGAAAGCGTCACAGAGTTACTGACAAAGACATTGATGGAAATAAAAACAGTCAAATAAAACACAAGTGAAAAGAATTATACAAATATTTATGTCTGGCCTATTCGCCTTTCGGACACTCACTGATGATTTTCAGCTTAGCCATTGAGATAGCGTCTCGAGCGGCGAAGGTGATTTCCTGCTGGGGCATCAGAGGTGCCTGTCTCAGGACAAGGCGGTAGGCACGGCCGTCGGCCCTCATGGCCCAACTGCTGTCAGCCTTTAGCTCCACGCCGTTAGCGTACCAGGCTACCTCCGCTGCGGGGACGGGCTCTGTGAGCTCTACACAGAACTCCACCTTGTCTCCCACTGCTGCCACAGTGTCCTCCAGACCCTTCACGACGTCCAGCTGCCAGCCTAAGTACAGAAGAGCCATCCTATTACATTATTGCTGCATAACGTTGTTCGATGCTTTATTGATTTATTTGTGTTAACATTTTTTATTGGTGTTACAGATGAAGAACACAAATGTAACAGTTCACTATTTTCCCCCTTTTAAAACTGACCACCCACATCCATAATACAAAAGAGAAAGTGTGTGAGATAATAATTTTTTTTTTTAAATGACAAAAAGTAAAATAACAAAAATTAAAATAACAATAACAAATACAAAATCTTAATCTGGATAATTTTAGCGAGTTCAATGCAAAATTATCAATTAGTAAATTTTCAATGCTTCATTGAATAGTTTATTACCCATAGAGTAAGTATAGGGTGTTTTATGTACGTAACCACCTGAATATACACATACACACATACATCATCTGAGGGTGAGACGAGAGCTTCAGGTAACTCACCTTTAACGGTCAGCTGGGCAGACGAGGAGGCCGTTCCTGCCTGGAAGGTCACCGTGCAACTATCGGCAATGTGCAACCCCTTCAGGAGCAGCAGGTGACGCCGGCCGCTCTCAAATGACACAATCTCTGCGTTGGCGGACTCCTTCACCGGTTTGCCATTAAGAAGCCAGCGGCAGTCTTTGTTCTCTGGGCGGGACAGGGCACACTCAAACAGGGCCTCGCCTCCGTCGATGGTGTCGTGATCCTCCAAACCCTGGACTATGTCGATAGGTTTGGCTGCAGTTGGCATAATAATACGGGGAAAAGGTTTGATATTAAGGGGATATTCAGAGGCACATAGAGTTTGGGTGATGATTAAGGACGTGGATGAACTCTGAAAGACGTATGACATTTGGTTAAATGTTTATTTAACCAACAGTCCTTGACAACACATGGGGAAGAAACATCAGAAAACTCCAAATGCTCCATCAGAAAATGCATATTCACATTTTGACGGTCTGAATTGAATGGGAATGCGCAATCTTTTCATATGTTAACATACAGTATGAACATACAAGTAGGACTAAGTTATCCACCTTTTTCTAAACCACGCAAACAAACACACACACTTGAAGGTGTGAAGGTCATAATAACATAGAAACAATATGTTTTCCCCTTTAACACTGTAGAAGTGGGACAATCTATTGCGGTATGGACTAGAGCAGCATCTTTTTCTAATGGAGAGGGAAGCTCACCTTCCACATGCAGAAAGGCAACCACACAGGTGCCCTCTGCCTCACAGGAGTACGTGCCCCTGTCCTCAGTGGACACACTGCTAATGCACAAGCGAGCCACATTCCAGTCCTGCTCCACCACCACCCTCCGACCATCAGGCTGCACTGGCTGCCCGTCCCTGCTCCACTTGGCCTTGACTGGCCTCGAGTACTGGCAGATGAACTGGGCCGGCTGGTTCTCAGACACCCATTGGTCCTGCATCTCACACACCACTTCCACTATGGGATCTGAGTGGGAGGTGGGGTCACGATCAGAAGAGACCAGGGTTTTGCCATGAGACACATTAAAGACATGCCAAAATAGACATGGGCTTTGTCACCCCCAGGGGAATATGAGGTAGTGGCTTTGAAATTACATGAGCATGTCCGGTGTACAATGTAAAGTAAGTGGGTGCGACTACATAAGCCACATTATGCAGCAGCATGTGAATACAGTTTGATGTGACTGTGATGTGAACCTTTAAACTGAAGACGGTGGGGGTCAGAAAGCCCAACCATTAACATTCAGGGTCACGGCACCAATCAATTGGCCAATTAATACTGTCAGCAAATTAGAAAAATGCCAAATGGACAGAGATGCCAAACTCAGAGGGAGGATGTCTGGGAGATTAGAGGTTTTAGTGGTTGCAGGCCAGGGTCAGGGAGGTCACAGCGGAGGTGGAGGGGAGGTTAAGTATGAGAATGTGGCCAGCTTGCTTGGATGGGTGGAGCAGCACTTCCCTAGCACTATCTTACTGTAGTCACCTGTCTCTGACCGCTTGCTTTTGCTTGCTACAGCATGAACTTTCATCAATTGTAGGTCCAATACCTAAATAAATCTGAAATAGATTTCTGGAAGAAAGGGAAATAGCTTCCTTATACCGTTGTCAGGTTTAATCACCAATAGCGCACCATTCATCAAACACAAGAGGTAAAAGTAATTATTAGCAAAATGCTGGTAAATATTGGTTCATCTTTACCTTTGGTAGAGACAACTTTTTTGTATTTACCAATGCAATAATAGGTTTTATAATCTAACAAAACTTAATTGTGGTGCTGCACCCAGTTGTATGTTTTTGTATCAAAGCATACAGCATGATAAGCACTGTTAATACTGATGAATCTGATGAACTACAGCTCATGCATTAATGGAGTGAATAAGCATTCCATACTATTCCGATAAGATATCAAAAGTATTGTATAGACTGCTGTTCAAAATGTTCAAATTAAAAACATTGACTTTTTAAAAAAAAAAAGTAAATGTTCAAATAAACATTCAATTATTCAACTGAAGAATAACACTTTTTGCTAATAAGGCTATTATATAGCCTTATTGGCACATTTTATGATAAAAAATTGGTGAATTTAAATACTACAGGGTCAGGAGCAAACAGCACACCATCACTGACCCCAATCTTGCTTTAGTGTTGCAGTACACATTCCTAATACCTAAAATCCTAATACCTTTGACTAAAAGCTTGGCTGTTGACACCAAACTGCCGGCACTAAACGTGACTGTGCCAGAGTCGTCGGGGGCCAGGTTTTTTAAGGTGAGGGTGTGGATGTAGCCAGGACACAGCCCTATCGCAGTGAAGGGGCTGTGGTCCAGCTGTGTACCATCCAGCCACCACTGCACCTTACCGGCCGCCCTACCGGACAGCTGGCAGGAGAAGGTGGCCCACTCCCCAACAAACACGTCAGTCGACTTAAGACCAGACACAATGTAGGCCTCTTTTACTGTAGAGTGAAAGACACACACACACACACACACACACACGTGAACACTAGTATCCATTTTGGATGTAAATGCCCTCGTTGCTCTGTGTGCAAGTCAAAATCAATTAAGAGTTCAGGAGTTTTACCGTGTAGATTATGTGAAATAGTAGCATCTTATCTCTGTATTTGTTGTATACAGAAATGTTACAAAGCAAAATTACACCATACTACATCCTCAGTTGTGACTTAGTCTTATATAGTTTTTAAAGAGATCTGTTTCTTAAACTCAATTAACCTGATTCTATTACATGTTAAAATTAAAATGATTAACACCATATGATTTTCTTATATGATCTTACGCTACACTATGAGAGATCGATTAACAAACGCCATGGCAGCCAGAATCTCGGCAGTTACACCCATGACAGCTTAGAAGTGAATTCAGGGAGAGGGAGATGCAGAGACACTGATCGCCGGCTCGGATACCTTGCACTGCCAAAGACGCCGTGGTCAGCTGGTCTCCCGCGTCACATGTGTAGTAGCCGCTGTCTTCCGCCTCTAGGCTCTGTATACAAAGCTCGCGAACGCACCCTTCCTGCCTCATCTCATACTTCATGCAGGGCTGGAGGACAGAGCCTCCTTTCCTCCACTCGACGGCCACGCCCGACTTCGACACCTCGACGCTCAGCGTGATATCGTCCCCCTCTTCGGCCTGCTGGCTCTTCAGCTCTTTCTTGAAGAACACCGGCGCACCTGGTCAGAACGTAGGATAGAACAGAACGTGGCATCAGAGGCAGACAGGAGGACGTCGAGAAAGACAAATTGGATGATGGGAGGTGATGGTTGGTGATGGTAGTCTGGGGTGAATGGGGATGGAAGGAAGCGGCAAATTCAAGAGTTGTTCCAACAGGAGGTGATTCTACTTCCTGTCTTGAATCAAAGTGTTGATCTGATTGGCGGACATCGTTCTTTACCTTCCACGGTCAGGGTAACGTCACAGCATGCGTCTCCCGTGTTGCAGGAGTACGTCCCCGAGTCCTCGGGGACCAGATTGTGGATTCGAAGCTGTTCGGATATCCCATTCTTCCTCAGGTCATACTTGAAATCTGGTTTGATGGCCATGTTGTTCCTGGTCCATGTAACGGTGGCCTTGGGGTCGGAAATGGTGCAAGCCAGGGTGACGGTTTCACCTTCTAGGGCCACAGTGTTGTGTGGCTTCTCTATTATTAGCACTGCGGATGGGAAACCCAAGGCTACCTTCAGTGTGTGTTACTTTTTGTGTCTTTGCTCATTTATCCTTTTTTTGTGTACATTATTTTATAAATATTAATGAACACAAGCAGTCTTGTGTATTACACCACATTTTATAACTGTGTTAGTCAAACAAATTAAATACTTAAACATAATAGATTACATTATCTTGAGTTAATCACATGGTAACCAGAACAATGATGATCTATTGACCTTACATCTCTAAAATCCTAAGATTAGATAAAAGTAGACAACTGTATTTTATGTGTTATTGTTAGAAATGCGATGGCAGTTCTTCTCTATAGCAGCTGTTATGAAAATGAATGCCAGTAAATGAAACACATATGTAAAGGTTAGGATGGAGAAGACGATTTCCACTCGCCAAGGCAAAGCGCTTCGGTGGCAGTGAGTGAGTGCGGCGGGCTCAAGCACATCGGTAGCCACATCCTCTCCTTTACCTTTGGCTTTTTCCTCCACCAGGAGACAGGCCACCGTTTTCGCCTCCCCCACCACGAACGCCACATCCCCCGATTCGTCCGTGGTCACCATCTTCAGGGACAGACGGTGGACTCTGCCCTGGCTGGTCATTTCGTTCAGATCGTTATTTTGGAGTTGGTTGTCCGCCAGCCACCATTCTCCGTTAGTCACCCCCGAGTGGGAGAGCTCTACCTCAAATACGGCGTCTTGCCCAGTCGTCACGGTGACATCACAGAGTTCTCGGGTGATGCGCACGCACTCTGAGGGCGAACGGGTTTGGTGTGAGGTCAATGTCAGCGATCGGGTTTGGGAGTGGCCTAAAGGTCGTTGCAAAGAGTATACATCCTCCGCCGTAAATTAACTACCGTCTAAACTATCAAAATGTCTTTATTAGTTAGTGAGTGTCTCAGGTGGGATCTGGAGACGTTGTTCATTATTTATTCAGTCAAAAACAATTGAAAGATATCTTAGCATGATCAAACCGCATTAAAATACTGGCATTATCAAACAGCAGTTACCGATACTTACTAATTGCTAACACTAAAACAAAAACTATTTAGTGGCCCTAAACTCCTAAGCTATGAACTAGAAGAAAGAAGATCCCAGGCCAAAGACTTTATCCACAACACTTGACAAGAGAAGAAGAAGCAGAAGAAGAAGACCATCATCTCAGGTTGTCTTGGTTACCTTTCACAGTCAGGGTAGCGGTGGTCTGCTTATCGCCCGTGTCGCAGGTGTACTCCCCGGAGTCATCCGCCCTCAGCTTGCTGACCACCAGGACGCAAGTGGAGCCCTGTCGCTCTATGGAGTACTTATGCCCATCGGTGAGCAGCAGGGAGCCCTTCCTCCAGGTCACCCTGCCCACGGTGCTTGACGTCTCACAAGTCAGGACGGCCTTGTCTCCCTCCACGGCCTCCAGGCTCTCCAGCTCCTTCTTGAAGACCACGGGAGCCGCTGCCAAAGACAACACTGTGAGCTGGGTTATTGCAGATCCTGTGTCGAGGTGTGGTTCACAAGGGTAGCTCGTCAGAACCCATAGCGTGTATTAATAATTAGGGCACAGAATTAGCACTAGTTTGGTAAAATATGCGTATAAGTGTCTGGAAGATTTTCTTTACTCACCAGACAAAACAAAAGGTAATCGATTGAGTGGCTGGTCGAATTTGAACATTCACTAGCCATTTGGCTGGTGGACAAAAAAGTTAATTTTGCACCCTGTTAATAATTAAAAATAAGATAATTTAAAAAGACAGTTTTGAGTTTTTATATGCATCTTTTCAATGCAATCATATTGAGAAATACTTGTACAATGCAAAAACACTTGTAAAAAGCATGTCAAATTATGCATTTCCCCATCCACTTATACTTCATCCTGAATTGCTGACATAACTGTTTTATTACGCTATAACTACTGTTTGTACCTTACCAATTACTAAAAGGATGAGTAAATCATATAGTAATGACAGATGTTCACATAAATATGTAAAACAATGCTACATCAATTCAATCTCTTATTTTATGAAGCCCCGCTTATGACTTTGCATTTTATATTCTAGGAAAGACATTGTAATGCTGATCAACATGAAACATGCTTAAGAAACCCTTGATCAACATAACACATATATTACAGACACATAAAACAAAGACATAAATATTAATAATGTGTAGATATGGACTCCACAGTAAAGCACACAGAGGAAAGCTGAGTTGATGAAGAGGTAGAAATGTGGACACCATGGATGTTTACAAACGAAAAGTGAGAGCGATAATTACGATCACCGCAAAACAGAGATCCGACCTCGAAGCCAACAGTAACACTCCCGCAAATGTAACTTATTTGGCACAAAGGAACTACTTCCAGTACTGGATGGCTTGACGGTTGCTCTGTCTTACCTTTTACCGTCAGGGAGGCGGTGGAAGTGTGGTTACCCACGGAGAACGTGATGGTGCCCGAATCGGCCTGGGTGACCCCTCTGAGGGTGAGGCTGTGCACTCGGTCTTCACAGCGGATCACGTTCATCTCATTGTTCTGCAGTGGAACGTCCTGGAGCTTCCAGTGGGCCAGCGGTGCCTCCTGGTGCGAGACCACACACTCGAAGCGGACGTCGTCCCCGTCGCGCACAACGCAGCTCTCCAAAAACTTCACTATGGTGACCTCGACCGCTGTCCAACGAAACGATTCGAGAGGTGAGAGTTATGTTGTGTCTCTCGGGTGAAATGATCACGTGCTTAACGAGCGAGGGAAAGTGTATTTTATGATGTTTACTGTAACGCAGTCATAGATAGTAGATATAGAGTGATAATAATTAGTTTATGTTAATGGATTTTAAAGGTGTGTAAAAGTTCACCATTTCCTCAAAAGAGTTTAATTAGATATGAGAAGGGCAAAAAAGTAAGTAAGGAAAGGTAGAAAAAGGGAATGGGCATTAAGGAAGGTCCCCAGGTGTGCAGTTAGTGCATCTCATTAGGGTTGTGTTGATCAAGTAGTAAAAAGGAAAAGGAAGGAATGGCACAGTACAGACTGAAAGAAGTGAGTCCAAAGGAATGTGGCAGTGGTGGTGATGGTGACAGAAAGTTGGATAAATGCATTCAAGAAGAAAGAGGAAGATGGTGACATCCTGGCGACACAAAAACATCCTACCCTTTACTGTGAGGACAGCACATGTCTTGTGGCTGCCCGTGTCGCAGGTGTACTCCCCCGAGTCCGCTCCCTGGAGCTTATAGATGAGCAGCTCTGCTACCGTCCCTTCCCCCCTCAGCTGGTGCTTACTGCTGGGCTCCAGCACCAGGTCTCCATGCCTCCAGACCACGCCGGCTCCCGGCTTGGTGGTCTCACAGCGGAAGACGGCCGTCTGCCCGGCCTCCGTCTCTAGGTCGACCAGCTGGGATTTGAATAGGACCGGCTGAGCTACAAGGGTAAAACAAAACAAAACAGGAGAAGGCAAAGAGAAGGGGGAAGTGAGGAGAAGCAAGACCAATTCACTTTGTTATCCACGCTCCCCGCAGAAGAACACGGCGACTTATGAAGAAAGGTTTTGTTATGAGCATACCCTTCACGAATAGCTTTGCGGTGCTTCGGCTGTCCCCGCTGTCGCATGTATAGTTACCAGAATCCTCCGGGTCTACATCGTGGATAACAAGTGTGGCACTGTGGCCTGTCTGACTGATATCGTATTTAGCACAGGGACAAAGACACAGCTCTCCTTTTTTCCACTCCAAAGGAACTCCGGGCTTAGAAAGCACACAATGCAGGGCAACATCGTGCCCCTCCTCTGCCACTTGACTCTCAAGCTCTTCGGTGAAAACAACCGGGAGGGCTGACAAATGAAAGGAAAATAATCAGTGATATACACTCTTCCTATGCAACCTTGATTGTAGACACAGCAGACAAGGAGGAGATGAAAGTGGAAAGACACGAACGATATGGATGGTGAATGGAACACAAGATGGTAAGGAAAGCAAGAAGGTCCATTAAATGGTGAAACGGTGGCCACATCCTACCATTGACTTTAAGCGAGGTGAAGCTTTCCGCGTCGCCTGAAAAGCACGAGTAGCTCCCTGTGTCAATGTGTTTCAAATCCAGGATGTGCAGCTCGTGAGCGCATCCCGTTTGTGTCATGTGGTATTTTTCTCCAGACTTGAGGGTTTGCGTTCCTTTCCTCCACTCCACGGGAGCTCGGGGTTTAGAGAGCTCACAGTGCAGAGTAACACTGCCTTCCTCCACAGCCTCCTTACTCTCCAGCTCTCGAGTGAAGAGGACTGGAAGAGCTAAGGATTGAAGAGGTTAGATAAGAGCAAGGCTAATAGGAGTGTTAGCTGCGGTTTGAGGCATTTGATAAGAGTTAGGACTAAAAAACAAACAAAAAATGTGTTGGACAATGTATTAGTCTTTTATGATTATGATGACATTAAAACAAATAAATGCTCAGACTCAAACACACAGACACAGAAACACACAGACTGCAATTGCATCTATCCCCAAAAACCTGAAAAAAACACTGCTACTTGTATTTAATTTAAGGTAATCCTACTTATCAATGGGGAATATTTTTTCAGAACTATAACAGCCAAAAGGTTTCGTTTTAAAAAGCAAATGGAGCCCGTATCAACAGTAAATCCTCAATGTTGGCAGCTAGTAACTGGATCTATGCACACACACTCATTGCATTACCATCCTATCCTTTGACCCAACCAGCCCTTTGTGGTCCACTAATGAACAACATCTCACCTTATTTCCAACTCAGACATAATTCATGCATGGTTCCTTGATGGTGGAACACTCTATGACCAGCACCATACCGTCTCAAGAATCCCTTAAACCCTTCAGAAAAGCCTCTGAATCTGGTTGTTTTGAGGGACTCGTTAGTGCAGCGCTGTAGTTGCTCCAACATTGCTTGTATGCTACACACCAGCCTACACACAAATCCACAACATCTCGCAACATCTGCCTTTTGAAAAAATGCATCTCTTGCATCTCTCGACGAAACCAAATAATATGAATAAACCAAAACCTAATGAATACCTCTGGTCAACAGGTTGACAGAACGCAAGGTATGGTGATGTACATTGGTACATACCAAGCCACCATTGTTGATTGTATTCTCAATTCATAGCTTCTGGGGAACTTCTACCTTCTTCTTCATACCTTCGGGTTCTGGGTTCTTGAGACTCGACTTTCAAATTAAAATGTATTATCTTTATATATTCATTCCTTTTTATCATTTTAAGGTAGTACGTGACAGACTGTACCATCAACATGGAAAACAAAGTGTACAAAATTAAAATCTGCCTGCCACTACGACGAATACAAATATTGCCAATAACATGGTTGCAACGTAATTCAATTTAGTGCAAATATGCACAAAATACGCTGCAATGACACTACAAATCAATGCAAATACATAAAACATTTGACAAAATAATGAACCAAGCCTTGCACCACTAGCACCCTACCCTTTTCTTGAAAACAAACACATATTTAAATGCATTACCTGACAAAAACACTGTCCAGCTCAAACAAACGTGCACTTAAATGTGGAGGAGTACAACGCTCACTAGCACAAAAACAAGAGAAGCTCACAGCGACAACAAGTACAACTAAAGCAAGAAACCAAACGACAAACATCTTAGTATACCTTCTGCAGCCCTTCTGCTGCCCTGAGTCCTGGAGTCTTGATAGGTGGACACTACAGCCGAAGCCTTCACAGCTGTGTTGAAACGCAGTGTTTACCCTTAAATACTTTCAGGAGAGGTAACATGTAAAAACATTTAAAAACACCACAGTCTCTCCATACCTCTATCTCCAGCATCCTGTTCATCTGTCTTTTGTGTTCCAGTGTTAGTCTTTACCATGGTTGTGGTCACTACCGTCACATCTTTCAACATTACATGAAAATGAACATCACTCATACAGAAAATACAATCAGAAGGACAGAGCCGGCCCGAGGCATAAGCGAACTAAGCGGCTGCTTAGGGCCCCCGGTCCCCCAGGGGGCCCCCAACCGCTCAACAATCGCGCAACCGAATTGTTCCGCCAGCACCTCCCCCCCCCCCCCCCCCCCCCCCCGCTCAACAATCGCGCAGGAGGGGGGCCCCAAAATATCAAATCCTGCTTAGGGCCCCCTATGGCTTGGGCCGGGCCTGCAGAAGGACCATATAACGAGTGTCACAAACAAGACCAAATTGTGTACAGCAGATAGCCACCAAAATGGGCAAAGCTTTTCTTATCAAACTATTACACAAAGGAACTTCCAAAAAGTCCAATACCACAAATACGGAAAAAACGTTCAACAAAATAATATTAAAATCATATTTTGATCACAGATTAACGATTATAGCAATGTTATGAAGCTTGGATACCAACATGTATTTAAAAGCCACCATGACTGACAAAAACATAGTCTAGCACAAACAAGCTGAACTCAAATAAGTAGCATGACATATAACTGCTGTACCAGAGAACAAGGACAGCTGACACTAACATTTATTATACCATGGCATAATTGAATATTAAATTCTGATTGGCTGGAGAGGTGTGCATTATTTTTCGATAACATGCATGGCCATGACGCAAACAGCCTCATCACTTGTCTAAAAATGAATGCGCTAAACAAAACGTCAACAACTGTCAACTTGGACCGGACTCGGGGGGACTACGTTTAGAAAGATTCCCCGTTGTCATGTCGTTATGGCAACGGGGAAGTAATAATCTAACGTTGCCATGTCGTTACTAAGATCAACTCTATTTACTGGAGTAATAAAGTAACATCTGCATTCCATATGAATCTCATATGAAACTGACATTAGGCATTAGTCAGACCCAGGCATTAGTCAGACCCATATATGTCTCCGGTCATTTGTTTGTTTACAGGCACAAAAATAGTGCAAGCTAAAAGTTGTACTTTTGAGACAGAATTACTCATAAATATGAATCAACACCCTTATATTTGTATTGATTCATAAGTGACAATGGTATAAGCAGGATAATCCAATCCATTACCACTTGCATAGCACGGTTAACAGCAACAAAATGTAATAAGGACACGCAACATCTCAGTATACCTTCTGCTGCTGCTCTGCTGCCCTGAGTCCTGGAGTCTTGATAGGTGGAAACTTCAGCAGAAGACTTCACAGCTGTGTTGAAACACAGTGTTAACCTTAACTACTTTCAGGAGGTAGGTAAGAAAGGTAAAAAAGCCCAAATGAAATGTTAAAAACACTAGTCCCTCCATACCTCTAGCTCCAGCCGATTCATCTCTCTTTTGTGTTTCAGTGTAAGTCTTCATAGTGGTTGTAGTCGCTACCATCACATCTTTCAACATTACATAAAAATGAACGTCACTCATAGAGACCATGTAACGAGTGTCACAAACAAGACCAAAGCGTGTACAGCAGATAGCCACCAAAATGAGCAAAGCTTTTCTTATCAAACTATTACACAAATAAACTTCCAAAAAGTCCAATACCACAAATACGGACAAAACACTCAAATGTTCAACATAGAATTGCAGCAAAGGACAACAATAAAGCAAACAGACTCCACTAGACAATGAAAACATCTTTAAAATAATTAATCAGTTAGCAACTGATCAATAGTCTCTGCTTGCAAGTTATTAAAATCATAGTTTGAACACAGATGAATGATTATAGCAATGTTATGAAGCTTGTAAAGCAAAATGTATTTAAAAGCCACCATGACTGACAAAAACATAGTCTAGCACAAACAAGCTGCACTCAAATAAGTAGCACGACATATAACTGCTGTACCGGACAACAAGGACAGCTGACACTAACGCTTAATAGCACGGGAACAAGAGAAGCTCACAGCAACAAAAAGTACTAAGGACACACAACATCTCAGGGGTCCGCCCTTTATTACGACAGCCCGTTATTACGACAACCCTCCATTACGACATGCCGTCATTACGACATGCCTCTATTTAGACATGCCCCTAATCCGATCTTTTTTGGTACCGCTATTACGACAATTGACATGCCGTCATTACGACATGCCTCTATTTAGACATGCCCCTAATCCGATCTTTTTTGGTACCGCTATTACGACAATTAGGCCTACTTTTCATAGAAAGTGCAATAGAATAATAATAATAATAGTTATTAATATAGAATAATAACTAGATAGGCCTATGGACAATGATCATTGAAAAAGTGCAATAGAATAATAGAATAATAATAGTTATTAATATAGAATAATAACTAGATAGGCCTATGGACAATGATCATTGAAAGTGCAATAGAATAATAGAATAATAATAATAGTTATTAATATAGAATAATAACTAGATAGGCCTATGGACAATGATCATTGAAAGTGCAATAGAATAATAGAATAATAATAGTTATTAATATAGAATAATAACTAGATAGGCCTATGGACAATGATCATTGAAAGTGCAATAGAATAATAGAATAATAATAATAGTTATTAATATAGAATAATAACTAGATAGGCCTATGGACAATGATCATTGAAAGTGCAATAGAATAATAGAATAATAATAATAGTTATTAATATAGAATAATAACTAGATAGGCCTATGGACAATGATCATTGTAGATTCTGATTCTTGTTTGTCGCCAGTCTAGACAATCTTCAAATGTAGGCCTACCTCTATCATCCCGCCCGCACCCGCAATGAGCTTCCATTTGCATCGCGAGTGCAGCCCTCTACTCCAAACAATGTTTTTCCCAATAATTGATATCGGCACACATTTCAGTCAAAAACTAGGTGATTTTGAACCGGCCATGTGAATAAATGTTAGGCCTACACACATTATGTAAAAGACAGGGAGCTCTCCTCATTTTTATTCAGCTCTCAGGGGGAAAAGGTTGAAACTCCATGCATCAAACAAACTCTGTGCGTGCAGGCCAGCAGTCTACTTAAAAATATATAAGAAGAAGCACGAATAAAGCTCTAGGACCTGAAATTTGGACTTGTTCGTTAGAAATCAATTTAATTTGAATTATGGACTGCCTTTGAATGAAGTTACACACCCATGCATAAGCTGCGTGTATGCTAAGTCCAGAACATATGGGTATAATCACATTAATTAATTAATTTAAAGTACAATGATAATGACAAATATTAATGGCCTCATGTCGGAATGGCAGGACGTTTGAAAAAAAGTAAAGTGCCGCTACTCAGACAATGGGGGAAAAAGATTGTCGCAGTAGTGGGACGCTTGGAAAATAATATTAATGCCGCCACTCCGACCACTAGACGTCAATGTCTAAGTAGCGGCATGTCGGAATAGCGGCATGTAACCAACATCTCAGTATACCTTCTGCTGCTGCTCTGCTGCCCTGAGTCCTGGAGTCTTGATAGGTGGACACTTCAGCAGAAGACTTCACAGCTGTGTTGAAACACAGTGTTAACCTTAACTACTTTCAGGAGGTAGGTAAGAAAGGTAAAAAAGCCCAAATTAAATGTTAAAAACACTAATGCCTCCATACCTCTATCTCCAGCTGAATCATCTCTCTTTTGTATTTCAGTGTAAGTCTTCGTAGCGGTTGTGGTCGCTACCATCACATCTTTCAACATTACATGAAAATGAACGTCACTCATAGAGACCATATATTGAGTGTCACAAACAAGACCAAAGCATGTACAGCAGATAGCCACCAAAATTAGCTTTTCTTATCAAACTATTACACAAATAAACTTCCAAAAAGTCCAAAACCACAAATACGGACAAAACACTCAAATGTTCAATATAGAATTGCAGCAAAGGACAACACTAAAGCAAACAGACTCCACTAGACAATGAAAACATCTTTAAAATAATTAATCAGTTAGCAACTGATCAATAGTCTCTGCTTGTAAGTTATTTAAATCATATTTTGAACACAGATTAATGATTATAGCAATGTAGAAGCTTGTAAAGTAACATGTATTTAAAGCCACCATGACTGACAAAAACATAGTCTAGCACAAAAAGGTTCTCTGAAATAAGTAGCACGACATATAACTGCTGTACGGGACAACAAGGACAGCTGACACTAACGCTTAATAGCACGGGAACAAGAGAAGCTCACAGCAACAAAAAGTACTCAGGACACGCAACATCTCAGTATACCTCCTGCTGCTGCTCTGCTGCCCTGAGTCCTGGAGTCTTGATAGGTGGAAACTTCAGCAGAAGACTTCACAGCTGTGTTGAAACACAGTGTTAACCTTAACTACTTTCAGGAGGTAGGTAAGAAAGGTAAAAAAGCCCAAATGAAATGTTAAAAACACTAGTCCCTCCATACCTCTATCTCCAGCCGATTCATCTCTCTTTTGTGTTTCAGTGTAAGTCTTCATAGTGGTTGTGGTCGCTACATTCACATCTTTCAACATTACATGAAAATGAACGTCACTCATAGAGACCATATAACGAGTGTCACAAACAAGACCAAAGTGTGTACAGCAGATAGCCACCAAAATGAGCAAAGCTTTTCTTATCAAACTATTACACAAAGAAACTTCCAAAAAGTCCAATACCACAAATACGGACAAAACACTCAAATGTTCAACATAGAATTGCAGCAAAGGACAACACTAAAGCAAACAGACTCCACTAGACAATGAAAACATCTTTAAAATAATTAATCAGTTAGCAAGTGATCAATAGGCTCTGCTTGCAAGTTATTAAAATCATAGTTTGAACACAGATGAATGATTATAGCAATGTTATGAAGCTTGTAAAGCAAAATGTATTTAAAAGCCACCATGACTGACAAAAACATAGTCTAGCACAAACAAGCTGCACTCAAATAAATAGCACGACATACAACTGCTGTACCGGACAACAAGGACAGCTGACACTAACGCTTAATAGCACGGGAACAAGAGAAGCTCACAGCAACAAAAATTACTCAGGACACGCAACATCTCAGTATACCTTCTGCTGCTGCTCTGCTGCCCTGAGTCCTGGAGTCTTGATAGGTGGACACTTCAGCAGAAGACTTCACAGCTGTGTTGAAACACAGTGTTAACCTTAACTACTTTCAGGAGGTAGGTAAGAAAGGTAAAAAAGCCCAAATTAAATGTTAAAAACACTAGTCCCTCCATACCTCTATCTCCAGCTGATTCATCTCTCTTTTGTGTTTCAGTGTAAGTCTTCATAGTGGTTGTGGTCGCTACCATCACATCTTTCAACATTACATGAGAATGAAAGTCACTCATACAGAAAATACAATCCGGACCATACAGCAAGTGTCACAAACAACACCAAAGCACGTGGAGCAGATAGCCACCAAAATGAGCAAAGCTTTTCTTAAACTATACTCCAAAAACCCCAAAGATTCTACCAGACAATGGCAATTTCTTTACATAATTAATCAGTTTAGCAACTGCTCATTAATCTCTGTTCTTTCTTTTGTTATTTAAATAATGTTTAGAACACAGATTAACACCTATAACAGAGGTTCTCAACCTTAACCCTAACCCTATTTTAAGGTCTTACATTTTTTGCGAGCCCAATACATACAGAATAGTAATAATAATAATAAAAACAAATGTTATTCTGCCATACACGCTTCTTTTGCACTGCAGACCTCAGGGGCCACGGATTGTGGGACTGTGGGCCCTGTCCAGGGACTGTGGGCCCATCCTGGGACCTTTCCTCATCCGAGGTCCTCCCGAATCCAACCCTTAAACCAAACCCTTAAACCAAGACCTAAAAACTAACCCTAAAACCAAAGCCTAACCCTAAAACCAAACAAAGTCAGAAGTCTCCCAAGACCCCATCTGCGTGACCCTAAGGTTGAGAAGCCCTGACCAATAGCCACGAGCCAACAGACAACGAGAACAACACAGCTGCTCTCACAGTGCTCACAGCTGTAACTCCTTACCAACACTTTCAGATTTGGATTCTAGTATATGGAGCCTCTGGGCCTGCTGGGTAGGGGTCTCTTCAGTAGTTGAAAGTCTAACAACTGTAAAATTAAGTGAAAGATCAGAAATCCTTCATCGCAATGACATAAGGAATCTGAACTAACACTGTACAACATCTTGAGGAAGAGCAAGTGAATGAAGATGCTGTTTCCATATGAACACCCGGTTGCTTGGTGAACATATCAACTCTTTACCTTCGACTGTCTCGTTTACTTCCTGCCGCTTGAACTGTTCTTTGGAGACTACTGAGGTACCACCAGTCCACATAGCTGCAATACAAATAAGATGTCAACAAATGGAGAGAAAAGACGAATGGAGGATCCATTCATGGATGAGGTCCAACCTGAGTTCATACCTTCTTCTCCTTCCACTTTGGTCACATGAAGCGTCTGCTTGTGGACTGCTGCCGGAGTCAAAAGCTTAGTGTTTATTACAATATACACAATTGAGGTGTTGTTAAAATACTATACCAAAAGAAATTTGTTATAAATAAGTTTGCTGAAAATCATTTCAAGGATTTCAAGTGAGAACAAAAGGTGCCAAAAAATAAAGCAGCTGTAAAATGCACAGCCCTCAGCCATAAGTTAAACTCCAAACACACCAGCCTACACACCAAATATCAAACATCAACACCAATAAAACGCTGTTGCCAGGGATCATCAGACAGTATATGTATGCTATTAACTCCAAGCAAAAGCAAACAGCAATTTAAGAAATAAGCAGCACATCATAGAACTATTTTAAGTACCTTCCATCTCTACAGACCATTACAGTCAGCTGTGCAATGCAATATTAGGGGGAAAAAACCTGAGATGGGGATCACTCAGACAGAAGTACTACATTGCCACAAAATGTGCAACTTAACATTTGGCAAATAGAAAGCTACCGCAATGCTAGAGAGCGCATCAGTATTAACTGTGCCAGATGATATTTTCGCAGCAGAGAATAAATAGGAATAACAAAGAAGCCCTCTATTAACAGGAAGCAGCAAGCCAGCAGTAAAGCTGGAAAACAAACAACTGCATCTTCCACTTGATACCTTCTAGACTTTGTTGGGCAGCCTCAATCTTGGCCGCTGCTTTCATAGAAGAAGCGACTGATAGTTGTGATGACGACTTTGCAGCTGTGGTGGATTATAATTGTAAAATGTTAATTATTATCATAATTGTAAAATGTCACATCTTAAATCTACCAGTGTATATTAATAACTAAGTAACAACATATTGTAGGCCATATTCCCACCTGGCAAATTAATACAAAAGCAGTAAGACACCCTGGATGAAGGTTGACCTTTTATATGACAAGGCTTAAGATAATCCCCCAAAATACACACATAAACGCACACATGTGCACACACACACACACACACACACACACACACACACACACACACACAAAAATAAATACAAAAATGACAGATAAACAGAAAGCACATAAAGACAATGTGACAGGACATTTCACAAGTGATTAGATGTGGTACAGACACGTTAAATGAGATGTTAGAATAGAATATATTCATTAAGAGCCATACATTTAAAAAAATATTAATCTAATATGAGATTTTTTATTTCCCTGACCAAAAACACATTGTGAAAATATGTTCCTACCCTTGATGTTGACGCTAGCTGAGGTCTTCTGCTCTCCACACACACAGCTGTAGTCTCCACTGTCTTCTGGCACCACCTTGCTGATCAGGAGTTCATTCACTGAGGCTTTCTGCTTCATCTGGTACTTTTCTCCAGACTTGAGGACCTTTGTTCCTTTCCTCCATTCCACAGGAACCCCAGCTTTAGAGAGCTCACAGTGCAGAGTAACACAGCTTTCCTCTTCAGCTTCTTGGCTTTGTAACTTCTGGGTGAAGACCGCTGGTTTGGCTGGGGAGTGATGAGTCAGGTGTTGGTTAGAAATATATAAACAATGTAAAATACAGATCTATACTCAATCACAAGCTGGTCGATACTATTATAGGACACATGGAGATTGAAACCAAAACAGTGATCCAAACATATATGACACTAAAACATGCAAAGCACAAACCAGGACAGTGGAGATTAACATCAAGTATAAAGTGTGGTTACATAAAGAATCAATAAGCATGCATTTGAAACACACATCGGAAATGACAATGACATGAAACAGTTAAAATGTATGAGCTTATTGTGGTTTACAATATCACAGAAAATACAATTTTTTTTAAACAACACCAACAAAACACATGAACATCGTACAAACCGATATCATGGCACAGATTGTCATCCACATGTGATTTAAGTAGCTGACATTTGGTTTTAAAACTTGACAGTCTAGTGAGTGTCAACAATTTGTAAAATAGCAAACACTTGTTTCCATCCAAAAATCAAATTAATACATTATAAACTGCATCTCCAATGAAGAACTCTTGATGCCATCCTCCTACCATTGATGTTGACGCTAGCTGAGGTCTTCTGCTCTCCACACACACAGCTGTAGTCTCCACTGTCTTCTGGCACCACGTTGCCAATCAGGAGTTCATTCACTGAGGCTTTCTGCTTCATCTGGTACTTTTCTCCAGACTTGAGGATCTTTGTTCCTTTCCTCCATTCCACAGGAACCCCAGCTTTAGAGAGCTCACAGTGCAGAGTAACACTGCTTTCCTCTTCAGCTTCTTGGCTTTTCAACTTCTGGGTGAAGACCGCTGGTTTGGCTGAGGAGTGATGAGTTATTTGATAACCATGGTTAGATCTAACATCATTAAAGACTAACAAATATTTTAAATCAAACAACAAAGTTAGTACAAATTCAACTGTACCAGCTGAGCACAGTTTGCAACATTAAATAAAATACAAACTAGGAATTAAAAGTCTTGGCATACAAATAAACATACAACTCAACAAATTCTCTGAAGATTAGATAGTAGTCTTTGCATGATTTAAGTTGCTAATGATGGCTTTTCAACAATGTGACAATCAATGTTGATAATCCCAAAATAGTATCAAATTTTGGTTCCACTCAAAACTAAAGGAGCAAATCTTTAACGGGATCTCCATTGAGGAACCCTTGAAGCAATCTTCCTACCCTTAATGTTGACACTCGCGGAAGTCTTCTGCTCTCCACACACACAGCTGTAGTCTCCACTGTCTTCTGGCACCACGTTGCCAATCAGGAGTTCATTCACTGAGGCCTTTTGCTTCATCTGGTACTTTTCTCCAGACTTGAGGACCTTTGTTCCTTTCCTCCATTCCACAGGAACCCCAGCTTTAGAGAGCTCACAGTGCAGAGAAACATTGCTTTCCTCTTCAGCTTCTTGGCTTTCCAACTTCTGGGTGAAGACCGCTGGTTTGGCTGCAGAATCATTGGTTGTTTAGTAACTGTGGTTAAATCTAACATCATTCAACATGTCCTTTGGACGGAAATTGGACATGAAAACATATCAAACAATGATAAATCTATCAACTAATCATGCTTTACTATTATAAAGAACATACATTTAAATTGCACCAGTCGGAAAAAGAAAAGACACATGGGACACTAGGTAAACAAAACAAACATAGATTATAGATATAATGGACCAGAATACAGTTAAGATGCGACTGAGGTAGCTAGCATTTTAAAAACTTGAACATCAATCCATACCACCTCACAAACATTTGAAATATCACTTGCAGTATTTTACAATATAATCTATTACAAAGACCATCTCCACAGAGGAACCCTTGAAGCCATCCTCATACCCTTGATATTGACGCTAGCGGAGGTCTTCTGCTCTCCACACACACAGCTGTAGTCTCCACTGTCTTCTGGCACCACGTTGCTGATCAGGAGTTCATTCACTGAGGCGTTCTGCTTCATCTGGTACTTTTCCCCAGACTTGAGGACCTTTGTTCCTTTCCTCCATTCCACAGGAACCCCAGCTTTAGAGAGCTTGCAGTGCAGAGTAACACTGCTTTCCTCTTCAGCTTCTTGATTTTCCAATTTCTGGGTGAAGACCACTGGTTTGGCTGAGGAGTGATGAGTTGATTTATAACCATGGTTAGATCTAAGATCATTAAAGACTAACAAACATTATAAATCAAACAACAAAGTTAGTATAAAAAGTCAACTGTATCAGCTGAGCACAATTTGCAACATTACATAAAATACAAATTTGGAATTACAAATCTTGGCATGAAAATAAACATAAAACTCGGCAAATTCTATTAAGATAGATAGTAGTCTTGGTATTATTTAAGTTGCTAATGATGGCTTTTTAACAATGTGACAATCAATCTTGATAATCCCCAAATGCTAGTATCAAACTTTGGTTCCACTTAAAACTGAAGGAGCAAATCTTCAACGGCATCTCCATTGAGGAACCCTTGAAGCAATCTTCCTACCCTTGATGTTGACACTTGCAGAGGTCTTCTGCTCTCCACACAAACAGCTGTAGTCTCCACTGTCTTCTGGCACCACGTTGCCAATCAGGAGTTCATTCACTGAGGCTTTCTGCTTCATCTGGTACTTTTCTCCAGACTTGAGGACCTTTGTTCCTTTCCTCCATTCCACAGGAACCCCAGCTTTAGAGAGCTCACAGTGCAGAGTAACACTGCTTTCCTCTTCAGCTTCTTGGCTTTCCAACTTCTGGGTAAAGACCGCTGGTTTGGCTGAGGAGTAATGAGTTATTTGATAACCATGGTTAGATCTAACATCATTAAAGATTAACAAATATTTTAACTCAAACAACAAAGTTAGTACAAAGTCAACTATACCGGCTGAGCACAGTTTCCAACATTGCATACAATACAAATTTGGAATTACAAGTCTTGGCATAAAAATAAACATAAAACTCAGCAAATTCTCTAAAGATAGATAGTAGGCTTGGCATGATTTAAGTTGCTAATGATGGCTTTTTAACAATGTGACAATCAATCTTGATAATCCCCAAATGCTAGTATCAAACGTTGGTTCCACTCAAAACTGAAGGAGCAAATCTTCAACGGCATCTCCATTGAGGAACCCTTGAATCAAACTTCCTACCCTTGATGTTGACGCTCGCAGAGGTCTTCTGCTCTCCACACACACAGCTGTAGTCTCCACTGTCTTCTGGCACCACGTTGCTGATCAGGAGTTCATTCACTGAGGCTTTCTGCTTCATCTGGTACTTTTCTCCAGACTTTAGGACCTTTGCTCCTTTCCTCCATTCCACAGGAACCCCAGCTTTAGAGAGCTCACAGTGCAGAGTAACACTGCTTTCCTCTTCAGCTTCTTGGCTTTTCAACTTCTGGGTAAAGACCGCTGGTTTGGCTGAGGAGTAATGAGTTATTTGATAACCATGGTTAGATCTAACATCATTAAAGATTAACAAATATTTTAACTCAAACAACAGTTAGTACAAAGTCAACTGTACCAGCTGAGCACAGTTTCCAACATTGCATACAATACAAATTTGGAATTACAAGTCTTGGCATAAAAATAAACATAAAACTCAGCAAATTCTCTAAAGATAGATAGTAGGCTTGGCATGATTTATGTTGCTAATGATGGCTTTTTAACAATGGGACAATCAATCTTGATAATCCCCAAATGCTAGTATCAAACGTTGGTTCCACTCAAAACTGAAGGAGCAAATCTTCAACGGCATCTCCATTAAGGAACCCTTGAAGCAAACTTCCTACCCTTGATGTTGACGCTCGCAGAGGTCTTCTGCTCTCCACACACACAGCTGTAGTCTCCACTGTCTTCTGGCACCACGTTGCTGATCAGGAGTTCATTCACTGAGGCTTTCTGCTTCATCTGGTACTTTTCTCCAGACTTTAGGACCTTTGCTCCTTTCCTCCATTCCACAGGAACCCCAGCTTTAGAGAGCTCACAGTGCAGAGTAACACTGCTTTCCTCTTCAGCTTCTTGGCTTTTCAACTTCTGGGTAAAGACCGCTGGTTTGGCTGAGGAGTAATAAGTTATTTGATAACCATGGTTAGATCTAACATCATTAAAGACTAACAAATATTTTAACTCAAACAACAAAGTTAGTACAAATTCAACTGTACCAGCTGAGCACAGTTTGCAACATTGCATAAAATACAAACTTGGAATTACAAGTCTTGGCATACAAATAAACATACAACTCAGCAAATTCTCTAAAGACAGATATAATTCTTGGCATGATTAATGTTGCTAATGATGGCTTTTTAACAATGTGACAATCAATCTTGATAATGCCAAAATAGTAGTATCAAACTTTGGTTCCACTCAAAACTAAAGGAGAAAATCTTCAACGGCATCTCCATTGAGGAACCCTTGAAGCAATCTTCCTACCCTTAATGTTGACACTCGCGGAGGTCTTCTGCTCTCCACACACACAGCTGTAGTCTCCACTGTCTTCTGGCACCACGTTGCTGATCAGGAGTTCATTCACTGAGGCTTTCTGCTTCATCTGGTACTTTTCTCCAGACTTGAGGACCTTTGTTCCTTTTCTCCATTCCACAGGAACCCCAGCTTTAGAGAGCTCACAGTGCAGAGTAACACTGCTTTCCTCTTCAGCTTCTTGATTTTCCAATTTCTGGGTGAAGACCACTGGTTTGGCTGAGGAGTGATGAGTTGATTTATAACCATGATTATATCTACCATCAGTGAATACTTAAATACTGTACATTTTAAATGGATCAAGATAACTAGTTCACATTCAACTGTACTAGCTGAGCACAGTTTGCACCAACACAGAAAATATGTAGCCTCACACAGCCAGACCATATTCCTTTCGGCCATTAGGACTATGGAAAGTCTGTCGTCGGCAGTGTTTGTTGAGGCGGGGGTTGTCAGCCAACCTTACTTTGCAGCTGATTGGATTAAATTCAGCCAGTCGGATCCAGAAGGCCGTATTACCAAACCAAAGTAAATTCCATTAACAAACATTACAGCTGCCATTTTCATTGAAGTGAAAACTTCTTGTGTTCAAATACAACTAATTCCAAAGCAGCATAAATAGCATTATATGATTTAAGCCATTGTAGAAATGTCCAAAACAGCACTGCCTGATTTTGCCACTTGCTGGAGTTTGCTCATTGGCTGACACAATTTTGTTCAGAGCCAAGCTGCCTGTGTTGGGTGGGTTTCCCGAATAATATCTCGAGGCAAAACCTGAGGTAAGCTTGCGAGATTTAGGCTGGCTTCGCAAGGCTAGAAAATGCAGACTTGGAATCACAATTTATAGCCAAACAAGATACATAAGACACATCAAATAACTTATACCAAGAGACTATGATTGCATTGTAGTCCTAATTTCAGTAGTTAAATGCTGTTGATTAACAACATGACAACAAATCATCTGATCTAGATAATGTCAAAATACTATATGCATATAATCAAACTTTGGTCCCCTCGAAACTAAATGAGCAAATCTTAAACTGCATCTCCATTGAAGAACACTTGAAGCTATCCTCCTACCCTTGATGTTGACGCTCGCAGAGGTCTTCTGCTCTCCACACACACAGCTGTAGTCTCCACTGTCTTCTGGCACCACATTGCTGATCAGGAGTTCAATCACTGAGGCTTTCTGCTTCATCTGGTACTTTTCTCCAGACTTGAGGACCTTTGTTCCTTTCCTCCATTCCACAGGAACCCCAGCTTTAGAGAGCTCACAGTGCAGAGTAACACTGCTTTCTTCTTCAGCTTCTTGGCTGTCCAACTTCTGGGTGAAGGTTGCTGGTAATGCTGTATAATCAACGTTTAGAATAAGAGGTGAAACCTGTTGCTCATGAAATGGAATTGACATTTGTACCCTCATACCAATCCTCTGAAGAAGGAAATTAGTTATTCTCCGATTGGTATTGATGCATATGTCCAAAATATATACTTGCTTTTTATTGCTTGCTTTAAAACTATAAGAAAGACATTATCATACAGCATGTTCACTATAATTTGACAAATACCCCTACCCTCGACTCTGACAGTTGCAGATGTAGTTTGGTTTCCACACACACAGGAATATTCTCCACTATCTTCCTCCTTTAAGTGTGTCATCTTCAGCTCGCAGGAGGTGTTTCTCTGCTTCATCTCATACTTAACTCCAGCTTGGAGAATTTCAGAACCTTTCTTCCACAGAACCTCAGCCCTAGGCTTTGATAACACACATCCGAGGGTGACACTCTCCCCCTCCTTCGTATGCTGGTTCTTCAGCTGCTCTTTAAAAATGGCAGGCAGGGCTGGAGATAAATAAAGACAACTCCATTAACTGGAATGGGACATTGATCATGTGCTTTGATGAAGAAGACAAGATGATCATGGGATGAATGGATGATTGACACGATGAAAATTATTTGACACGATGCAGGTTTCTCACAAGAGCTTTTGTAATATGCATGATTCCAACTGATCAAACAAGACCGCTGTTGCTGTAATGAATTGTAATGAAGTTTAAATCACCAGTGCACTGAATCAAAACCAAACTGAAACATTTAGATAATGTTGTTCAGGCAATCAAAGACATTACAATATGAAACATGAGGTCTGTGGAACATCCACACAGTGGTGTACAATGCAGTTTCTTTTCATAATAATAATAATCCAAATCGTCCGCCATGCAAACCAAGAGACACATTGCAGAGGAAAAGTGATGACCATACACAACCATAGGAATACCCACAATGCAAAACCTCCAAAAACAGCACGAGTTACATTAACACAAAATACAGCTGCAATGACACTAAATTAGCACAACAATCAATTTCACTCATTTTTCTTGCAGAATAATTCAACTCAAAGCACTCATAAATGACATACTCTGTAATGACATCACAATTTCAAGCAATTGCAAAAGAAGAATACCAATATGTAAATGCGGCCAGTTTTGTCAAGGTTGTGTGCAAGGTCTCATGTAATGAATAAATGCTCATATCACCCAACGGAACCCAACAGAACCAACGGTATAAACCAAAACAGAATATCATGCTCTCGCTCCTACCTTTGACGGTGACTGTTGCTGTGCTCTTAGCGGTAACCACGTCACAGGTGTAGGTCTCACTGTCTTTTTCCTCCAGCTGTCTGATGGTGAGGGTCAGGATGCCTTGCTTCTGGGACATATCATAGTGAGATCCAGTCCTGAGCTCTGTGCTGCCCTTATACCAAGTCACCTTAGTGGGGCTTTGTGCTGTCTGACACTGCAGGGTAATGGTGCCCTCCTCTTCAGCTTCACAGTCCTTTAGAGCTCTGGTGAATGTATGGACTGGTTCTGTGAAATTATTGTAATCAATATGTTTCATGTACATATTAACTAAAAGTGGAAATATGTACCAATTCTTATTTTGTGTTGCTTTAGAGTCACACATTTTCCATATGTATTCAAGCATATACTGTGTATTGAGTACTGTTAATATAATGTATTCAATGGTGTTTTCATATCTTATACGTATCTTATACGGTGCAATTTCCTACTGTGGATGATTACCACAGTACCACAATCGTATAAGATTAATCATTTCACTCAGTACTACCTTTTATCTCCAATTTGGCCTTTGTGGTTGCTCCACCAACAACCTCACAGCTGTACTCTCCTGAGTCCTGTGCAGTGACACCATGGATGATCATCGTCCTGACCCGTTCCTCGTGGATGAGTTCATACTTGTGGCTCTTTCGGATGCCCTTCCCCTCTTTGGCCCAATTCACGGTGGCGCTAACCTGTGTTACCTCACAGGCAAACAGGGCATCTTCCCCTGCACTGACGCTTACATTCTGTAGTTCCTTTGACAAAGACTGAGCTTTACCTGCAAAACATAATAACATTTTGAAAGCAGGATTCATTCTAACCCTTACACTTATCACATCATTCTCACCTATAATCTCAAGTCTATAGTAAAAAAGACAAAATCTTTTAATTTTAAAATGTTTTAGTTTGCAGAACTTACCTTCAATTACTAATGTAGTTTTGGAATTCAGCTCTTTAATGCTGAAGACCACTTCTCCAGCATCAGCAGGGGTGACGTCTCTGATGGTCAACATGTACTTGCGTCCTTTACTGGAAACTCTGAAGCGTCCTCCGTTCGTAACCGCTGTTCCATTGAGGGTCCAAGAGCAAGTGTCTGTGCTCTCCCGAGACAAGATGCATTCGAAGCTGCAGGATTCTCCCTCATTGACCTCCGCTGACTTCAGATACTTGGTGATACCAATGGCTATTTCTAAATCCAGATTTGAGGATAGGGTTCAGAAGGGTTCATAAGGGTGCATTCAAATGTCTTATCACAGTGTTTTCACTTTTGTACGTTGTGTACTGAGAAATGATTATGCCCTCTTGGAATGCGATGTATTGTACATGTCTCTGTGAGGTTGTGTGATTGGGTGCATGGGCAACAAACCCAGTTCCCCTGTTGGGAATAAATAAAGTGTATCTAAACTAATCTAATCTATTCTATCTATTTGTAAAACAAATGGCATAGACATCCACAATCTCACTATGTGGTTAAACGATACTTACCTCTTACAGTGACCTTTGACTTGGACACCTCAGTTCCAAGGTCGCAGCTGTACTCTCCGGCATCCTCCTTGGTGACGTCCTTTATGATCAGTCCCAGGGATTTGCCGGTGTGAAGAAGCTCGTACTTAGGGCCGGCCTTCAATACAGCTCCATCCTTCCTCCACGTTGGGGACACCCTGGGCTTGCAGGCCTCGCAGGCCAGAGTAATCATGCCTTTCTCCTCTCCGACGACGTCATCCAGCGACTTGAGGAACACTGCCCGTTTCTCTGTAGGGTATTAGAAGTTAAACCTGCACTATGTAACGCTTCCACAGCAGTTATTTACTCCATTAAAAAAAAATAAAAACATTTAATAAAGTTTCTCAAGAATAAAACATGGCCATCCACAAGTCATTCCATCCAGGTAATCTTTCTCTATAAATTGAAAAAAAACCGAAAATCGACAGTACAGCCATGATCAAACATGTGGCTCTCACCTTTGACCTTTAGTGTTGCGGACTCTTTGACCTTACGGACTTGAATGCTGATCGTGCCACCGTCCTGTGGAGCCAGGTTCTTGAGTGTGAGCTTGTGCGCTTTTCCCTCGTGGGTGATGGTGTTGACCTCATTGGTGCACAGCAGCTTGTCATTCAGCAGCCACTGCAGCTCTTCGTCCGCGTAGTTAATCTCACAGGTAAATGTGGCATCGCTGTCTTCATCGACCTCGGTGTCAGCTAAGTGCTGGGTGATCTTAATGTCACGTACTAGAATGTCAAGAGAGAGGGGGAAAATAGTTGCTGTTGTTCTGATCTCATGAGTTAACTTCAAATATCATTTTTTAAAGGGGCAGTGAACCCAAATGTATAACGGTCATCGTAACACTCGTACACAACGACGGTACTAGCTTAAAAAAAGTATCACAAAGTTGTCGTGGGTCATAACCATGGGGATAAAACATCCCCCTCCTTCTTAGAAACCTTAGCCCGAATTTTTTTTTTTTTTTTTTAATCTCTGTGTTCGAAATAGAGCTGAAACAGGGGGTTCACTTTACTTTAATATATCATTTATCTTGTGTGTAACATTGGATTCATACCTTCCACAATAAGTAAGCCTTTGGTCTTGGCAGGTCCAGACTGACAGCAGTATTCTCCACTGTCCTCCCCAGTCAGATTCTGAATGGTCAGCTGAGCCTTTGAAGCATCTTGCCTGATGCTAAACTTGTCTGATGCTGCCAGTAGCGTTTCCCCTTTGAACCAGTTCACCTCTTTGGGTGAGGCAGAGAACTTGCAGCTCAGTACAGCCAAGCCTTTTTCCTTCGCTTTCACCTCTTTGATGGGTGCCACCACCTCCAGGGGGCGCTCTATATAGGAACAGTAACAATGTTTGATTCAACTAAATCATAGCTTATGCATATTGACAATTGTTTTATTATGCGTCATAAGTAATAGCTTTAACTTTGTTTTACCTTTGACACTGAGTTGGGTCACGGATTTACTCTTGCCAGCAGTGAACTGCACGGGTCCAGTCATTGATGCTTTGGTCTTTTTAAAGGTGAGACGATGCAAAGTGCCTTCTTTCTCCATTTCAACATCATTGCTCTCCTGCACAGCTACTCCACTCAGTGTCCACATCGGAGGCTTCACCAGCTCCATGCTGATTTCCACTTCGAAGACAGCAGCGAAGGGCTCAGTCACTTCGACTGCACTCAACTCTCGAACAATGCTGATGGACTGCTCTGTTTGGACCAGGAAGAGGAAAAGTGCATCTTGGTTTGAAGGTTCTGTACAGCTCATTGATGTAATTGATAAAACAAAAAAACAACATAGCTGTGTATATTAACTTTTTTTTTAAAAAGTGTCATGGCAAAGAAAAAGTAATTTTAGATTGCTTTTCCTTTAAACATGAGAACTACACAGTAGAAAAACATAGATACAGCAGATGTCAGACCGACAGACAGACAGACAGACAGACAGACAGACAGACAGACAGACAGACAGACAACAAACCAACCGACAGACATCTCATTGTTTAGTGGTTTGATGGCATGAAGTTTCTTTTATGAACTTCAGTAAAGGTCGTCATGGTATCTATACGGTCATCATATCATTAGAATCTATTTGACCATAGGAATACATAGGACGCAAGCTGCAGCATAGCTACCATAGCTCCCACATGTCTTCCATCCGTTTACCTTCCACCAGCAGCTTACAGGAGGTCTTGTCATCAATGGCATCACAGGTGTACGTGTCTTCATCATCGGAGCACACATCGTTGATGGTGAGTTTCCGGTAAACATCTTCGCCTCTGATCTCGTACTTCTTGCCGGTTGTGATTTCCGTTTTGTTCTTGTACCAGCTGACCCTGGCGCTGGCGCGGGACACCTGACACTCCAGATGACCACGATGCTTGTGCATCGCAATCTTATCTCGGAGTCTCTTCACAAACTTCACGGGCAGCTCTAGAGCGATAACAAATCCCTAATCAGTGATCAATGCTACCATATATGGCACAAGGTAATATAAAAGCCTACCGCCATGCCCATGGCCAAAGTCCTTTTCTTACCTCCCAAATTAACGTTTATGTCATCATTCCAAATTGTTTTTTAAATATTGATGATTGTTTCAAATACTATATACAATATACATGTGAGCCTTTCCTTGGGGTTTTAAAGGAGACTCATATTTTTAGAGCCATTGACAGCAAACTAAATCAATCAAATCTGGAGCAAGCAAACAATATACAATACAGTTCACTGCAAGAGACTGCAATACAGCTCACTGCAGGATACCCTCCACATAAGACCCTCCACATAAGAAATAAGTCTGACCAAAGGCCTTCATATCTGACCAATCAAAAAGTCAAGCACCCATTTTACTGATAGGTTGGGTTCAGGTTATAAGTTTCACAGAAGCCATAGGTGTTCACACACTATTACATATACTGTATACACTATTTCACTGTTTTGGATCGGTTTCAATACCATGCAAACAACTTCCGGCAAATGACAGGAATAGACCCTATCTATAGAGGACATGGACCCTGGCCAGGTCTCCATCACATCCATCATGCAACGACGAGTTGAAATACAACCACATGTTGCAGTAGAAACCTAACCCCTAGCCCTCCTATAGTGGATGACTACCCCTGACTCAGATCCTGTCTTCTCCATAGCACCAACCATAGCACCACCTAAACTTAAGTCATGGAACATAGACTTCACAGCATAGACTTCACAGCGACAAAGGAAGAAACTCCAACAAGCGCAAACAAACATTGGCTGAGGCTAAAATTAACCTTTTATAAGCTATGTAAATCAAGCACCTAACAGCACTCCATGAAAACAATAATTTTAGAAATGTATGAGGAATATGAAGAACACGACAGTGAACCTTAATACAACAAAACTGCTACAGAGATTTGTTGTATTTGCCATCAAGTCTCAATGAGCCATTAAAGTCTGGTCTAGCATTTATTTAAAGGCAGGACATAACTGGATTATTTTGATTGGCCAGTGTGACCACTAAAACCAGTCTAAGGTTCTGATAAATTTACCTAAGCCTTCACTGAATTGAGATGTCTTTGTTTACTTTAAATTTGGGCAATCCATTTACATCCTGCCTCTAAATTATTCCCTAACATGTGTATTACTTGCTGTTGACATAAAGCCACACTAAATATTCCAGTCTTACCTTTCACTTTAAGTTTTGCACATGAGGAGGCCTTCTCAGCTGTAAATTTAATCTCACCAACATCTTCTGGGGTCACAGATTTGAACAGGAGTACATAGGTTCTACCTATGGTAAAATGAAAATAAAAGCAGAATTATGTCTTATCCGACAGATTTCCTATATCTCTTTGAATAAATACTGCAATGTATAACTTGCTATGACTCACCCTCTTGTCTCATTTTAACATTGTCCCCAACTTTGAGCTTGCTGCTTCCCTTGTACCACTGACAGTCCACCTCGTCGTGGGAGATTTCACAGACAAACGAGGCACTCTCCTTCTCTGTCACCTGCACATCCTCCAGCTTCTTAACAATCTTAATGTCTCTGGCTGCAGGGACATACATGAATAAGTCACCTTTAGCACGTTTCTACTGTGTATATATTTGAACTGTGAACTCATACTCAAAGTAATTCCCTTTAACAATGTCATCAAACTACATGAAAATTACCATGCACAGTGAGCTTGGCTGATGTGTTGTCGTCTGTGGAGCGACAGATGTAAGTGCCTTGGTCTTCTGTGCTACATTTGTGGATTAGCAGACTGCGCTTGTGGCCCGAGGAATGGATTCCCAGGTTCTTCCCTGGTTTTAGCTCTGTGTCACCCTGTGAGAAAGGTTGTACATTTCAGCATTCATTTTTGTACCGTAGTTTACTGTGATTTTAAATTATATTTTGACAGTTGAAACTGCACAGTAACTGTTGCACAGGCTATCTGCAGAGATATATATATTCCTTACCTTAAACCACTTGACTTCTGCGTTTGTTCTGGAGACTTCGCACTCAAAGGTGACTTTATCTTTTTCGGGTGCGCGGATATCCAAAATGGGTTTGGAGATCATGGCGGCAGGTTCTGTGGAGACAACCGTCATTGGTCAGCAAGAAAAAGAAAATCAGTTCAACATATCAGTTCAACTGCTCAGTGCTGAATTTGAACCAAACCTTTGACAATTAATTTTCCGGATGTGTGGACCCCCTCTGCTTGGAATGCGATTGTTCCTGCGTCTTCCATCTTGAGTTGGGTGAGAGTGAGGGCATGCTTCTTCCCCAGAGCTGTGGTACGACAGCTGGGCCCGGTCTTGACTTTGAGGCCATCCCTGGTCCAGGAGCCCTCGACATCAGCCTGGTTGAGCTCCACCTCCAGAGTTACTGTCTCTGTCTCCTGAGCCCTGGTGTCCACCAGGCCTTTCACTATCAAAATCTTCCTCACTACACAAAGAGAAGACAAGGTGTTCATTAAGTAAACAAAAAGGTTTCATCTTGGTCTCGTGAATTTAAAGGACTCTAGTCTTTCACAGAGTGAAACTTGTGTGTGTACATTGTTTGTGGTTAGTCATGTATGGCAGTTAGGACATGCAATTAGCCGTTAGTCTTACTCTCAACAGTGAGCTTGGCCTGGGTCTTGTCGTCGAGGGTTTCACAGGAGTAGAGGCCACGGTCAGTGCACGTCACACTCTTAAAGACCAGGCTCTGCTTGGCTCCAACCACCAGGAGCTCCATGTTGCCCACAGGCTGCAGTACCACACCATTCTTCATCCACCTGACCTCCTCCGAAGGCCTGCTGAGCTCCACCTCCATCCTCACCTCGTTCTGCTCCTCCACGGTCAGGTTCTCCAGCTTCTTCTTAATGGTCACAGGAACCTCTAGAATTGTAATGGTAAGATATAATCAGATGTCAAATCATAAGTTTTGATGGAAAACATTTCACTCCTGTTGAAAAGCTGTGCACTTTTTGCCGGTTCATACGTTGCACTTGCAGAGTGGCGTTGCAGCTCTTGCCCTCTGCGTCCACGCTGATTTCTCCGGCATCTTTCTGGGTGACGGCGGTGATCGTGAGGGAGTGGCTGGTGCCGCCATGCTCAATCTTGTACTTTGGCCCAGCGGTGATGGGTATGTTGTTGCGGAACCATTTGACTTTGACATCCGCTGGGGTGACGGCACATTTAAAGATGGCGTCTTTTCCCTCCACCGATACGACGTTGTTTAGTTTAGCGGTTAGCCTCACTAGCCTGGGTGCTGAAGGAAAAAAGAAAAAGGTGCCATCAAACGAGCCATTCTACTTTAACTGCATACATTGTTATTCTATTATGTGTTTAAAGTGAAACAAATGAATCAGTTACCCTTTGAGGTGACCTTAGTGGAGGTCTTGTCGTTTTTACATTCACAGCTGTATTCGCCCTCGTCTTCCTTGGTTACGGCGGTCACTGTAAGCACTCGCTTGGCGCCGTCTGTGCTGACAACAAACCGGCCGCCAGGCCTCATTTCCTTACCACCATGGCGCCAGAGAACATCCCCAGTGGCTTGGTTTAGCTCACACATCAGACTCAGCATGCCGCCCAACTCCACCGTGACCGGCTTCAGCGGCACAGCAAACTTCACCACTGACTCTGTAGGGAGAAAGTCATTTAGATGATGTAAGTAATACATCAGATTATTATTAGATTATAGATTATTATTAGATTACTCACTAGATTATTCGCTAGATTATTCACTAGATTATTCACTAACTAATCACTTGTTTATTCACTAGATTATTTGCTAGATTATTTGCTAGATTATTCACCAGATTATTCATTAGATTATTTTATAGATTATTCAATAGTTTATTCTCTATATTATTCGCTAGATTATTCACTAGATTGTGGCTCACCTTTGACCTGGACCTTGAACTCTATTTTGTCATCGGCGGTGTGACAGGAATATGTTCCGCTGTCTTTGGACTCGGTGGATTTCACTACCAGCGTACGAGACAGGCCGACTTTCTTCATGTCATACTTGCTGCCCTCGTTGAGTTGCACTCCGTCCCTGAACCACGTGATGGAGGCGCTCTCTGAGGTCAGCTCAGCAGTCAAGACCACCTTCTCGCTCGCTTCAACGCAGATGTCCTTATTCAACTTCTTCTGGAACTTTGCGGTAGTATCTTGTGATTTGAGGGAAAGAAATCTGTTATGCTTCATATATCAGAAATAATATCACACAAACAACTGTTCAGAGTTTTTGCTTACCTGCCACCTGTAATTTATACACCAGTTTCTCAGTTCCAGCTTCACAGATGTATTCTCCAGCATCCTTCTTCTCCACACTGTCTATCACCAGATGGCGACTCTTGGCCTTAGACTCCATATGAAGTGTCTTGCTGGAGGTCAGCAGTTTGCCATCCTTGTACCATTTCACCTCTGTCTTCACATCAGACACCTCACAGCTGAGGGTGGCTTTCTGGGAAAGAGTGGCCTTCACCTCCCTCTGGATGGACTCCTTGTTGGAGAAAGCTGGCTTGGTTTGGATCTCTGGACAAGTTTAGAATAGAGAGGTGTGGGCATATTTTGACAGCTTTAATTACAAACTTTAATTGATGGATCGAATTATAGAGAATAAAGTAGAAAGCATACATATACACATGTATATATGAACATATATTTTAAAGTTATTTTAAAGTTAAATGCAACTTGGCACAATGCAGACATGTTACACTTAAAAGGAAGGTAGGAAAATAGGCAAAAAGACCACAAGAGAAGCAGAAAGTGGCAGAGAAAAGCTGATTTTGCAATAAAATTAAACATCTTCAATACAAGGTTCTCGTCATGTTTCTATTAGACTATTCTAAATACCTTATTATCGCCTTGAACAAATCAAACACACATACTTGACTCAATAAAGCAACAAAAGACAAAGATACGATGATTCCTTACCTGCCACCTGTAACTTATACACCAGCTTCTCAGTTCCAGCTTCACAGATGTATTCTCCAGCATCCTTCTTCTCCACCTTTTCAATGACCAGCAGACGAGTTTTGCCTTTTGTCTCAGAGTAGATGGTCTTACTGGAGGTCAGCAGTTTACCATCCTTGTACCATTTCACCTCTGTCTTCACATCAGACACCTCACAGCTGAGGGTGGCTTTCTGGGAGAGAGTGGCCTTCACCTCCCTCTGGATGGACTCCTTGTTGGAGAAGGCTGGCTTGGTTTGGATCTCTGGACAAGTTTAGAATAGAGAGGTGTGGGAATATTATATTATATTTTATTATATATATTATAAGTTCATATTCCAAACTTTAACAGATGGATCAATCACATCAATCACATCTCATCACAGATAAGTATACAAATACATAAATACTATTCTACAAAGGAAAGATCAAAAATGGCTTTTTGAGGAGATATAAAACCTAGAAAGAACCACAAACATGTAGACATTGTAAACATATAATCCTATCAGAGAAGCAGAAAATAAAATAAAAATCAGACTTTTCAATTAACATAACTTAATTAACATAACTTAAACATCTTCAATCGAAGGTTCTTGTCATTTTTCTATTTTCTCACTCTAAATTCCTTGGCAGTGCCGATCCTTAAACCAAACACATATACTTGATCAATCAAGCAACAGAAGACAAAGATATGACGATCCCTTACCTGCCACCTGTAACTTATAGACCAGCTTCTCAGTTCCAGCTTCACAGATGTATTCTCCAGCATCCTTCTTCTCCACACTGTCTATCACCAGCTTGCGACTCTTGGCCTTGGACTCCATATGAAGCGTTTTGCTGGAGGTCAGCAGTTTGCCATCCTTGTACCATTTCACCTCCGTCTTCACATCAGACACCTCACAGCTGAGGGTGGCTCTCTGGGAGAGAGTGGCCTTCACCTCCCTCTGGGTGGACTCTTTGTTGGAGAAGGCCGACTGGGCCTCTAAAGATGGATGTGTTGAGAAGAACAATCAACAGCCACAAATTACAATAGAACTATAAGCAAGCACAATGTGGCTGTCTTAATATATTCGGAAACAAGTCAAACGAAAACCACACAAAGGTTAATTAGTTCTACCTGCGACATGGATCCTGAAGACCAGCTTCTCCCCTGCAGATTCACAGATGTACTCTCCAGCATCCTTCTTCTCCACCTTTTCAATGACCAGCAGACAAGTTTTGCCTTTTGCCTCAAAGTAGATGGTCTTACTGGAGGTCAGCAGCTTTCCATCCTTGTACCATTTCACCTCTGTCTTCACATCAGACACCTCACAGCTCAGGGTGGCTTTCTGGGAGAGAGTGGCCTTCACCTCCCTCTGGATGGACTCCTTGTTGGAGAAGGCTGGCTTGGTTTGGATCTCTGGACACGTTTAGAACAGAGAGGTGTGGGAAAGTTATGACAGCTTTGATTCAGACATTTTACGGATGGGTGAAATGAATGACACAGGGTTATTTCATGCATTGAGATAAAGTCTGCCGAAATATGACCGGGCCAGCCAAATATAATGTTGCGCCTTTACGTCAAATAAAATAAAGGCCAGGCGAAAAAATATACAGAAAAATTATGAATATTACAGTGCATCAGACATCCATTGAAGCTTGGCAGGTGCCACAAATCTTGAGCACACTATGATTAGATACACTGTTAGCCATAATAAAGATGGCTAACCATACATGGATCTCTTCAAATGGAGATCTTCAAAAGAATAACCTTTGCTTTGTGTTTCCTTGTTGTTTGCCATTCCTTTGGAAGAAACAGGTACAAAACACTGCACAATTACCGGTACACAAAACTAAAACATCCTCATATTCAACACTTACCTGCCACCTGTAACTTATACACCAGCTTCTCAGTTCCAGCTTCACAGATGTATTCTCCAGCGTCCTTCTTCTCCACACTGTCTATCACCAGCTGGCGACTCTTGGCCTTGGACTCCATATGAAGTGTTTTGCTGGAGGTCAGCAGCTTGCCATCCTTGTACCATTTCACCTCCGTCTTCACATCAGACACCTCACAGCTGAGGGTGGCTTTCTGGGAGAGAGTGGCCTTCACCTCCCTCTGGATGGACTCCTTGTTGGAGAAGGCTGGCTTGGTTTGGATCTCTGGACACGTTTATAGTAGAGAGGTGTGAGCATAAGGTTCTCGCCATTTTTCTACTTATTAGCCTACTCTAAATACCTTGTTGTCACCATGAACAAACCAAACACATACTTGACCAATAAAGCAACACAATACAAAGATATGTTTCCTTACCTGCCACCTGCAACTTATACACCAGCTTCTCAGTTCCAGCTTCACAGATGTATTCTCCAGCATCCTTCTTCTCCACCTTTTCAATGACCAGCAGGCGAGTTTTGCCTTTTGTCTCAAAGTAAATGGTCTTGCTGGAGGTCAGCAGCTTGCCATCCTTGTACCACTTCACCTCTGTTTTCACATCAGACACTTCACAGCTGAGGGTGGCTTTCTGGGACAGAGTGGCTTTCACCTCCCTCTGGATGGACTCCTTGTTGGAGAAGGCTGTAGTGACTGTAGTGACTGCAGTGGATGCCGTAGCTGCAGAGACTGTAGTGGCTGCTTGGGTTTCTGTAAAAAAAAAATCATAATAAAAGTTGTTGCTCTAATGTAAGGTTCAGCACCAGTGCTCAAATTCAAGCTAAGTACAGTAATTCAAGTGTTTGCATTTTAAGCCGATAAAAAGCATCAGCATCAGCACACGTGTTACCTTTAATCTTGACCTGGAATGTGACTTTGTCTCCAGCCATCTCACAGGTATACTGTCCTTCATCCGTTTTTTTGGCCTTCTTGATGATCAGCCTGTGCTGCGTTCCTTTAGAGATCATGCTGGTCCTTTGGTCTTCTGTGATCTCCACCCGGTCTTTCTTCCACACCACCACGGCAGTGGCAGAAGACACCTCACAGCTCAGCTCCAGGTCCCCTGTGAGGGTCTGTGTCATTCCCACGGCGCCTCTGGGCTTGTTGATAAACTTCACAGGTTCATCTTGAAGACAAAGAGTTGCTATTTTATTGTTATGATTTTTAATAAGGAAATGCCCTTAGCTTTAATTTGGGTACATATTGATTTTCTATGCATCAAAGCTTTTGTTAATAGGACAAGCAGATGTGGGGCAGAACAAAAAACACAATAAACACACATCAAGCTAGTTCTCTCTCACTCCCTTTTCAAATTGTTTCAACGTGCATTGCAAAGTTAAAGCTACACAAATGTTTGTTTATGCCTGGGAAAAAGTTGTCTTTACGAGACAGAATCCATACTGCTGTTGATTACATGACAGAACATGCTTTCTACTTTGTGATGGTTCAGAAGCACCTACTAGCACCTGCTAGCATCACTGCAGCTCATGTTTCACTGCGTCACATGGTGCGTGAGCCGTGAGCGTGCCATCTGTAAATTGTAGGCTTTAGGTTGACAGCCCCAAGCCACTTGTCAGAATATAATCTAGTAGGTTTTAAGGTTTTTAATAGAGTTGTGCTGAACACTTGTAATGTCATCAGTTGGATTTTTCATTGGTTGTACCTTTCAGGGCAAGTTGCAGGGACATTCTGTCGCCGTCTAAAACACACTCGTAGACGCCCACGTCCTCCTCTGTAACATTGTGGACCAGCAGGGTCCTCTTTCGGTCTATAATCACATACTCATACTTTTTCCCTACTTTCACCTCCCGTCCATTTCTCATCCATACCACCTGGAGAGACCAAAGATATAAACAAGAGCGTTCAGGTTAAAAGGAAATCAAAGTTTAACACGATATGGTAAAACAGAAAGCAGTCAAGGTTTTTTCCACGTCACACACCTTTGTCTCGTAATCGGACACCTCGGTGGTGAGCTGAGCGGTGGCCTGAGCACTGCAGGTCACGACCTCCATGTGATCTGACTTACTGGTGAACCTGACAGATGGGGCTGAAAATAGAAGTGTTAAGTAATAAGCTATTCAGAAGTTTACTGGTCATCCAAAGTATGGAACATTAGCTGATCACTTCTAGGTCTATCACAGCTGTGTCCCTAATTGAAAATGGTGCTGAGGATGGATTAGTGGTAATAGAAATGTGTTAAAGTCACAGTGAAGTGCAGAGGGGCGCTTACCCCTAACACTTAGTACGCAGCGGGTCTCTGAGCCACCGGCCACAAATTTGACCTCAACTCCGTTCATTTCCATGGTAACCTGGCGGATGGTCAGCGTGTGAACGTTCTTGGACCGCGTGATGAGGTATTCAGCTCCGCTGCGCAGCATGCAACCGTTCAGAGACCAGAACCCGGAGCACGCAGCGGACAGCTCCACGGAGAGCGAGCACTCCTCTCCAAAGATGGCCGTGCTGTTTACCAGACCTTTTTTCACTTCTGCTGAAGGCTCTTCATGGGACAACAGAAAAAAAAAAAACGCCTCAATAAATGCTGGATATAAGTCACAAAAGCACTAGCAGCACTTTAGTTAGGGTTTGGACGATATGCTTATCCAATTCGATACTATCACAAAGTATTGCGATTTGAAATCACGATTTATTGCGATTTTTGTTTACTTTTTTGACACTAGACCATTCTTGAGTATATATCTGTATGTATATCATGAGGCATATTTTCAAAAACAATGCAAAAATCACATGTCTTTCTAACTTTTATTTCAGCAGCATCATAACTATAGCGGGAGGGTTTAAGGGAAGGTTACATGCTACTGTCGATGTAGTGTACTTCTTGTATGCATTTAATGTGAAAACAATGATCATACTGTTTACAAAAATAATAATTCAGGCATTAAAAAAAACGTATTTTCCCCACCCCTTACTTTAGTTAGTCATCGGTACTTTAAGTAATGGCTTACCGAGGTAGAAGCTTCCAGACATCTCCAAGTAGGGGCTCTGGCCAAAGTCATTGACAGCAGAAATACGGAACTGGTAGCTGGCCTCCTCGGTGAAGTTGCAGATTGTCATCTGAGTTGAGACGACGATTTCTGTGGTGTTGCACCTCTGCCATGTCTGGGTGCCCACCTTCCTTCTTTCAATGATGTAGCTCTTGATGGGCACCGGGCGATCGCTGTCAGGGGGAGACCACTGGAGCGTGATGGATGAGTCGGTCTTGTTCTGCACCACAGCATTGACTGGGGGGTCTGGTGGATGCTTTCTTGCAGCTACAGTAAAAGGAATTTGTGTTTGAGCTTCTTTTTAGATTTAATAGGTCAATATTGAGCCACCCTCAATCAGCCGGAAGATAACAAACCAATTTGCATTATTGTAAATTAGTACAAAATTAGACATAGGACATTCATATTCTGTGTCAAACAGCACATTGTCAACAGACCATCTGTAATGCATTCCAGTACCAGGGCAACAATAAAAGAGCAACTCCCAAGAAGTATGTGTAGTTTAAAGAAGTGTGTGTTTTGCCCTCCTCACCAGTGACAGAGAATCGAGTTGAGGTCTTGCAGTCTCCCGCTACGAAGGCCACTTCTCCTGAATCCCCTGCCTGGCAGTCTTTGATGGTGAGGGTGTACTGTCTGAGCACACAGGCCATGGTGATCCGGGAGTCCTGTTTCAGCTTCTCACCGTTGCGGGTCCAGTAGGAGTCGGGGCAGGGGTGCTCCAGCTCCACACAGAATATGACGGCGTCACTGACGGGGACCACTGTCCTCCTGGGCAGCTTTTTGGTAATGTTACCTGGAAAACAAACATTTAAGGGTCATATATATATAGCGAATTGCTGTCTCGCTATTCTTGATTTCAGACCTTTTTGGAGTTACTTCCTGGTTGCATATACAGCAAGAAAGGCTCACTGTAGCTCTCTGATTTGGCCAATAGGATTTTTACGAGTTTGGTCATAACATTCAACAAATACTGAACCGCGCACACATAAATAGTACCCAATAGTACGTGTACACAACAACAACAGCAGCAGCAGCTGGAGGTCCATACCCAGCACGGTCAACTCGGCCACGGTGCGGCTGCCTTCCTTCATCTCGCAGATGTACACCGCGTCGTCGTCGGTGGTGACGTTGTGGATGGTGAGCAGGCGCAGGGTGCCGTCCTGCTGCATGCGGTACTTGGAGCTTTGCTCCAGGCGCGTTTCCTCCATGAACCAGTTGGTCAGGGTGGCCTGCGCAGGCACCTCGCACAGCAGTGTGGCCGACTCCTTCTCCTGCACCTCCACGTCCTGCAGCTTCCTCCTGAACGGCACTTTGGGCTCTGATGCATGACACACAGAGGATGACGATAGGATGCATGTTAATGTTACGATACACAGAGGATGACGACAGGACGCATGTTAATGTTACGGTATTAATGTTACGACACACAGAGGATGACGACAGGACGCATGTTAATGTTACGATACACAGAGGATGACGACAGGACGCATGTTAATGTTACGGTATTAATGTTACGACACACAGAGGATGACGACAGGACGCATGTTAATGTTACGATACACAGAGGATGACGACAGGACGCATGTTAATGTTACGATACACAGAGGATGACGACAGGACGCATGTTAATGTCACGGTGTTAATGTTACGATACACAGAGGATGACGACAGGACGCATGTAAATGTTATGGTGTCAATGTTACAATACACGGAGGATGATTACAAGATGCATGTTAATGTTACAGTGTTAATGTTATGATACACAAAGGATGATTACAGGATGCATGTAAATGTTACGATACACAGAGGATGACGACAGGATGCATGTTGACGTTATGGTGTTAATGTTACGATACACAGAGGATGATTACAGGATGCAGGTGTCAATGTTACGATAAAAAGAGGATGATGACTCAGGATGCATGTTAATGTGACAGTGTTAATGTTATGACACAGAGGATGACGACAGGATGCATGTTAATGTGACAGTGTTAATGTTATGACACAGAGGATGACGACAGGATGCATGTTAATGTGACAGTGTTAATGTTATGACACAGAGGATGACGACAGGATGCATGTTAATGTTATGGGGTTAATGTTACGATACACAGAGGATGAGGACAGGATGCATGTTAATGTTATGGGGTTAATGTTACGATACACAGAGGATGACGACAGGATGCATGTTAATGTTATGGGGTTAATGTTACGATACACAGAGGATGAGGACAGGATGCATGTTAATGTTATGGGGTTAATGTTACGATACACAGAGGATGAGGACAGGGTGCATGTTAATGTTACGATACACAGAGGATGACGACTCAGGATGCATGTTAATGTTACGGTGTTAACGTTACGATACACAGAGGATGACGACAGGATGCATGTTACGGCTGTCAAAATTGTTTCATAAAACAGATAGTTCCGGGTCCTTGATTCTGATTGGCTCGAAGCCGTTAAATACTCTTGATGATTTGTATCAATCTCTGTCTTTTGTTGTAATACCATGGGTGTTACTAAATGGGGAGAAAATGTCTGCGATAAATGCGCTGCATATGAAAGACTGAATGTAATCGAAATCTGTGTATTTTATGCATATTTTTAAATACATACTATACCATGTTTCATGTTATTTTTGGTCCTTACTCGGGACCCAAGCCAATAGTTAATCCAGTGACTAAGGTTTAAATATCTCAGTGTGAGATAGATACCCAGTTTATTACACGTCTATTCTCTATCACACCCTATTCCAAACAACTAGACAGGGTGCTTAGCCAAGAAGTCCAAATTTAGTTCATTCAGGAAATAACCAACCTCTACGGTCCCTAATGTCATGAATAATTCTACAGATTTTTTTTATTTAGCTTTCATCTTACAGTAAACATATGAATACTAGGCTACATATAGAAAAGATCAGGTTGTACAACATGACTATACACTAGATTGAATGAACGCTTGTGAAATACAGTATGCTCCAAATTGGGATCTTGCTGAAGATACAAATACAATCATAGAGGCATAATCCCTTCAATTCATTAGCACTCAAAAGAATAGGTTAACTGAAAATTGGAAAAAGGGATGCATTGATGTTGATTGTTTCATGTGTTTGAGTATCTGTTTGAGTTCATCATGTAATAATATTTGTCATATATGTTTTGTTTGTGTGGTTTGAGCAAACATGATTTTGTTCAGTTTTATTTCCCAGAGGTGTTAATGGTCCCCAGGGCTTATAAAATGGTTGAATAGTTAGAGGAACACATACAAGGTGTAAAAAGAAAAGAGGTGAAGTCCCTTCACAAACTGGTCAATCCATTCATCATTTCATAACAAACAAATTACATGCACAATGAAATGCAAAGGTTTCACTGTGAAATGTAATGAAACATTAGCATATACCTTAATTTATAGTCAATATTGTATGGATATTTAATGTGTCATGTGGAAAGCTTCTGTGCTTGGAGGCTAAAAGAGTGAGTGAGTAACCATCATTCCAGGCGGGAACTACTCATCACCAGCAGAAAATAGCCCCGAAACACAACACCCTGCTTCATAACACAGGCTGGGTTCGGCCATGCAGCATGCCGGTAAACACTTGTCAAGGGGGCAATCTGAAGCAATGTTACAATGAACGTCTGTTTGCTCTCGGAAGGAACATAGCTTGTACTAAGCTATAGAGAGTTGTTCCCAAAGACTCAAAGCTTCACAGAGCTTAAGGGACATTAAAGCAACTTGCTTCAACTCAATTTCATCTAGCACCTCCTGTTGCTAATGCTATGCGATACTGCAGATTCATTCAAAGGAAGGAAGGGACAGGGAGTAAGCAAACGCGTTTTAAGGAGGGAGGACCATGATCTTACGTAAGGGACCTGCCAGCTTTTGTCAACGCGGATTGGAAAGGCGATGAATATCAACAAGCCACCTAATGTTACAGGACTGACATTTGTTAGGGAACTCAAGGCTGCACTGATCACATACGTGACCTTTGAATTGCTGGTGTGTTACTGAATTCACTGGTGTACATGTTGACCCATTGACTGGGTCACAATGATGTCAAAATGAAAGTAATTTATAAACTGTAGTCAAGGACTTCAACGTCAATGGCCTATATAAAGCATTTATACAGCATTTATAGATGTGTTGTTGTCTTTGACTGCAGTTGCAGTCAAAAGCAATATTTTCACAGAGACACTGGTCAGTAAGTCAAAAAAGCAGAGAAAACTATGATGCCATTTCATCCGAATTTGCCAAATTTATGGTTGGAATAATAACTGTAGCCACCATTTTAAATGTCCATTTAAATAACGAAAATAGTATCTAGAAAATGTATAATTTGTTTAGAACAAACCTATTACACAAATGACATTTGGAAATAAGATGTTATCTACCAATATAGAAGATGCCAGCCTCATCCTTATCAGTTCTTAATGAATTCTGTTACACAGAGCAAGAACCGATTTCAGCAACATCAAAAAAAAACTCACCCTTGACAATCACCAACACAGCGCTGTAGGTCTGACCGGCCATGTTGGTGGCGTTGCAGGTGTACAGGCCGTTGTCACTCTGCTTGCAGTACAGGATCTTCAGGATGAAGTTCTCGGCCTGGTCCTCGTAGATGATGTGCCGGCGGCCCTCGCTGATGTTGGAGCCGTCCTTCCTCCAGATGATGTGGGGCTTGGGGTGACCTGTGACGAAGCAGCTCAGCTTGGCGTGCTTCCCCTCCGTCACCGTGCAGGTGCGGGTGAACACACCCTTGGGCAGCTTGGCCAGCGCTGAGGCCCTCATGCCTTGCTCCAGACTCAGAGCGCTCAACCCGTCCTTGATGGTGGTGGTGGTGATGGTGGAGGAGGAGGAGGCGGAGGAGGTGATGGAGGGTAAGCCGCCATCCTCGTGGCGGTAGACGGAGATGTCCATGTTCATCTCCTCCTTGCGCTTCTGCAGGTGCGACAGCAGGGAGGTGCTTTTATCCGCGGCGCCCCGGCGGCAGGAGTCCTGGGCGTCCACGGCGAGTGCGGCGGAGCAGTGCGCCCGCCCCACACTGTTCTGCACCCTGCAGGTGTAGGTGCCGGCGTCCAGGTTGCGCACGCTCTGGATCTTCAAGGAGCTGCTGTCACCGTCTGAGGTGACCTTGATGCGGTTGGTCTCGCCCATGTAGCGGCCGTCCTTCTCCCAGTCGAAGTTGGGCTCCGGGTGGGCCGCCACCCGGCAGTAGAACATCAGGTCGCCCCCGAGGACCACGCGCGAGTTGGTGGGCTTCACCGTGAAGACAGGCGCCCTCTGGGCCATCTCCGTGGGCAAGGCCACTTTGAGGGTGACGGCGGCATAGGCCTCGCCGACGACATTTTTGGCGCGGCACAAGTACTGGCCGCTGTCCTCCAGGGTCAGGTCATAGATGGTCATCCGGTAGACATCGCCGTCCTCCACCGTCTTGAAGCGCCCCCCTGAAGTCAACCTGAGCTTGCCCTTCTCCCAGGTGATGAGCGGGGTGGGGTTACCCACGATGGTGCAGCTGAGCGTGGCATCCTTACCCACGCACAAGGAGAAAGCCTTTGGCCGTGTGAGGAACCTGGGAGCTCCCCCGAACAGGTCCTGATCCATTAGTTCGTCCTATGTGACAGAGGGGGAGGGGGGGGGGGGGGGGGGGGAATAGGAGGTTAAACATGATATTTTACAATCACAAATGCTCTGAGATCTGGAAGTCTACAAACATTAATTTAATACCTTACTTAGTAATGTAGTTGTTTAATAATCTTCACCATAGAGTTCCCATGAATAATTAGACATGCTAAATAATAATAATAATAATAATAATGCATCATGTAATAATTCATAGTAAACTAGAAATGTTTACCAAATGGTTATCAACACCAAAAATAACTGTATTTATTAAATGGATGGATAAATTAAAAAATATACATATGTATACAAGCCTATCGTGATATTTATGAGTATTTGAAATATATTTGAAAAAAGTTTTTGAAAAAAAGTAAATCATAAATGACTGACGATGTAATGAAGAACAGACTTTCATTACTTTTATTAATTCCTGTCCTTTTCCTGACCGTCGAAAAACGTTTTAAACTACAGTGGGTGACATGTAGTAATGCCAGTAAATCACACTACACAAACGCACATAAATAAACAACCAAGATGTCATATTTATAGTAGACAGTATGTCTCAGGCCGCCCCCCTACCCACGGTCTCTCAGTCAGACACTATTTTTAAACACAGCCATAATATCCCCCATTTCAAATCAATTACACCGAGGCAAAACACAAGCACAGCGAACATCAAATAAACGCATGGAGACCTTGATACACAAAACACAATAAATGCATTCCTCGGTAACAAGGTCAAATACAGACGACATACTGACTTTCAAAAGGGCGGCATTTGCCAACTTTGTCACCTCACTTCACTGAACGGTGGGTCCCAAAAATAACCTCAGCTGTCAGCCCGTGTCTCTGTGCATGGCCATTTGTAGAAGCGGAGCGAGATTAGCCGTCCACAGACACTCAGGCTACACTATGCAAGAAAGTGGCAATTCATCCTTAATGCTTTGATGCATTTTGCATAATGTAAACCGAAAACTTACTGCTGCGGAGATATTTGACCACATGTCAGCAAGAGACAAGAGCTAGATATGAGCTGTTTTTTTTTTAATGCAAGGTAATTTTTTAACAATATGTATAGAAAGCCACATATGTCATAAAGTAGAGCGGGGAAATTATCATTAGGACATACATTGAACGTGGCTGACCATTACTAAAATAATGACAATAAAATAAAATATGAGTCATTGACTACGCAGTGCAACCAAAGTGGTAGCGGCCTACTTGTTGAATAATAGTTTTGTTCTACCCTACACAAAATAAAAAATGGTAACACTTTAGATTAGGGACCACATATTCACCATTAACTAGTTGCTAAGATCGTAATTTATGTACAACAACTTCCTTACTTACTATCAATAAGCAGTAATTAGAGGTAATTGAGGGAAAACTCTAATATTAAAGTTAATGGCATAGTAGTTGTAGAATATGGTCATGCAGAATAATGCATTAATAAGTGCTTTATAATCACTAATAAAGAGACAATATAAAGAGCCAAAACTAGTTAATAGTGAATATGTGGTCCCTAATCTAAAGTGTTACCGAAAAAAAAAAAATATATATAACTGTAATAATAACAATAATTTAACAACTCTTTTGAGTGTAATACCTTAAATCTTCAGACACACTTGAGTCAAACCGGTGTTGTACATATGGATTTAAAGTTGTTGGATGAAAACAATGAGATTATAATCCAGAGTTGTATGGATAAATGCCAAACAAAATATTTCCTCTGCGTTGAAATATCCTCAAAATGATAGTAAATCCAGGATAGTGAAACATCCCCCCAGTCTCCCACGGTGGGCGGTTGACTACATGTATTTTATTTTTTTTCTTTCTTCTCTGGTACCTCACGATGACAACCAGCTGACGTGCCTATTTGGGTTCAGCCTCCTTTCTAAAATAGACCACTGCCACTTGTTACTGCAGATAGCATGTTGTAGGCACACAGGTTAGGATGGAAAGCACATTTGCTTGACTTCACCCTGATGCAAAACTGCATTTGCATTTGTGTGTGTATTAAAGGTCTTCTACTGATTTGTATTGTATTGACATTTAACCACAGGAAATGACATTTAACTAATCTGAAAATCATTTTCTGTGGTTAAATGTCAATGAAATTAGTAGAAGTTACTCTACTCAACTCTTACAATGCATACCAAGCCTTATTATCAATACCATGTCATTTGTTTTAATTGGACAAATGCATTCATACACTACAAATGAATCATTAGGCCTGATATAATCTGATCTGATCCTCTTTTGATCGGATCTTCTTGCTTTTCATGAAGGCCTATACACATTCAGTCAGTTCAAAGCAGGCCTAAAAAACCCAGTCCTATCCCTCACCTTCCTTAGTTCTTGGACAATATCAGCCTACACTGCACACTATTTGTAGGCCTCGTCAAATCAAATGTCAGAACTTAGTTAACAGGGCACGTTGGCGTTGTGTGTTTTCTTGCTGCACTACTGTTGGGCTTTCCCCTCGAGCCACTGAGTGACAGCAGCAGGTCCCCGGCCCGGGCCTTGATTTAAACTGGAGAAACCCTAGCAGAGGCTATACACTCACACACACTGTGGCAACCCGCTTCATCTTCTGCTACTGCTCTTACTGTGTTACACATCGCCTTTGCACCTCAGCACTTTCAGCACAAGATATTCAGGTGCATCGATTGTGACCATTTTCTACAGGAACTATGATGGCGTGTTATTATTTGCAGCATTATTAGTAGGTATTAGTATAAGGCCTAGTAGTAATCGGTAGGCCGCGTCTACGCCCACCTGGACAAGCCGGCGAGCACTGTGAGGGTCATGCTTTTTGACTTCTCCAGTCCTTTCGACACCATCCAGCCTGCCAGCTCTACAGGGAGAGCAGCTGACAGCGATGCAGGGGTCTCGGGTCCTGGACTGTCAACTATACCTGACTGGCAGACCACAGCAAGTGCGCTTGCAACACTGTGTGTCGGAACAGAGTGGTCAGCAACACTGGGAGCCCGCAGTGTTGTCTTGGACAATGTATTCCACTATTCTTGCATTTTAACACATTTCTCCCGTTTATCAGCATTATATTTACATGTTATATATATATATATATATATATATATATATATATATATTCTAGAATGGGAGCAACTGTAACATGACCCCGGGATCAAGAAAGTATTTCTGACTCTATTCTGTACAGGGATAATAAACAGTAGATGGCGCCAATGTACAGAATAAATGGCAGGGCTACATGCCCGAATAATTTATTCATACTTTTTTTACATCTCTAACCTAGTACGCATATATGTATATATATCCTATGTGATTGCACTTGACTACATATCTTCATTTGAGATTCAGCAGGAGAACAATCTTAAACCTTGCATGCATTATAACATTTAGAAAGACAAAGGATTGCTCCACGAAGAGTCACACATATTTTAGGAGTGCTTAAGGGTGTATAGTGTCTGCACCTTATCTCTCTGTACTCTCTCTATCTCCTGTCCACTCACAGTCACCAGCCACCTTCTGCCGCTCTCTAAAACATATCACACGCTCGCTCGTACACGCACACACACATGCACACACACACACACACACACACACACACACACACACACACACACACACACACACAGTTTTAAATAATGATAGTCAAGTTTACCTGAGCAACAATATGAGAGTGCTTGAATACTTCACGATGAGAGAAAGTATCGCAATCCGCAAATATGCGGGCAAATATAAACAAATAATAAGTAGAAAAAAACATACTGAGCACAACAACTATTTCTACTTCTGAAAACCTCTCCAAAACACATTTCATCATGCCAACTGTTCATTGGTTGGACTTTCACCATCAGTGAGTCAAGAAAAATGTTAAAACAACTGTAAACGTCTTCTACTGGCTGCTATTGCAGATGTTTAATATCAAGAATAGATGGGATTAGAATGGGGCTCTGGTAGTTTAAAGTAGAAGCTTATAAATACAAGCCTTTATCTGTAGTAGAGGCTTATAAATACAAGCCCTTATCTGTCTGTCCTCACCTGCACATGACTCACTGTTTCCCCATGTCCAGTATTGGTCAGCTTAGTGAATTTATATGGCAGTTACCATGCACCTCACCAACACAGCGGAGCAGGCTTGAGCTTGTGAAAAGATCACACTGGGAAATACTTGATGTGGATGTAGCCATGTCGCATGGCTTCAGTGTTACACAGGGAAATTATTATCATTGAGTGACCAAAATGTACAAAACAAAAATCTAATTGAATGAATGTCATATGCCACAGAAATAAAATAGCAATTTTGCAGTAGGGCATTGACATGCACAGACAGTGCATGACAGTGCATGTTGGCCAGTTGAAACTGTTATTTATTTTTGTACATTTTGATGTCATTTACGGTTTGCATTTTCATCTCGGCAACGCCATCCGCCTCTGAGGCTGAACGTAGGCAACAAAGAAAGGTAACAGCAATACACATTTCTTGTTGTGAGTGACAGTTCCTGTTTTAAGTATCTGTGTGGGGTTAATCTCACCGGCCTCCCCGAGGAAGGCCTCTCTCGTCTCTCTACTCTATTCATTCGAGTACGCCATGTCTTCTTTAACATTGAGACTTGTGCAAAGGCCGCGCACTTCAGAAACATATTTTCTTCTTTTCCAGTTTGACAGACAAAACATTTGTGCTCCATTCTCTCCCTTCGGAAAGACTCTCTCTCTCTTGCTTTTTGGTGTAATGTTTTTTTCCCGCAATGGCCTTACTACAGTCATCTTGTCTGTTTTTTTGTCTCGTCTATGCAAGCTTTTGGCATGTCTGAAAATGTTATCAGTGACCCAATTTCTTATCACTTTGGGACTAAAGCACATCCATTATGATATAGCTGGCTTAAAATTGGTCCTACTAGGCTGTCATTACTCACCTTTTGCAACATCATCATTGACCGCATTAAGCCGAGTTCACACTACACGATTTTAAGGCCAATTTTCTACTGAATCATCATTGAACACATTCATAGTTGGAAGTTTTTGCCTGTAGGGTTATTGCAAGAGCGATTGCATTTTCAGGTTTCATGTTTCGCAATGTTGGGCTTAACATGCAAGACACAGTTCAGCAGTAGTACAACCTGTGCATACGTAGGCTAACTTTTCATCTTTTTTAACATGCATTTCTTTAATATTTTTGTTATATTGGGGATATATTAAATGCCTGTGTTTATGTTAGGCTACGTTACAATGACCCCAATTGCAGGGATGTAGTAGCCTGGCAAGCCAGACCCACATCAGAAAGATGTAAGGTCTGGCTCAGCTCCATTGGCAGTGTGGGCGGGATAAACGGTTGTCTTTCAAGTTCCCTCTGCACGCAATAGGATAGCGCTACAACCAATCAGAGCAACGAAGAAGGTGACGTAGTCAGAGCGACGGCTCTGACTACGTCATTAATCAAAACTCAGAATACATATTTATTTTCGAGGAAAGTCTTCAGTGCCGTTCTTTGTTCTTTTCTCAAATAAAATGTTAACTTCAAGTCTTGAAGAGTCGCGGCCAAAGCCGAGTGGAAAGACAGCCGTTCGCCAGCAGCAGCAGTCATTGTTTACCTCTAACACGGAACCGTCGCAACTCTGTCGTCATGGTAGCCCGGCTTTCGACTCCGCCCCTCACGCTGTGATTGGTCTGACATACTTCGTGTTTCCAGCACCAAAAAGCCGACGGAGCCGTGCTAGACCTAGCCTGGCTCCGCCCTCCGACGTACTTCCGCTCAATTTTCATTTCCCTTCAGTACTCCGTCTGGGTTTTCGGCATATTCGCGGGTTTTCTCCCGGTAAAGTTTTACCTGTCCAATCAGCGAACAGGAGGCGCGGCCTGAGAACAGTGACATAGAGGTCGTGCGCGAATTTCAGTTATTGAGCGTAAGTACGGAGGCGGGCGGAGGCTAATGCTAATGCTCACTGCATCTGCCGTTTGTATACTGCGCGCAACGTGGTTTCTGGCGCATGAAATACGTCACGACCAAACGTTAGCGATTGGTTATGGCAGATTCGGAGTGGCACTGGGCAGATCCAATAGTTTTAAACTTCAACAGAGCACCCGCCTTCAGTTAGTTAACAATTGTCAATGGTGAGTGGCCAGACTCTGTACAAATGAAATGTAGTACGAGAGGCTGGTGACCAGGCTATGCTAGACCTACCTAGCTGCCAAATAAATTTGCTGCCGCTAGGGGGTGTAGAGTTCTAGGCTAGGGATGTAGCCTAAATAAAAGACATTGGGCCTCATTCACGAACCGTTCTTAAGAACAAATTTGTTCTTAAGTCCTACTTACGAAGATTTTACGAAGATTGTGGCATTCATGAATTTTTTTCTTATCCAGGATTTTTCATAGGTAAGAACAAATCCTACGAACACTCAGGAGTACTCTTAAGCACATTTCAGTGCCGACATGTTGGCATCATTGTGTTGTCTTCTTTTTTTTTAAGTTCAGTAAAATACATTACAGTCATATTTATGTATTTATTTATTCATTTCATTTTTCATTTTAATTACATTAAATGTGCCAACGCTTTAACATGAATCAAGTAGGCCTACATTGGAAACCATGCCGTCAATTAGTGATCCCACCCTAGTTATAGGTGTCATGATATGTATAAATACTACATCCTGATATACATGTAATGTGGAAGCCACTAGGCGGCGCTGGTTGACAGATTAAAGTTATGGCTAAAACCTACAACAGGTCTGTCGTATTTGCTCTATATAAATCATAACTAAACAATAGGTGGCATTTCTCCATCCACGGCCTACAAAACAATGGAATATACTGTATATTGCTGCTACAGGAGATTGGGGATCTGCCCTCGGAGGGAACGAATCTTTCAGGACCACGTAGATCTGTTTTCAGAGGCCCTGCACACGGCCCTCCAGTCCCTTTTATGGGCATTAATGGGCGGTTACCTATGCTAATCCTATGTTAATTAGACTCACCTGGCACACGCGCTCAGTTTACGAGGAGATGGCGTTCATCAATCTAAGAACACAGCTGCGAACAATTCAGCGGCTTAAGAACGTTGATGAATGTGACGTAAGGGTCTTCTTAGAAATCGTCTTAAGAAGGACTTCTTAAGAAGATATTGGTGAATGAGGCCCATTGTTTTCCATGTGAATCAAAAATATTAAAATGTTCAATGTCAATATTGAGTTTAATCCAGAGCGATTTACAAATGAGGCTGAAAACATATTGGACTAAGTAACACCCGTTATGCATTGAAAAACCCATATTTAAAACAACTGGACAGTGCCTGTTGTGCAGCATATAATACGCAACAATATGTGCAATCTAATATTTACTGGAATTTCCCAGCCCAGTCCTGGCCAATTGTGAATTGCGAAACTCTGGATGAGGTGGTGGTAGGGGGGGGGCTCAGCATTATAAAAGGCCCGCTCCGTCTCTCCTTCTTCAACTGACCGGGCTTCAGGTTCAGCACAAAGACGACCTCAACATGAAGACCCAGCTGGGACTGCTGTGCTTCGCTGTGGTGACCTCGCTGGCCAAGGCTGAGCTCGGCGCTCCTCGGCTCCCGGCTCACATCGCGGAGCACTTCAAGTTTCCTCTGGACAACTACCGCCCCCTTCTGGACCAGCTCAACATTGCAACTGTGAGTTTTAACAGACGCTTGTACACTTATTGTCTTAATAGCACGACGTCAATATAAAAGGCTGAAATGTAAGATTGTCTGCTGTTAACATGAGAATGTCCATCTCTAATGCAGGACTATGCAGAGAATGAAAGCCTGTCCACTGTGGCAGTGAGCAGCGTGACGTTTCCTGCACTGGAGACAGACTGCGGCGAAGTGGACACCTCCGTGCCGGGATGGAGATGTCCACTGAAGGAAAACGGGGTAAGCATGTACCACCATCTTGTCTTGAACAGGGCGTCATGTATTTTAACTCATGTTTCACAGGACATACCTGGTTTTGATTTTCAAATGCAATGACCTATTTAAACGTTTTTTCTTCGTTTCCAGAAACTTCTGCTTTGCAGTGCCAGAGTGAGCTTCACAACCCAAGACGATGAGGTTCAAGGCTTTGAGCTCAGTTGTGATGCTGAGGTTGAGGAGGAATCACTGGTAAATAAATAAATAAAATATTGCAAAATAAATCAATAAAATGTATCCATGCAGAGCTGTTGGGAATGTTCTTCATATGGTTTGCATCCCATTCACATGAAATGACAACATGTGTGTGCAGTTGCCACAGTAGTTGATATCACAGTACAGTAGGCCTAGTTAATGTAACTAATGAGAATACTACATTATTTTATTATTATTTATTATTGTAAGCAGTGACAAAGTGTTAAATCTGTATATTTTTCTCTCTATTGTCTCAACCTCAAACCTGTCTAACCCTCACCTTTTTTAACCTTGCATCCATTTCTGTGCCATCTCTTCATAACAGACACGAGTGAGAAGAGGTCTGAGAAGAAGTCTGAAAAAACGCCTAAAAAAACTAAGAGACAAACTAAGAGAAAAACTACGTGAAGGAATAACATTTAGTATTCCTATAGGAAGAGGATGAGGACGGGGGAATGGCAGCAGGTGGCAAGGGACGTCGAGGCAGTTTTGACTTGGCAAACCAATTAACCCAAAAAATGTCCATCCGCTAACACTGTTTTGTTTTAGCGGAAGCAATACAATTATTTCTAAATCAATAAAATATTTTGCATCACCTGTCTGGGTTTATTTCGCAATGATGACTGGCTCACTGTACATTATCCCCTACGTAATTTTCCATGTGCATGAGGTATTTCAGTCTGTTCACCAGGCCTCATTGTAAAAGAGTCCAGCCACTCATTGAGCTCTCAGTCTAAATAAAGGTTATATAGTACAGCGCTATGCTAGCAGACAGCGCTATGCTAGCAGACAGCGCCATGCGAGCGCTCTGCTCACACAAGGAGATAAATGACAAGAAGAGTGAGGAAAGACTGGTGGTGAAAGAGCAGAGCGGCGTTACCTCGGGCATGTAGATGGCGTGGAGGCTCATCTCCGCCGAGGAGAACTCAGAGAGCAGCGTGTTGCTGCGGAGCCGCGTGTCACTGTTGGACATGCTGTGGACATGAATACTATTTAGTATTTAGTTATTGAGAAAATGCGTTCATCCAAATCAACTTCATGTGAAGCCATTCAGAAACATGACATTAAGGAGCAGGTAGGGGTTACGCATCTGGGCTCAAGGATGCCTACAGGTCAGGGATCAAACCCGGTGCCTTTCTCCAGGGGAGCCCACCCGTAGGCCCTAGAGCAAGATGCCTAGGTATTACCTACAGCCCACCTGCAGGGGCGGAGCCAGACTTTGTGTACATCCGGGGCTTAGCCCAGAGGGGGGTCTGGGGCTTCTCCCCCAGAAAAGTTTGAATTTCTAAGATGCGATTTCCTAGCCTGGCAAGCCAGACCCACATCAGAAAGATGTAGGGTCTGGCACTGCTCCATTGGCAGTGTGGGCGGGATAAACGGTTGTCTTTCAAGTTCCCTCTGCATGCAATAGGATAGCGCTACAACCAATCAGAGCAACGAAGAAGGTGACGTAGTCAGAGCGACGGAAATGAGTCCATGGGGAAGTATGGTGGATTGTGGAAGAATAGTGAAATGTTAACTTCAAGTCTTGAAGGGTCGCGGCCAAAGCCGAGTCGAAAGACAGCTGTTCGCCAGCAGCAGCAGCCATTTCCCTCTAACACGGAACCGTCGTAACTCTGTTGTCATGGTAGCCCGGCTTCCGACTCCGCCCCTCATGCTGTGATTGGCCTGACAGATTTTCTGTTTCCAGCACAGATAAACGACGGAGAAGTGCTAGACCCCCCTGGCTGCAAATTAAATTAGCTGCCGCTAGGGGCGTCTAGATTTCTAGGCTAGCGATTTCCTATGTATTCTAGTCCATTTTAGGGTGACCTGCTGGACATTGGCAAATCCTAAATCCCTTCTAATTTGTCTAATGTCCATGGTAATGTTTGTTACACACCCTGAGGCTACTTGAACAAGACTGCTGAGAGACGTCAATGTTTAGAACACTTTTAAGAATTTAGAGTTTAGAATGTATATGAATCTCTGTTGGCGGCAATGACTATTTATTATACAGTCTATGGTTGGCGGAATTCTATTTTTCTTGTTGTGGCGTGTTGAAATAGTCTGAGGGAAAGTAAGGTTTTTGTTGTTGGCAATTATTTGCCCAGTAATAAGGCTTAATGTAATGTAGGCTATAGGGAACATGGTGTCAGGGTTGTCATAACTTCAAAAGCTTAAAAAAGATCCGGGGGCTTTTGAAGTGAGATTCGGGGCTTCAGCCCCGAAAGCCACCCCCTCGCTCCGCCCCTGCCCACCTGTAGGCCCTAGAGCAAGACACCTAACCCCCATTACTTACCTGCTCCTTATTGACATGTGCTGAATTCAGTGCAAGCTGCTTTGGATAAAAGTATCTACCGAATGACTAAATAGCAAATAGGTCCTTTAATACCTTATATTTCCCTAACTTCAGGACTCACAATATTTGAGTACACGATTAACATACTTGTTAATCTTGTCTTGCAGAGCAAATTACAAGACATTATGTGGCATAAAAAAATTGGGCCTCGCCATTGGGTTTCCATGGCGACGGATGTCCATCTGGGCGAAGGAGCAGATGTCTCCAACTCCGACCACCTCTACGGTGAAGTTCCTGAAGAAGTCGATGATCTCCAGGGACTTGTTCCTCAGCAGGAAGATGAGGACGAAGGGCGTCACGATCGGACTCAGCAGCTCCTCCAAGATGAACACCTGACATGGAAGAAGGCCTTGTCATTGCTTGTTAGGAATATTTGTAATATTATTATTATTATGATCAAAATGTGTTTTTATAGCATCACAGTGCTTGACATCAATATAATAAAAACTATAACATAATAATAAACATATCTGATGCATCTATAACTAATGACAGCATTGACTGCCCTTTTTAATGACAGACTTATAAATCAAACCCCATCGTGGCATGGGCCATCTTCAGGCCAATGCCTCAACACAGTTCTGTTTGTGGCAAACTGCCCCCCCGCCCCCCAGCACGCACTGCAGCAGCTGCTCTGGACACCACACCATGTGCTCATCCGGGATGGAGGACCTGGGCGCAACAAAGCACGCTAGGAATTAAGCTTGTTCCTGTGTGGCGCCATTGCGAAAGCACAGCATTATTTCTGCCAGGGTTAGGGGTTCGATTCCCATTGAGGCCACCCATGCCTTTCCCAAGAAATGTATGCACTTAAGCTATTGTAAAACAATTTGGATACATTTCCGCCTATTGGCATGTATTGTTATTATAAATATATAACAATATTAAATATATGAATAAAAAAAGTTTTTATTATATAGCAGAAGATATTTCATGATGAGGTGGTCCTGCACTTCCTGCCATGTGAAGTTGCAGAGATCATCCTACAAAGAGGACACAGACCCACAGAGTTAAAATGGCAAAATACTGTTTTGATGTTTTTGAAACAAGTCGACCCTCTAGATTCCCCCTCGACACATCTCCGGGTCAAATCATTATGTTTGAGGATTGTGTTTAAAAAAGAAAAAAGTATAATGAATCTAAAAACGTAAATAATGTAATTCATATGTATGTTAACGCAACCCGTGTTAAACCCATGTTAAAGTAGTAGTAGTAGTAGTAGTAGTAGTAGTAGTAGTAGTAGTAGTAGCTTTATTTGTCACTAGTCACAAGTACCAGCGAAAGAGAGCCGTACCCAGCCCAACATATACAACACATACCGTATGACAGACAGGGCAGGATGACAGAGCATTTTGTGGGGCAGAAACAGCAAAACATGAGGATGGGGGGGGGGAGGAGTGAAAAAAAAACAACAACCCCCAGACTATGCTCCTATATGGAGTACAGTGTGGGAGCAGAAAAAAAAACACCTCAGCAACAAGAAACACATAAAACTTTACAACACTTTTCCACAACATGAATCACATAACTTGCAACACAAGAGGGGAGTGGGAAGTGGAGGTTATCCAACTTCTGGCAGCAAGACAGCCTGATCGGGGACCGCAGCTGAGGTCAGCGCAGATCCTCAGGCCCGCTTGCCAAACCGGGGGTACAAGCCGCGAAGGCGGGGGATGTGGGTAATGGGGAGGTGATGTATGCATGTATGTATGTATGTATATGTATGTATGCATGTATGTGCATGTAGGCCTGGAGAGTCGCCTTGCCTGGCACCACCGTCCCGGTGTCATGGAGACGGCCTTCGGGTCCCAAAGAGAGTCAACAACCAACAGGTGTTCGTTGGGGGTGGGGAGGGGGGGGGGGGGGCAAGAGAGTCTCTCCGCATCGTCCTCCGGGGGATTGTTGTGTTCCAGCAGTGGCCTTGGCCGAGGCAATGCTAGATGGGGGCGAAAGATAAGATTGCGGGTGTTTGGTCTTGGGGCGAGTAGAGATTCACTTTCAACCTACTCTATTTGTCCAATATGGTCTCCAAATGCTCTTTGCAGAGCTGTAAGCTTCTCCATGATGACATCCAACTTACGATTCACATCCACGGTGTTGTCCACATAACGGTTCATAGTCCCCGCCTGAATGCCAACAGCTCTGCCCAGACCATCAATCATGGCAGGCAGCGTTAAGGGGCCTTTGACAGCCACCACCACTTCCTTAGTGTCCTGATGGCCGCTCTGGCGGCGACCACCAATCCCAGAATTTGTCGAAAATCCAATCAGCAAAACCCCTGTAATGAAGGCTCCAAATATGTAGACATCCTCGATGTCCTCCACGGCGAGGGCCGCCAGGCACACGGGCCTCCACTTCTCCCACGAGTCCATCGCGTAGCCGGCCGGCACCGTTCCGGAAGGGCAAGCTGGGTCCCCCGACCCGGGTCTTCTCGTTGAGAAGTAATAATCTCAAAGATGTTCATGTAAATAAATGTCTGTTAAGTAGGGGTGTGCATCTCTATTTTCAAGCACGATTCGATATGCATCTCGATACATGGGCTCCGATACGATACAGCAACGATACTTTTTAGTTTGAAACAATTCGGTACGATTCGATGCGATTCGATACATTTCTATTTGTTAGCTGTAGGGAGGCAAAACACCAAGGTGAGTACTGAGCACTCACCTTTGGGTACACACCGATACCTTGTACTGATAACTTTGAATTATAAATGCAATTTTCAGTTACCACAATGGTAAGACTGCTTTTGAATAAGACGTTAGAGGATGTGAGGGGTCTCGTTTCCTTCCAATGCCATTATTCTCTACAATAGAGTAAAAAAAAAAAATCATCAAATCAGTCATACAGAAGAATCATACAGTAACAGAAAATTACATATGTGCTCCTCCACAAGTTCAATATACTACTGGCCACTACTCCAGTGGTTCCAAACCTGGGGTACATTGACCCCTAGGGATACGCAGAGGTACTACAGAGGGTATTTGAGAGAAAGGGGTAAATCATCAATGACTAGACATACTGAAATGTAAAACCCACAGTATTAGATAGATCTGCTTGGGAGGCACTAATTGCAGCGACTTGACCCCTTTTCTTACCGTATGTTATATTCTTCAAAATAAGGATTATAATGATAAGCTGCAGTTTTCTGTTGCAGTTTTTAGGCAAAATGTTGAAGTCAGATAAAGCAAATACTTGGATTCAGACATCAGGTAAAGGGAGTACTGAAGCCAAAAAAGTTTGGGAACCACAAAAGGTTAGACAACCAGTAACTGACTTACATGTACATACTGGTACTGCAGCTCTTTCACTCTATCAGAGTTCCTCTCAAATGGTACCCTGTAAAGTTGCTTCATGGTCATCTGATGCTTGTTCAATATCCGGTCTGTTGTGGAAATGCTTATAGAGTTGACATTTTGGAATATGGCATTGTCTTCTATGATTGCAGTGGACAGCATGGTGTCTTCGGATCTGTCTCAGTGTGATGGCATTATTTGCCATCACCATGTTACAGATGTCTTGTTCTTGTTGGTCATTGAGAAGTTTTCCTCTGCCACCCGTGCGAGGTTGTCGTCCAATCCTAGACATACAATTCAAAGGACAACACTGTATTACCATTCGTAATGTATTCCTTATGTATTTCTTACAGAATGAGTTACCATAATTGTATTGTTGTTTTACTTACAGTAACTTTACCACAATTCTAATGCATCACTGCACAGTGACTGTAATACGACTGTAAACTGTATCATCAATAATTCGATAGTTTATTTTCTCCAATATTTTTTTTGTCATTTTTAGTGTCATAACATCCCATTGAGGCAAGATATTACTGTAGGCCTAACACACACACACACACACACACACACACTAAATGAATAGGTAAATGAGTAAATAAATACATCTCTTGCTTTATGCACAGTGTCCTGTCCTATTCAACATATAATTCCATCATTGACTGAGTACAAACCTGTTTTCCCTGCAAAAGGTTTGGATGATGGAGGAGACTGTAGAGCGGGGCACATTAGGCTGCACTCGGCGACCTGCCTCCGCCATTGTGAGGCGATGGTTGATAACATGGTCTATAAGTGTGGCCCGAATTTCATCCGGGACAGCATGGTGTCTTCGTGCTCCTCGGCCTCTTCCCCCTATTCTACCACCACGCACCCTTACTCCTCCTCCTCCTCCTCCTCCTCCTCTGAGATGTGTGAAACTCCTCCATCGTTAGTCAAGTTCTATTTTCACCTAGCTGTCAATTAATCAATTTATCAAGTGTTCCAAGAGATTCATATATGGTATTCATGGTATTAGGTTCTTCACTCATTTTGACAATTGAACAGACTATTGCGCATGTCATAACTTACAATGAAATGATGCTGACATGTTTTGGAGAACAACCATTAGACTGAGAATCAACAATCAGTTTAGATCAACAAGATCTATTCACTTGGAAATTGTGCTAAATGTAGGCTAACTGTGCTAACTGTAGGCTACCTGTACTTAAGCATTTGCAAAGATGTACTAAGACATTTCCAATGTGATGAAATGAGTGAGAAATTCAATTCTGTTGTGAACAATTGCCAAGTGGTTTGGAGGTTTCTCCATGTTGTTTTGAAAATGTAATTTCTGTTTCAAGAAATAACATGTGCAATATAATATTTAATGGAAGTTCCTCACTCTCATCACTCTTGCTGCAGAAACCCCACGGATTGCACAACTCTGGATGTTCACACAGGTGGTGGTGGGGCTCAGCATTATAAAAGACCCGCTCCGTCTCTCCTTCTCCACCTCAGCTGGCTTCAGGTTCAGCACAAAGACGACCTCAACATGAAGACCCAGCTGGGACTGCTGTGCTTCGCTGTGGTGACCTCGCTGGCCAAGGCTGAGCTCGGCGCTCCTCGGCTCCCGGCTCACATCGCGGAGCACTTCAGGTTTCCTCTGGACAACTACCGCCCCCTTCTGGACGAGCTCAACATTGCAACTGTGAGTTTTAACAGACGCGTACACTTATTGTCTTAATAGCACGACGTCAATATAAAAGGCTGAAATGTAAGATTGGCTGCTGTTAACATGAGAATGTCCATCTCTAATGCAGGACTATGCAGAGAATGAAAGCCTGTCCACTGTGGCAGTGAGCAGCGTGACGTTTCCTGCACGGGAGACAGACTGCGGCGAAGTGGACACCTCCGTGCCGGGATGGAGATGTCCACTGAAGGAAAATGGGGTAAGCATGTACCACCATCTTGTCTTGAACAGGGCGTCATGTATTTTAACTAATGTTTCACAGGACATACCTGGTTTTGATTTTCAAATGCAATGACCTATTTAAACGTTTTTTCTTCGTTTCCAGAAACTTCTGCTTTGCAGTGCCAGAGTGAGCTTCACAACACAAGACGATGAGGTTCAAGGCTTTAAGCTCAGTTGTGATGCTGAGGTTAAGGAGGAATCACTGGTAAATAAATAAAATATTATAAAATAAATCAATAAAATGTATCCATGCAGAGCTGTTGCGAATGTTCTTCATATGGTTTGCATCCCATTCACATGAAATGACAACATGTGTGTGCAGTTGCCACAGTAGTTGATATCACAGTACAGTAGGCCTAGTTAATGTAACTAATGAGAATACTACATTATTTTATTATTATTCATTATTGTAAGCAGTGACAAAGTGTTGAATCTGTATATTTTTCTTTCTATTGTCTCAACCTCAAACCTGTCTAAACCTCACCTTTTTTAACCTTGAATCCATTTCTGTGCCATCTCTTCATAACAGACACGAGTGAGAAGAGGTCTGAGAAGAAGTCTGAAAAAACGCCTAAAAAAACTAAGAAACAAACTGAAAGACAAACTAAGAGAAAAACTAGGTAAAGAAATAGGAAGATTTGGAAGACGTATAGGAAGAGGATGAGGACGGGGGAATGGCAGCAGGGGCAAGGGACGTCGAGGCAGTTTTGACTTATAAACCAATTATCCCAAAAAATGTTCATCCGCTAACACTATTTTGTTTTAGCGGAAGCAATACAATTATTTTAAAATCAATAAAATATTTTGCAGCACCTGTCTGGGTTTATTTCGCAATAATGACTGGCTCGCTGTACATTATCCCCTACGTAATTTTCTATGTGCATGAGGTATTTCAGTCTGTTCACCAGGCCTCATTGTAAAAGAGTCCAGCCACTCATTGAGCTCTCAGTCTAAATAAAGGTTATATATATAGTACAGCGCTATGCTAGCAGACAGCGCCACGCGAGCGCTCTGCTCACACAAGGAGATAAATGAAAAGAGTGAAGAAAGACTGTCACACAAGGAGATAAATGAAAAGAGTGAAGAAAGACTGGTGGTGAAACAGCAGAGCGGCGTTACCTCGTGCATGTAGATGGCGTGGAGGCTCATCTCCACCGAGGAGAACTCAGAGAGCAGCGTGTTGCTGCGGAGCCGCGTGTCACTGTTGGACATGCTGTGGACATGAATACTATTTAGTATTTAGTTATTGAGAAAATGTGTTAATCCAACGCAACTTCATGTGAAGCCATTCAGAAACATGACATTAAGGAGCAGGTAGGGGTTACGCATCTGGGCTCAAGGATGCCTACAGGCTAGGGATCGAACCCGGTGCCTTTCTCCAGGGGAGCCCACCCGTAGGCCCTAGAGCAAGATGCCTAGGTATTACCTACAGCCCACCTGCAGGGGCGGAGCCAGACTTTGTGTACATCCGGGGCTTAGCCCAGAGTGGGGTCTGGGGCTTCTCCCCCCGAAAAGTTTGAATTTCTAAGATGCGATTTCCTAGCCTGGCAAGCCAGACCCACATCAGAAAGATGTGGGTCTGGCACTGCTCCATTGGCAGTGTGGGCGGGATAAACGGTTGTCTTTCAAGTTCCCTCTGCACGCAATAGGATAGCGCGCCGCTACAACCAATCAGAGCAATGAAGAAGGTGACGTAGTCAGAGCGACGGAAATGAGTCCATGGGGAAGTGTTCCGTATGGTGGATTGTGGAAGAATAGTGAAATAAAATGTTAACTTCAAGTCTTGAAGGGTCGTGGCCAAAGCCGAGTCGAAAGACAGCTGTTCGCCAGCAGCAACAGCCATTGTTTCCCTCTAACACGGAACCGTTGCAACTCTGTCATCATGGTAGCCCGGCTTCTGACTCCGCCCCTCACGCTGTGATTGGCCTGACAGATTTTCTGGCTGCAAATTAAATTTGCTGCCGCTAGGGGTGTCTAGATTTCTAGGCTAGCGATTTCCTGTATTCTAGTCCATTTTAGGGTGACCTGCTGGACAAATCCTAAATCCCTTCTAATTCGTGTAATGTCCATGGTAATGTTTGTTACACTGTGGGGTTTGTGTCCCGGGGAAGAAGGCTGCCGACAACAGGAACGCTTATAACTCACTTTATTTGTTTAGGTTTAAGTTATTTAACTATGAACCAGAAGGAGAAGTATTATATGTATATCACGCCGCGTGGAGAACCCCAAGCGTTGCATCCTTAGTAGCTTTGCATCCTTCCTATGCGCTGCCTGAGGTGTTCTGATTCTAACCGGATGCTTCCGCCGGATGCCCCTGGGCAGGAGGCGTGGCCTCCATGACGCACAATGGCTAGCGTTAAGCGCCGCCCCCAGTATATTGTTTGCCGCCATCATGTGTTGAGGTGCAGTTACTACAACTTGTATATTTATTTCTACTCCTGGCTATGTGTAGATATTTACAGCCTGATGATACATATGTTATTAATTCGCAACAACACACCCTGAGCTACTTGAACGAAAGACTTAGATTTAGAGTTTAGAATGTATATGAATCTATCTGCTGGCGGCAATGACTATTTATTATACAGTCTATGGTTGGCGGAATTCTATTTTTCTTGTTGTGGCATGTTGAAATAGTCTGAGGGAAAGTAAGGTTTTTGTTGTTGGCAATTATTTGCCCAGTAATAAGGCTTAATGTAATGTATAGGGAACATGGTGTCAGGGTTGTCATAACTTCAAAAGCTTAAAAAAGATCCGGGGGCTTTTGAAGTGAGATTCGGGGCTTCAGCCCCAAAAGCCACCCCCTTGCTCCGCCCCTGCCCACCTGTAGGCCCTAGAGCAAGACGCCTAACCCCCATTACCTACCTGCTCCTTATTGACATGTACTGAATTCAGTGCAAGCTGCTTTGGATAAAAGTCTCTACCGAATGACTAAATAGCAAATAGGTCCTTCAATACCTGACTTATATTTCCCTAACTTCAGGACTCACAATATTTGAGTACACGATTTACAGACTTGTTAATCTTGTCTTGCAGAGCAAATTACAAGAAATTATGTGGCATAAAAAAATTGGGCCTCACCATTTCCATGGCGATGGATGTCCATCTGGGTGCGAAGGAACAGACGTCCCCGACTCCGACCACCTCTACGGTGAAGTTCCTGAAGAAGTCCATAATCTCCAGGGACTTGTTCCTCAGCAGGAAGATGAGGACGAAGGGCGTCACGATTGGACTCAGCAGCTCCTCCAAGATGAACACCTGACATGGAAGAAGGCCTCGTCATTGCTTGTTAGGAATATTTGTAATATTATTATTATTATTATGATCAAAATGTGTTTTAATAGCATCAAAGTGCTTGACATCAATACAATAAAAACTATAACATAATAATAAACATATCTGATGCATCTATAACTAATGACAGCATTGACTGCCCTTTTTAATGACAGACTTATAAATCAAACCCCATCGTGGCATGGGCCATCTTCAGGCCAATGCCTCAACACAGTTCTGTTTGTGGCAAACTGCCCCCCCCGCCCCCCAGCACGCACTGCAGCAGCTGCTCTGGACACCACACCATGTGCTCATCCGGGATGGAGGACCTGGGCGCAACAAAGCACGCTAGGAATTAAGCTTGTTCCTGTGTGGCGCCATTGCGAAAGCACGGCATTATTTCTGCCAGGGGTTCGATTCCCATTGAGGCCACCCATGCCTTTCTCAAGAAATGTAGGCACTTAAGGTATTGTAAGACAATTTGGATAAACATGTCCACCTATTGGCATGTATTGTTATTATAAATATATAACAATATTAAATATATGAATACAAAAAGCTTTTATTATATAGCAGAAGATATTTCATGTTACTGTTGAACATTTACAAGAACCGGTGTGACAAAAAAAAGCATCTGAGAGTAAATCAGATGCCTCCATCCCTCCACCACATAAAATGCATCCTCTGATCTGAACTCTGACAGCTGATGAGGCAGTCCTGCACTTCCTGCCATGTGAAGTTGCAGAGATCATCCTACAAAGAGGACACAGACCCACAGGGTTAAAATGGCAAAATACTGTTTTGATGTTTTTGAAACAAGTCGACCCTCTAGAATCCCCCTCGACACATCTCCGGGTCAAATCATTATGTTTGAGGATTGTGTTTAAAAAAGAAAAAGTATAATGAATCTAAAAACGTAAATAATATAATTCATATGTATGTTAATGCAACCCGTGTTAAACCCATGTTAAAGTAATAATCTCAAAGATTTTCATGTAATGTCTGTTAAGTAGGGGTGTGCATCTCTATTTTCAAGCACGATTCGATGCGCATCTCGATATATGGGCTCCAATACGATACAACAACGATACTTTTTAGTTTGAAACAATTCAGTTCGATTCGATTCGATGCACTTCTATTTGTTAGCTGTAGGGAGGCAAAATACCAAGATGAGTACTGAGCACTCACCTTTGGGTACTTGCCGATACCTTGTACTGATAACTTTGAATTATAAATGCAATTTTCAGTTCCCACAATAGTAACACTGCTTTTGAACAAGACATTAGATGTAAACAAATGTAAATAAAAGTAATACTAAATAAATGAAATCCAGCAATCAAAAATAGCACTTCATATTTTGGGGCCATATTGGGGATATATTAAATGCTTGTGTTTGTTTGGCTATCTTAAAATGACCCCAATTGCAGGGACGTTGCCTAAATAAAAGCCATGGTTTCCCATGTAAATCAAATAATATAGAAATGTCTAACGTCAATATTTACAATTAGTCATTTAACAGAGTTTAATCCAGAGCGATATACAAATGAGGCTGAAAACAAATGGGACCAGCAACTACACATTGCAAGACACAGTGCATATAATACGCAACAACATGTGCAATATAATATTTACTGGAAGTTCCTCACTCTCATCACTCTTGCTGTAGAAACCCCACGGATTCCGCAACTCTGGATGTTCACACAGGTGGTGGTGGGGCTCAGCATTATAAAAGACCCGCTCCGTCTCTCCTTCTCCACCTCACCTGGCTTCAGGTTCAGCACAAAGACGACCTCAACATGAAGACCAGCTCCAATCTCCACATTTCTGACCACCTTGCCATTAAAATGGACATTGAGACCCCTCTCCCCATTCCAAAAACCAAACGCCAGATCTCGTTCCGCAATCTCAACACCCTCTCCCCCTCCCATTTTGCATCCTGTCTTGCCATCACCTTGTATGCCTCCTCTCCCCCTACCTCTGACAACACCACTGACCTGGTAAATTTCTACAACTCTACCCTCTCCTCCTGTCTCAACAACCTTGCGCCTGTCAAAACCAGATCTGTATCATTCAGACACTCCACCCCCTGGTATACTCCTGCACTACGCCAAATGAAAGCAAGGCAACGACAACTCGAACAACTGCACAATAAAACTGGTCTCACTGTTCACCTCCAAGCCTACAGAGCAATCCTACACGAATACAAAGATGCCTTAAACTCAGCCTGGTCCTCCTACTACTCCCACATCATCCACACTGACTCAAATAACCCAAAGACCCTGTTCTCTACTATCAACAAACTGCTCAAGCCCATTAACAACACCTCCGCTTCCTTCACTGTCACCAAATGTAACTATTTCCTCTCAAACTTTCAATCCAAAATTGACACAATCTACAGCTCCCTGCCCACTCCTTCTGCCCCCCCCCTCCCCTCCTGCCACCCCTCCTATAACTACCCAGGTCTTCTCTCAATTCTCCCCCATCACACCGTCTGACATCCCAACTCTTCTCAAAGGAATGACAACCTCAACCTGCATACTGAACCCCATCCCATCTAGCCTCATTAACACCTGTCTCCCCATCATCTCTCCTCTCATCACCTCAATCATCAACACCTCCCTCACCTCTGGCTCTGTCCCTCCCTCACTGAAACTGGCTGCTGTCACCCCCATCCTGAAGAAACCTGGTCTCAATCCCGATATCATGAATAACATCCGGCCAATCTCCAATCTCCCATTTCTCTCCAAAATACTTGAACGTGCCGTCGCTGCCCAATTCCAAGCCCATCTCAACTCCAACAACTTATTCGAACCATTTCAATCTGGATTCCGCACTCAACACAGCACTGAAACAGCCCTCCTCAAAATCACCAACGACCTCCTCCTCGCCTCAGACTCCAACCACCTCACCATCCTCATCCTCCTCGACCTCACCGCAGCCTTCGACACCATCAGTCACCCCATTCTCCTCTCCCGCCTCTCCTCCACCCTCAACATCACAGGAACTGCACTCTCATGGATACAGTCATATCTCACCAACCGTCATCAATTCATACACATCAACCATTGCTCCTCCTCCACCACTCCCCTGTCCCAAGGCGTCCCCCAGGGTTCGGTGCTTGGTCCCCTCCTCTTCATCCTGTACCTGCTCCCCCTCGGTAACATCATCCGCAGACACGGTCTTCAGTTCCATTGCTACGCCGATGACATCCTGCTTTACGTCTCCACCAACTCCATCACGCCCACCACCCACGCCACTCTCACCTCCTGCCTTAACGACATCAAAGCCTGGATGCATCTCAACTTTCTGAAATGAAACTATGACAAAACAGACATCATTATCATCGGCCCCAAATCCCTCACCAAATTTGCCAACAACTTCACTCTCTCTATCGACAACACCTTCCTGACCCCTTCCCCCCACATCCGTAACCTTGGAATTTCCCTTGACACCACCCTCTCCTTCGATCACCATGTCAACCAGATAACCCGGACTGCCTTCTTTCATTTAAAAAACATTGCCCGACTTCGTCCCTCCCTTTCTTCTCTGCTGCTGAAACCCTTATCCACGCATTCATCACTTCCAGACTTGATTACTGCAACAGCATCTTCTATGGCCTCCCCTCCAAAACCCTCAATAAACTCCAGTATATCCAGAACTCCGCCCCCCGCCTGCTGACTCACACCCGCCCCTACGCCTACATCACCTCCGTCCTCCAAAACCTTCACTGGCTTCCTGTCCCCTACCGCATACACTTCAAAATCCTTCTTCTCACCTTCAAAGCACTCCATAATCTTGCTCCCCCCTACCTTACTTATCTCCTTGACCCCCACTCTCCTAACCGCTGCCTCTGCTCCTCTGATACAAACCTCCTGTCACTACCCCCCATGACCAAGCACCGGACCTGGGGCGACAAAGCCTTCAGAGTCGCTGCCCCCTCCCTCTGGAACACCCTTCCCAAACCGATCCGCACTTGCTCTGACCTGCCCACCTTCAAAACCCTCCTCAAAACTCACCTCTTCAAGCTTGCTTTTAATGTTTAATGTCACCCATTTTATTCTAATGTTTAATGCCTTTTGTATTTCTTATTAGTCCTATACTAATGCTTTTGAAGTTGTAATGCTTTTCTGTATTCTTATATTATTTTGTCCTGTACAGTGTCTTTGAGTTCTTTGAAAGCGCTTTCTAAAAAAAATGTATTATATTATTATTATTATTATTATTATTATTATTATTATTATTATTATTATTATTATTTAAGACCGAGCTGGGACTGCTGTGCTTCGCTGTGGTGACCTCGCTGGCCGAGGCTGAGCTCGGCGCTCCTCGGCTCCCGGCTCACATCGCGGAGCACTTCAGGTTTCCTCTGGACAACTACCGCCCCCTTCTGGACCAGCTCAACATTGCAACTGTGAGTTTTATGGCAAGCCGTTTTAACATTTAATCAGTAGCGGTGATATCAATTGTACATATCAACAATTACTTTTTGACTCATTGGAATTCCAAGCCAACATATTCATAATGTCATTTTGACTAGCATATCTAAATAAAGATATGTACAACTCATTTCTCATTAGTCAAAATGTTAATTCTTGATATCAACAATGCATTTCCTACTAATGGAAATGTGCATTATAGATATCTGTAAATTAATTACAACTAGTCCACTTTTACCATTGACTTCTATTCAAACTCTATTACAGATATCTATAATTCAATTGTGATGTGTTACATTTCCAATTGGACATATCCATAATGTAATTTTGACTAGTGAACACTAAATCACTACTAGTCAGTCATACTGATTATATGTTAAAACGGCTTGCCATAGAGTTTTAACACTTGACGCTTGTGCACATTATTGTCTTAATGGCACATTGGCACGACGTCAATTTACCATGCTGAAATGTAAGATTGGCTGCTGTTGCGTTCTCGGACTCAGCAGCTCCTCCAAGATGAACACCTGACATGGAAGAACGCCTCGTCATTGCTTGTTAGGAATATTTGTAATATTATTATTATTATTATTATCAAAATGTGTTTTTATAGCATCAAAGTGTTTGACATCAATACAATAAAAACTCTAACATAATAATAAACATATCTGATGCATCTAGACTTATAAATTAAACCCCATCGCCTCATTGGTCATGGGCTGAAAACAAACTAAACACATGCGCCATCTTCAGGCCAATGCCTCAACACAGTTCTGTTTGTGGCAAACTTCCCCCCCCCCCCCCCCGTCTCTTCCATTGAGCTCACCGCTTTGTACTGGAACAGCTGTGCCACCTCGTCCCTGGTCTCGCCCTTGTTGGCGTGGCCCCTCCAGTGGTCTGGCATGTAGTGGATGTGTGCCAGCACGCACTGCAGCAGCTGCTCTGGACACCACACCATGTGCTCGTCCGGGATGAAGGACCTGGGCGCAACAAAGCACGCTAGGAATTAAGCTTGTTCCTGGGTGGCGCCATTGCGAGAGCAAGGCATTAGCAAGGCATTATTTATTTAATAATCTCAAAGATGTTCATGTAAATAAATGTCTGTTAACTAGGGGTGTGCAACTCTCTTTTCAAGCACGATTCGATACGCATCTCGATACATGGGCTCCGATACGATACAGCAACGATACTTTTTAGTTTGAAACAATTCAGTACGATTCGATGCGATTCAATGCGATTCGATACAATTCTATTTGTTAGCTGTAGGGAGGCAAAATACCAAGGTGAGTACTGAGCACTCACCTTTGGGTACATACCGATACCTTGTACTGATAACTTTGAATTATAAATGCAATTTTCAGTTACCACAATAGTAAGACTGCTTTTGAATAAGACGTTAGATGTAAACAAATGTAAATAAAAGTAATACTAAATAAATGAAATCCAGCAATCAAAAGCACTTCATATTTTGGGGCCATATTGGGGATATATTACAGTTTTTCTCTATTGGTTTGGCTCATTTCTCGAAACAGAAATTATATTCTCAAAACTCTAAGATCATTTCTCTCCCAAAACAGTTCACTCATGTGTCAAAACTAAATTCCTTTCTCATGTAAATAGTCAGTGCCCCCAAAATGCATTGTCCCTTTGGCATTGTGTAAGCACTGCAAGTCAAAATGTTTAGATGTTTTGTCACTATAGGCAGAGGACCATATGCCTCATGTCCACCTCTCAGTCTTAGCCCAGTCCTTCATTGACAATGGTTACTGTACTAGTTTTTTTTTGTCTAGCTAACAGAATACAATTGTGTATAAAACTGAAAAAAATATATGCCAAGGAAAATGTAACCATTTTTATTCACACACATAAAGTAACTTCCATACATCAGAGTAAATGTATACAGCACAATATACTGTAATATAAACACATAAACAAAGAACAAGGAAAATTATATGTAGCCTACAGTGCTGTAAATAAAGCTGGAGATTCAAAACTAACATTTCTTCACTGGTCGCTGTCCTCACCCTCCCTCTCCTGGCCACCATCCTCGCCCTCCTGGCCATCCACACGCTGCCGTCTGTCTGGCCACAGATTCTCGTCCACATCACAGCGTATATTCTCCCTTGCGATGCAACGAGGGAAGAAACGGCGTGCATGTCACAACCATCCCCTGCACTGATCTCCTGTAATATCATCACACGCAGTGTCCATTGCATGGAGCAGGGACCTCTGATTTTGAGCCTGATGCTCATACACTCTCCACCTCCAAGCGGAGAAAAACTCCTCAATAGGATTGAGGAAAGGAGAGTAAGTTGGTAGGAACACCATGACCATCCTTGGATGAGTAGTGAACCAGGCCCTGATGAGTGGGTCACGGTGGAAATTCACATTGTCCCACACAATTACATACTTTGGTAGGTGAGGCCCTACGAGATCTCTCTCATTTTCAGGGATCAAATCAGAATGAAGGCGGTCCAAGAAGATGAGGAGCTTCTGTATATTGTATGGGCCAAGACTGGGGCTGTGAGTGGCCACACCATTCTCAGAAATGGCAGCACACATTGTTATATTGCCCCCACGCTGGCCTGGGACATCCACCGTGGCCCGGTGGCCAATAATATTACAGCCACGTCTTCGGCCCTTGGCCAGGTTGAAGCCAGCTTCATCCACAAACACGAGGATGTGAGGGGTCTCGTTTCCTTCCAATGCCATTATTCTCTAGCCTAGAACTCTAGACACCCCCTAGCGGCAGCAAATTTATTTGGCAGTACATCTTTCTGATGTAGGTCTGGCTTGCCAGGCTAATTATTCTCTACAATAGAGTAAAAAAAAAAATATCAAATCAGTCATACAGAAGAATCATACAGTAACAGAAAATTACATAGGAATGTTCTATGTGCTCCTCCACAAGTTCAATATACTACTGGCCACTACTCCAGTGGTTCCAAACCTGGGGTACATTGACCCCTAGGGATACGCAGAGGTACTACAGAGGGTATTTGAGAGAAAGGGGTAAATCATCAATGACTAGACATACTGAAATGTAAAACCCACAGTATTAGATAGATCTGCTTGGGAGGCACTAATTACAGCGACTTGACCCCTTTTCTTACCGTACGTTATATTCTTCAAAATAAGGATTATAATGATAAGCTGCAGTTTTCTGTTGCAGTTTTTAGGCAAAATGTTGAAGCCAGATAAAGCAAATACTTGGATTCAGACATCAGGTAAAGGGGGTACTGAAGCCAAAAAAGTTTGGGAACCACAAAAGGTTATAATGATAGACAACCAGTAACTGACTTACATGTACATACTGGTACTGCAGCTCTTTCACTCTATCAGAGTTCCTCTCAAATGGTACCCTGTAAAGTTGCTTCATGGTCATCTGATGCTTGTTCAATATCCGGTCTGTTGTGGAAATGCTTATAGAGTTGACATTTTGGAATATGGCATTGTCTTCTATGATTGCAGTGCGGATCTGTCTCAGTGTGATGGCATTATTTGCCATCACCATGTTACAGATGTCTTGTTCTTGTTGGTCATTGAGAAGTTTTCCTCTGCCACCCGTGCGAGGTTGTCGTCCAATCCTAGACATACAATTCAAAGGACAACACTGTATTACCATTCGTAATGTATTCCTTACGTATTTCTTACAGAATGAGTTACCAATGTAATTGCATTGTTGTTTTACTTACAGTAACTTTACCACAATTCTAATGCATCACTGCACAGTGACTGTAATACGACTGTAAACTGTATCATCAATAATTCGATAGTTTATTTTCTCCAATATTTTTTTTGTCATTTTTAGTGTCATAACATCCCATTGAGGCAAGATATTACTGTAGGCCTAACACACACACACACACACACACACACACACACACACACACACACACACACACACACACTAAATGAATAGGTAAATGAGTAAATAAATACATCTCTTGCTTTATGCACAGTGTCCTGTCCTATTCAACATATGATTCCATCATTGACGTACAAACCTGTTTTCCCTGCAAAAGGTTTGGATGATGGAGGAGACTGTAGAGCGGGGCACATTAGGCTGCACTCTGCGACCTGCCTCCGCCATTGTGAGGCGATGGTTGATAAAATGGTCTATAAGTGTGGCCCGAATTTCATCCGGGACAGCATGGTGTCTTCGTGCTCCTCGGCCTCTTCCCCCTATTCTACCACCACGCACCCTTACTACTACTCCTCCTCCTCCTCCTCCTCCTCCTGGTCATCTGAGATGTGTGAAACTCCTCCATCGTTAGTCAAGTTCTATTTTCACCTAGCTGTCAATTAATCAATTTATCAAGTGTTCCAAGAGATTCATATATGGTATTCATGGTATTAGGTTCTTCACTCATTTTGACAATTGAACATACTATTGCGCATGTCATAACTTACAATGAAATGATGCTGACATGTTTTGGAGAACAACCATTAGACTGAGAATCAACAATCAGTTTATATCAACAAGATCTATTCACTTGGAAATTGTGCTAAATGTAGGCTAACTGTGCTAACTGTAGGCTACCTGTACTTAAGCATTTGCAAAGATGTACTAAGACATTTCCAATGTGATGAAATGAGTGAGAAATGCAATTCTGTTGTGAACAATTGCCAAGTGGTTTGGAGGTTTCTCCATGTTGTTTTGAAAATTTAATTTCTGTTTCAAGAAATAACATGTGCAATATAATATTTACTGGAAGTTCCTCACTCTCATCACTCTTGCTGCAGAAACCCCACGGATTGCACAACTCTGGATGTTCACACAGGTGGTGGTGGGGCTCAGCATTATAAAAGACCCGCTCCGTCTCTCCTTCTCCACCTCAGCTGGCTTCAGGTTCAGCACAAAGACGACCTCAACATGAAGACCCAGCTGGGACTGCTGTGCTTCGCTGTGGTGACCTCGCTGGCCAAGGCTGAGCTCGGCGCTCCTCGGCTCCCGGCTCCCATCGCGGAGCACTTAAGGTTTCCTCTGGACAACTACCGCCCCCTTCTGGACCAGCTCAACATTGCAACTGTGAGTTTTAACAGACGCTTGTACACTTATTGTCTTAATAGCACGACGTCAATATAAAAGGCTGAAATGTAAGATTGGCTGCTGTTAACATGAGAATGTCCATCTCTAATGCAGGACTATGCAGAGAATGAAAGCCTGTCCACTGTGGCAGTGAGCAGCGTGACGTTTCCTGCACGGGAGACAGACTGCGGCGAAGTGGACACCTCCGTGCCGGGATGGAGATGTCCACTGAAGGAAAACGGGGTAAGCATGTACCACCATCTTGTCTTGAACAGGGCGTCATGTATTTTAACTAATGTTTCACAGGACAGACCTGGTTTTGATTTTCAAATGCAATTACCTATTTAAACGTTTTTTCTTCGTTTCCAGAAACTTCTGCTTTGCAGTGCCAGAGTGAGCTTCACAACCCAAGACGATGAGGTTCAAGGCTTTGAGCTCAGTTGTGATGCTGAGGTTAAGGAGGAATCACTGGTAAATAAATAAATAAAATATTACAAAATAAATCAATAAAATGTATCCATGCAGAGCTGTTGGGAATGTTCTTCATATGGTTTGCATCCCATTCACATGAAATGACAACATGTGTGTGCAGTTGCCACAGTAGTTGATATAACAGTACAGTAGGCCTAGTTAATGTAACTAATGAGAATACTACATTATTTTATTATTATTCATTATTGTAAGCAGTGACAAAGTGTTGAATCTGTATATTTTTCTCTCTATTGTCTCAACCTCAAACCTGTCTCTCACCTTTTTTAACCTTGCATCCATTTCTGTGCCATCTCTTCATAACAGACACGAGTGAGAAGAGGTCTGAGAAGAAGTCTGAAAAAACGCCTAAAAAAACTAAGAGACAAAGTAAGAGACAAACTAAGAGAAAAACTACGTAAAGGAATAGGCCTAACATTTAGTATTCCTATAGGAAGACGATGAGGACGGGGGAATGGCAGCAGGTGGCAAGGGACGTCGAGGCAGTTTTGACTTAGCAAACCAATTAACCCAAAAAATGTCTATCCACTAACACTGTTTTGTTTTAGCGGAAGCAATACAATTATTTCTAAATCAATAAAATATTTTGCATCACCTGTCTGGGTTTATTTCGCAATGATGACTGGCTCGCTGTACATTATCCCCTACGTAATTTTCTATGTGCATGAGTTTTTTCAGTCTGTTCACCAGGCCTCATTGTAAAAGAGTCCAGCCACTCATTGAGCTCTCAGTCTAAATAAAGGTTATATATATAGTACAGCGCTATGCTAGCAGACAGCGCCATGTGAGAGCTCTGCTCACACAAGGAGATAAATGACAAGAAGAGTGAAGAAAGACTGGTGGTGAAAGAGCAGAGCGGCGTTACCTCGTCAGGGCCGGACTAACGCACAGGCTAGATATGGCTGCAGCCTAGGGGCCCCACGTGTGCCAGTCTGCCAGGGGGCCCCCCGATCCGGTAGCCCCCCGATCCGCTAGCGCTCGATCCGCTAGCGCTCGATCCGCTAGCGCTCGATCCGCTCGCCCCCCCCCGCTCAACAAATATTTTTCGGAGGCCGGTCCTTCAAGGTGGGGGGTGGGGGGCCTACATCTACCTGCAGCCTAGCGGCCCCTGGCCTTCTTAATTCGGCCCTGTACCTCGTGCATGTAGATGGCGTGGAGGCTCATCTCCGACGAGGAGAACTCAGAGAGCAGCGTGTTGCTGCGGAGCCGCGTGTCACTGTTGGACATGCTGTGGACATGAATACTATTTAGTATTTAGTTATTGAGAAAATGTGTTCATCCAAAGCAACTTCATGTGAAGCCATTCAGAAACATGACATTAAGGAGCAGGTAGGGGTTACGCATCTGGGCTCAAGGATGCCTACAGGCTAGGGATCGAACCCGGTGCCTTTCTCCAGGGGAGCCCACCCGTAGGCCCTAGAGCAAGATGCCTAGGTATTACCTACAGCCCACCTGCAGGGGCGGAGCCAGACTTTGTGTACATCCGGGGCTTAGCCCAGAGGGGGGTCTGGGGCTTCTCCCCCCGAAAAGTTTGAATTTCTAAGATGCGATTTCCTAGCCTGGCAAGCCAGACCCACATCAGAAAGATGTGGGTCTGGCACTGCTCCATTGGCAGTGTGGGCGGGATAAACGGTTGTCTTTCAAGTTCCCTCTGCACGCAATAGGATAGCGCTACAACCAATCAGTGCAACGACGAAGGTGACGTAGTCAGAGCGACGGAAATGAGTCCATGGGGAAGTGTTCCGTATGGTGGATTGTGGAAGAATAGTGAAATAAAATGTTAACTTCAAGTCTTGAAGGGTCGTGGCCAAAGCCGAGTCGAAAGACAGCTGTTCGCCAGCAGCAGCAGTCATTGTTTCCCTCTAACACGGAACCGTCGCAACTCTGTCGTCATGGTAGCCCGGCTTCTGACTCCGCCCCTCACGCTGTGATTGGCCTGACAGATTTTCTGGCTGCAAATTAAATTTGCTGCCGCTAGGGGCGTCTAGATTTCTAGGCTAGCGATTTCCTGTATTCTAGTCCATTTTAGGGTGACCTGCTGGACAAATCCTAAATCCCTTCTAATTCGTGTAATGTCCATGGTAATGTTTGTTACACACCCTGAGGCTACTTGAACAAGACTTAGATTTAGAGTTTAGAATGTATATGAATGTCTGCTGGCGGCAATGACTATTTATTATACAGTCTATGGTTGGCGGAATTCTATTTTTCTTGTTGTGGCGTGTTGAAATAGTCTGAGGGAAAGTAAGGTTTTTGTTGTTGGCAATTATTTGCCCAGTAATAAGGCTTAATGTAATGTATAGGGAACATGGTGTCAGGGTTGTCATAACTTCAAAAGCTTAAAAAAGATCCGGGGGCTTTTGAAGTGAGATTCGGGGCTTCAGCCCCGAAAGCCTATCCTCGCGAGACCAGCCTGATCTCGCGAGCTCCATGATATTCCACTCACAGTTCAGACTGGCATTGCACGACGGAGATAATTTGGAGCCGATCAGAAAATGATCGTCCAATCAGCGTTGGTTTTGAGGCGGGTTCAAGTGTGACGCAATGAGGAGCGACTCTTCAGTCTAAACAACATGGCGGCTTCCGCGGATGTGACCGAGATGCGCGCAGCTATCGAGCAAGTTGTAGCAGAATTAGAGAGTATTCCTTCTCTAAAATATGAGCAAAAAGCGGCACTGGAGGCTTTCCTCGGAGGAAAAGATGCTTTTGCCCTTCTCCCGACTTGTTTATTTGATGAGCTTGCCTCGACGCTCTGTTATCGCGTCATACGCTTCGTTGATCTGATTGGTTGTTTTGGCCCGTCAATCACCAACATAGGCAGATGGTTTATCCAATCAGCAACCAGTATTTTCGCCCCCTCCCAAAGGCTCTCCAACGGAACGATTCCAGATGGAAATGCTGAGCCAACGCGAATCATTCCATCTGGCGGAGTCAGGTTACCGAAAGCCACCCCCTCGCTCCGCCCCTGCCCACCTGTAGGCCCTAGAGCAAGACACCTAACCCCCATTACCTACCTGCTCCTTATTGACATGTACTAAATTCAGTTCAAGCTGCTTTGGATAAAAGTCTCTACCGAATGACTAAATGACTAAATAGCAAATGACTAAATAGCACGCTAGGAACTAAGCTTGTTCCTGTGTGGCGCCATTGCGAAAGCACGGCATTATTTCTGCCAGGGGTTAGGGGTTCGATTCCCATTGAGGCCACCCATGCCTTTCCCAAGAAATGTATGCACTTAAGGTATTGTAACACAATTTGGATAAACATGTCCGCCTATTGGCATGTATTGTTATTATAAATACATGTATATAACAATATTAAATATATAAATTAAAAAAAACCTTTTGTTATGTAACAGAAGATATTTCATATTACTGTTGAACATTTACAAGAACCGGTCTGACAAAAAAAAGCATCTGAGAGTAAATCAGATGCCTCCATCCCTCCACCACATAAAATGCATCCTCTGATCTGAACTCTGACAGCTGATGAGGCGGTCCTGCACTTCCTGCCATGTGAAGTTGCAGAGATCATCCTACAAAGAGGACACAGACCCACAGAGTTAAAATGGCAAAATACTGTTTTGATGTTTTTGAAACAAGTCGACCCTCTAGATTCGCCCTCGACACATCTCCGGGTCAAATCATTATGTTTGAGGATTGTGTTTAAAAAAGAAAAAGTATAATGAATCTAAAAACGTAAATAATGTAATTCATATGTATGTTAATGCAACCCGTGTTAAACCCATGTTAAAGTAATAATCTCAAAGATTTTCATGTAAATAAATGTCTGTTAAGTAGGGGTGTGCATCTCTATTTTCAAGCACGATTCGATACGCATCTCGATACATGGGCTCCGATACGATACAACAATGATAGTTTTTAGGTTTGAAACAATTCGGTTCGGCTCGGTTCGATTCGATGCGATTCGATACACTTTTATTTGTTAGCTGTAGGGAGGCAAAATACCAAGGTGAGTACTGAGCACTCACCTTTGGGTACTTGCCGATACCTTGTACTGATAACTTTGAATTATAAATGCAATTTTCAGTTACCACAATAGTAACACTGCTTTTGAGATGTAAAAAAAAAATGTAAATAAAAGTAATACTATAAATAAATGAAATCCAGCAATCAAAAATAGCATATGTTGGGGCCATATTGGGGATATATTAAATGCTTGTGTTTGTTTGGCTATCTGAAAATGACCCCAATTGCAGGGACGTTGCCTAAATAAAAGCCATGGTTTCCCATGTAAATCAAATAATATAGAAATGTTTAACGTCAATATACAATTAGTAATTTAACAGAGTTTAATCCAGAGCGATTTACAAATGAGGCTGAAAACAAATGGGACCAGCAACTACACATTGCAAGACACAGTGCATATAATACGCAACAACATGTGCAATATAATATTTACTGGAAGTTCCTCACTCTCATCACTCTTGCTGCGGAAACCCCACAGATTGCGCAACTCTGGTTGTTCACACAGGTTGTGGTGGGGCTCAGCATTACCCGCTCCGTCTCTCCTTCTCCACCTCAGCTGGCTTCAGGTTCAGCACAAAGGCGACCTCAACATGAAGACCCAGCTGGGACTGCTGTGCTTCGCTGTGTGGTGACCTCGCTGGCCAAGGCTGAGCTCGGCGCTCCTCGGCTCCCGGCTCACATCGCGGAGCACTTCAGGGGCCTCATGTACGAAGGCTTGCGTGGATTTGTGCGTGGATTTTGGCGTACGCCAAAACCCCGAAAATGTCGTACGCACAAATAAATTCAGATGTATGAAAGTGTGCGTACGCATGGATCCGAGCGCGTTTCTTTTGTACATCCCGATCAACGTGGAACTGAGCGCACGTGCAGATGTGGCAAACTCCTCCCTGTCCACGCCCTCATTTAAATATGCAAATCTATGTAAATAGGCCCTGGACCTGAGATTCACCTCTATCCGATCAGATAAAACAAGCAAGTGTGTCACAGAGGATATTTATATATTATTGCCACTTAAATGTGTTATTTTATATGTATGGACTTTATTTGGCATTTTTACAGACGCCCCCCATTCAATTTTAAGCATTATTATTATTATTATTATTATTATTATTATTATTATTAAAGGCACGAGACCACCCGCGGCTATATAAACGGTGGGCTGCGCTGCGTTCTTCAGTCGGCAGTTAAAGGTGCGCTATGCAACTCGGTTATTCCTCCGCTGTTTCTGGGTTTTCGCCGGAATTGGGCTCGCATTTCTCACTATAGAGCTCCCCCTGCAGCTTCGGAATAGGCCTACAACACTGTCGTAAAAACTCATTGACAACGCCCCCCACCCCCCACTTCGATAAATAAATAGTAATACACAACGAGAACCTGGATTCGGACCGCAAACAAACATGTGTGGTAGCAAGTCACTGCTAGGATAAACCCTCACTAGCTAGCAAGCTAGCCATGAAGCAACCAAGCTAAACACATACAGGGCTCACAATAAAACGGTCGAGCAAAACACATTGTTCAACAGACTCTCAAACCACATTACAAAAACGAAGTTCACCCAAGGGTAGGCTACTTACAATTTCAGCAGCAAGACAGCCAAGTCGGCGTCCGTTTTGCATTCTTCCGAGTCTCTCAGTTGACGCCATTCCGCATAAGCTCGCCCTATGTTCACTCGTGTCTGGTTTCTTTGTTTATCATAATCCTTTCTCTTATTCTTCGATTCCTCCGACCTTCCCCTCTTGGGTCTTGATGGATCCATAGTGGATTTGTCGATTGATCCAGAATTGCCTTGCAACTGACTCTTTATATTCAGCCGGACCCATGTTTGGCACCCCCGCCCAGGTCTACCGTAAAGCAGTGAAACTACAATCTGACTACATTTTCGAGGCGCGATTGGATACTTCCGCTGCGTCACATCCGTAAGTGGCCGGGACGGCCACATGAAGTTGCATGTTCTGTTTTTCCGCGGGGACCCAACAGGGGGAGATGAAACACCCACCAAACAACCCAGAAAGTGTTGTAGAACGATCAGAACGACTCTCAACCTGCATGGTTAAGGTTATTTTTGATAAACGAGTTGCATAGTGCTTCTTTAACCGGGACCATGAAGCCACTAAAGACCAGCCGACTCACTTGTCTTTTTGTTTAATTGATTCTTTCAGAATAACATCTTTTCTAAAATATGCCAACCCTTGAGTCAACTTGCACTCTATGGGTGTAACACAAGCATGAACAAAGGAAAGAAAAGACATTTCACAGAGTCCGAGTTGGAGATTGTGGTGAATGACGTGGAGCCGCGGAGGGAGATTCTCTCTGGTCCCCTGTCAGCAGGGATCAATATGAAGAGGAAGGAGATGAGTGGGAGCGTGTGTGTGACCCGTGGGGTCCGAGCAGCGCACACACACAGGGGAAGAAGAAGTGGTCGGATCTGAAGGTGGAGGTGAAGCGGAGGAATATATTCTATGCGTCACTTTCATGCCGCACACTAGGAAGACCACTAGGTGGCGCTGTTTCTGAGCAAATTCCGTAACGCTATTAACTCCCGCATACTTCGCATACTTTGTCGCACATTCGAAATCGGCTGATGAGCCACTTGTCATCGTTTTCAAGTAAATCCTCGCGTTCCCTAAATACTCGCTCACGTCGGATTGCACCATTTGCAAGGTCCTCTAACAACGCTAACGCTGCCATCGGTAATACCATTTTCTTCATCACATTGCGCATGCTTTTATATCCACCCGTAAAATTGCAAACACGGTGGGTGTGTTAATTGTTCATAAGTGTGTCTCTGACGTGCACATCACTCTGATGACTAACAGTTTCCCAGCGTCACCTATAAGTGTCGCCAAAGGAACAATAGCTGTAGAAACGTGCGTACGCCAGCCATGAAGTTGACGTGAGGCACCGCACATTTCCACGGTCATTTCACGTTTCATACATCTGAACGTGAGCGTGGAACGCCATTTTTTTTTGCGTACGCCACGTTTTTGTGCGTACGCAACCTTCGTACATGAGGCCCCAGGTTTCCTCTGGACAACTACCGCCCCCTTCTGGACGAGCTCAACATTGCAACTGTGAGTTTTAACAGACGCTTGTACACTTATTGTCTTAATAGCACGACGTCAATATAAAAGGCTGAAATGTAAGATTGGCTGCTGTTAACATGAGAATGTCCATCTCTAATGCAGGACTATGCAGAGAATGAAAGCCTGTCCACTGTGGCAGTGAGCAGCGTGACGTTTCCTGCACTGGAGACAGACTGCGGCGAAGTGGACACCTCCGTGCCGGGATGGAGATGTCCACTGAAGGAAAACGGGGTAAGCATGTACCACTTGTACCATCTTGTCTTGAACAGGGCGTCATGTATTTTAACTCATGTTTCACAGGACATACCTGGTTTTGATTTTCAAATGCAATGACCTATTTAAACGTTTTTTCTTCGTTTCCAGAAACTTCTGCTTTGCAGTGCCAGAGTGAGCTTCACAACCCAAGACGATGAGGTTCAAGGCTTTGAGCTCAGTTGTAATGCTGAGGTTAAGGAGGAATCACTGGTAAATAAATAAATAAAATATTATAAAATAAATCAATAAAATGTATCCATGCAGAGCTGTTGGGAATGTTCTTCATATGGTTTGCATCCCATTCACATGAAATGACAACATGTGTGTGCAGTTGCCACCGTAGTTGATATAACAGTACACAGGGGCGAGGCTAGCCCATTTTTAGGGGTGCTGAAGCACCCCTAAAAACAGGCTCAGCACCCCTAAAACTTGGGTAAGAAATGTTATTCTAAAAATTGTGTTTGTCTTTGACAGGGTTAAATAATGTCCAAAACATACTCCGTAGTTTGTGGTTTAAAATGTATATTGTTGCGAATAAATAATAACATATAATCAGCAGGCTGTAATTAGGGTGACCACCTGCTAAGAAGCCCAAGGGGGGACAAGGGGTATGTTTCGGGGGGACATGGGGGGACAACCACAGACAACCATTTTGTTGACCGGGGGGGGGGGGGGGGGTGCTGCGCGATTGTTGACGGGGGGCTGATTATTGACGGGGGGGGGGGGGGGTGCTGCGCGATTGTTGACGGGGGGGGGGGGGGGGGGGGGGGTGGGCTGCGCGATTTTTTTTGGAGCAAGTATTGATTATGCGTGACAAGGTCTCAATTCGCGGGACGTGTGAATTGGGTTTCAAACGCTGTGCGATCACGCGCTACGCGGGACGGGTGGTCACCCTAGCTGTAATATCTACACATAGCCACAAAGGAGTAGAAAGAAATATACAAGTTGTATTTAGCCCACCTGACCACATGATGGCGGCAAACATAATACACTGGGGGCGGGCGCTCAACACTAGCCATTATGCGTCACAGAGGCCACGCCTCCTGCCCAGAGACTACCGGGCAACACATCCGGGGGAAGCCAGGAACCCGCAGGCAGCGCATCCGGAAGGACGCAAAGCTTAGGGGGCTCTCCACGCGTGATTAATACAATACCCCTCCTTCTGTTTCATAGTTAAATACTAAACCTAAACAAATAAAGTGAGTTAAAGCGTTTCCTGTGTCGGCGGCCTTCTTCCTCGGAACACAACCCCACAATATGTTAAGGACGAAAATGAAAACATCCCCGCTTAGCAAATGGTATCATCCTCTTCTCACCCCCCCTTCTCCTCTGCACCGCTCCGCAGCCCAACCGGCGTCCAGCGCGACTCACGCAGAGTGAGATTTTTTTAGTTGTAGTGTTGTGAATCAACTAAGTAAGTAATGCTCCAAAGCTGTCTCACACTTCTTTCCTTTTACCGAGAGTTGTTCCGATTCCGATACCATATCGGTGAGTGCTGGAGTCCAGGCACCGTTTACCAGTTAGCTCTGTTAGCCCGGTTAGCTCCGTTAGCGCCATTAGCGCGGCTACAGTCGAACTGGAGTCCATTTATTAAGCAACAACAGCAGCGCCATAGATATATATAGAACACTAGATGCCTCGTCCACGTTGCTGGCCAAGAGTCGAACGTCCGCACATGGCGGCCATCTTACTCCAGGCAGCTCGGGCCCCAATAGGCTCTGTGCACAACTCGCGTGACGTACTTCCGTTTTCCCCGGTTGTCGGCAGAAGAGTTTCCGGTTTTCTTCCTGCTTCACTACAACAGCGGTGAATATGAATCAAAACGAACAAATGAGAGCTGTAACTGTACGAAAGAAGAAAAAAAATAACATGAGGGATGGATATAAGTTGCAGAAGGTTGTAGGGGGCTCAAATGAGCATTGTTGTGTGCCACTGATCGAGTCGGTATAACACCGAACTCAGCTTCCGCCGGTTTCCTAAACATACTGGCCACCGTACACAGTGGCTTCACAAGATCCGCAGAACCGGGTTTACCATTACTCCGCATACAAAGGTCTGCAGCCGTCATTTCACCAAGGACCAGATCCGCACCACTGCAAAAGGAAGACGGTTTTTAACTGCCAACGCCATACCAACCTTGTTCGAGTGGAACGCTTACAGCAACAAGACGCGGGCCGGTGTTTGGGAGCGCCGCACTCGTCCGACATCGAGTCCGGAACCTGGCCCGGCGGAGACCGAGGAGGAGATTGTGGATATGGTCCCGATGCCCATAGACCACGATTACGTGGTCTATGGATTTATGATCTATGATCTATGGTCTATATCTACAGCACCCCTGAAGCTCTGACCCTAGAATCGCCCCTGCTCATGACCATGGACGTTGCTAGCAATTGAAATAATCCGGGGCTGTAGCCCAGACCAGGGTTGGACTGGGAACCAAATTCGGCCCTAGCAATTTTCTCTGACGGGGGGCGGGGGGGGTGCGCGATCGTAACACACCCTGGACCAACGACCGACGCGGCGTGGGGGGGTGCGTGATCGTAACACACCCCGGACCGACGACCGACGTGGGGGGGGTATTTTTTATTTCACGGCACAGAGATCCGGGGCTATTCCCAAAAGATCCGGGGCTATAGCCCCGAATGCCCAGGTCTAACAACGTCCATGCTCATGACCACAAGGTGAGAAGTGGTGCTGAGCCAAGAGGAATATTGTTGAAGCATTCATCTCATTCTGATTCATCACTCACCGCATGGAGGTGGACCTCAGGACTGTGTCCTCCTTCAGTCAAGCTCAGGTCTCTCTCTCTTTATCTCCCTCTATCTCCCTCTGCGTGTCTCGGTGGGGTGTGAGGTAAGTGTCCTAGACCTGGCTGAGCAGCAGGGGGTCAAGAGGGTCAAGATCCACAATAAACATTTTGATAAAAATACAGAATACATCTTGTTGCGAATTAATAATAACGTATCAGCAGGCTGTAATATCTACACATAGCCACAAAGGAGTAGAAATAAATATACAAGTTGTATTTACCCCACCTGACCACATGATGGCGGCAAACATAATACACTGGGGGCGGGCGCTCAACACTAGCCATTATGCGTCATAGAGGCCACGCCTCCTGCCCAGAGACCATCCGGGCGGAAACATCCGGTTAGAATCAGAAGCCTCCAGGCAGCGCATCGGGACGGATGCAAAGCGAGGGGGCTCTCCACGCGGCGTGACTTTTACAATACCCCTCCATTGTTACATAGGTTAGATATAACTAAAGCTAAACAAATAAAGTGAGTTAAAGCGTTCCTGTGTCGGCGGCCTTCTTCCTCGGAACACAACCCCACAATCTGGTGACCATCCCACGTGATTCGAGGCTTTATTTTGGGACTTTGGAACTTTGGCCGCACTGCAGCGTACGACTCATCAGCTCTGCCACAAGGCGCCTAAAAAGCAGGTAAGCAGTGCCTTATTGCTCAGGCTAAAACTGCACATAGATAGATATAGAATTATTAGGTGACAGAGCTGCTAGCGTACGTTGTTGTAAAGCTTTGGTTCTCCGGTCCATAGTCGTTACAGTTAAGCCGAAGCAAAATGAACAGGCGCTTATAACTCTTTTGGAATTAGTTAAATGATATTATGTCGTCATTTTACGGCAATTAAAAAGTAACAAATGGCCAGTAATGTATAAGTGTCCGGGTTTGAGGCCCGTTTAGTAGTAAAATCGGTTCGAGGCCGGATTAGTTTTAATAGCCGGGTTTGAGGCCCAATATAGTTTAAAAAAAAATAATAATAAAAAATAAAATAAAAAGACAAAAAAGAGGCGGGTTTGAGGCCCGATTAATGTTTTAAAATCGGTTTGAGGCCGTAGGGTTTGAGGCCCTTAAATTGTTTTATCTTGTTTAATTGGTCAAAGGTTGTGACCTAATATGATAACGTGGTGAACTCGGAGGTGGAGAGTGAGGAGATCAAGTGGTTACAGAACACTACTAACATTGCATGCACAAAGAACTACGCTAACTTGCATGAAACACAATTACCCACATTCGTGTACCTAACCCTGCATGTGCTAATGCTTGCTAACTCTGCTAAAGTGCGTCTTAGTTATATCGGCAGAATGTGTATGTAACTGACGATAGCCCACCACGTGGGTTATCTCATATGGGCCTTTTGTTCCTCATAGAGCAGTGGTTCGCAACCTTTTTTGAACAAATGCCCCCCTGACCATTCCATGATCCTCGTACCGCCCCCCCTTACAAAAAAACCCCCAATAAACTACATGGTGCTGGTGCTTTAAGTGTTCTTGTAGTGAACAGTGTGTTAAGACTGGAGGACAACTGACATCGGGTTTTATGATGAGAGAAGCCATTGTTTTGCTTTAAAATCCCTGTTTGTATTGGATTGGAGCTGTATTTATGTATTTATGCCCCCAACAACTTGATGTGCTGCTGAGCAAATCTGATCATTTTACAGGAAATTAAAGCATTGATTTTAAACATTGCCTCCAAAATGTATGTTTTTGAGACATATAATAGGTCATGTTTGTACATTACTTAACTGGAGAAACTGGGAAACAACATGGAAATGTTATTTTAGTTGTAATGTGATATAAAATATTAAATAGAATAGGTTATATAAGATATTAAATAGTCAGCTCGACTTGTAAAAATAAAAAAGAACCTCACGATTTTAACTCTAAAACGCATTAAAGTATTATTCATTGATTAAATATGTCTTTCTTTCGTAAGTGACCATGGTATAAGCGGGATGCCCTTAGAGGTGTCCATTAACAGAAATGAATGGACGACGCGGAGGCGTGAACCGTCCGACGCGAAGCGGAGGACTTACGCGAAGTCCATTCATTTCGTCGGGCATTATCCCGTACGTATACTGTACTTTATATTTCGGCTGCAAACCGCAATTCTTTTTTCGTTCTCCGTAACTTTGAAATATCTCCACACTGCCGACATCGTTGTTTATGTTTACCGCGTCACTGCACGTTCTTTCATTGCGTCAGTAAAACGCGCCGCGTCACTGCACGTTGTTTGCTTGCATCATTAAAACGCGGCGCTAATATTTAATATATATATTCGGCCTTGTTTTTCACTCCACCGAATATTCGGTGCATCCCTATTTGATTGTAATGTGTGTGATTAAACGTGGTTACATTATCGCGCTTGTGTACGTTTTCATTGGTTATAGCCCGCGAAGATGAGGTGACAGCTGTCAAAAGTAGCGTTTGTGTTTCCCGGGTTTCGCTGCTGCTGTGGTGGATATGTTTGGGCGTTACTATGGAGACCGTTCCTGCTCGGCTTGTCCGATCGTGATCAGGGAGCAGAGGGGAGATCTCCAGGGGCGACGTCGGGGTTTACTCCATTTTACCCAGCGGTGGAAGCAGCAGACTCGGGTTCTTGGTCTCAGGCAGCAGCTTTATTTTTAGTTGGGAAACCATTAAGTTTAAAATGTAGAGTTCAAATGAACTTTGTACAAGCCAAATGGTGGCGCCCCCATTCGTGCCTGAGCGCCCCCATACCAGCCCTCACGCGTCCAGCGCCCCCCAAAATGTTTATAACGCCCCCAAGGGGGCGGTACAGCCCCCGTTGAGAAACCCTATCATAGAGGGATGGTAGCATTCCTGTGCTATTAGCCGCAGGCTACCACGCGGGGGATAGGCTAGGTGTAGGTGTGTGACTGAAGATAGCCCACCACGGGGGCTGTTTATGGTCTTTGTTCTCCAGGGGGGGATGGTAGCATTCCTGTGCTGTTAGCCATACGGTCCCACGTGGAGGCTAAAGGCTATGCTAGGTCTAGGGAGAGACAGTAAACTCATCTATCTAACCTATAGACATATACCTAACAGTGCAAGTGGAGTTGGAGCACTTGCACATACGGGCATACACATAGTTGGACATATACACTATATTACCTAGGAAGATATAAAGTGTGCACACTTAGGAGTAGTTCTATGCTATAGTAACACCACAGGGGGCATAGATAAGATTACAAATCCCTGTAAGCCATTTTCGGAGTTTACTTAGTAAACCCCCACTGGCCAAGACCCCCCACCCAGACTACCCAGACTTTCCCCCCCCTCCCCCGACGACTGACCATGAAGAAGGGGACAAAGGGACATGGCGTTGACCAGTCTATCATTTACATCGCGAGACGCCATTACATTGCGCGAGTGTGCTAAGTGTGAATGAAGTTGTGCGCTCCTAGAATGCAAGGGGAGAAGGCAGAATGAAGGCAATACAATAATTCGGTTCAGTGTTATTATCTAGACATTTAAATTCATAAATAACTATGTTAACAGATGTCATTACTGCGATAAAAAGTGTTGTTGTGTAAAAACTGATTATTCATAAGCATCAACTTGTCAGTAATATGAAGGTGTTCAAATTGACATTAACTCTTTGTTTTATTCTTTCCTTTAACCTTAAGAGAAGGAGGGGACCTCCATGCCCCTTCCAAAGAAAGATCATGAACATCTCTTTTTGTTTTTATTAATGATAAGAAATTATAAGGTTAATGTGGTGCCCATTGTTTTGTTTTTATGTACGATGTTTTGTTTTTGCTCAATGATGCTGACCGTTGCTAAGGCTTAGATGGGCCGGAGTGTTTTCACCTGGGACACACACACAGGTGCCATTTGATTATTAGAGGTGACTTGGACGATGACAATGAGGAAATTGAGGTTGGTTTATTTGAGGTATACCCATTTTGAGTAAGCAAAACTATTCAATGACTGTGTGACTACATATATATTCAATTTTCACTTCATTCACCATATTCACCTATTGTGTTTGACTCACCTTTGTATGCACGTTTGTTTTGATATAACTTTCACATATGGTTTGAACTACTTAGATTAGTAACGATATAAGATCATTAAGATCATTTAGGATTTGGACACGCCTGATCTATAATTCCATAATAGAAACGACTGTCTACATATTGTTTGTTGTATTGTGTTAGATGTTTTTCTGCAAAGATACTGGTTGGTTCTGGTCTCTCTTCCCCTCAGGACAATGGAGGGGGGTCCATTAGGGAGAGGACAGTTGATCTGGGGTTCCTGCCCTAAATGGACTCAGAGACTCATATCAGGACATTGAAATGGACAACATACACAAAATGAACAGCAGGAACATTGCTTCCTGTTACCAGTGGTTGATAAGTTTCATATTAGGAGGCAACATGGCTGACAGTCTTATCTGAATGTGATGTGTTTTTACGCTCTATATTTTCTATTTTCTTTTTGATTCCTTTAATGATTGACTATTCACAAGTGATTAGTGTTGAAAGATGTTAACACTCTGTAATGATGATTTGTTGTGCATTGACAGTGATTGGATTGCAGAGAAGTGCTTCATCCTGATGGGGTGAGATCTTCTCTAGATTAGGAAACCGTCATCATGATACTCTTTTTTTCATCTCCTAGAGGTGGTTTTCGACTGGATGATGGTAACCCGACCTGGATAGACCTCTCTTCAGCTGCTGAAAGGGTAACTGGGAAGAGCTCTTCCGGTGGGGTGAGACTAGCTCATGAATTTGGCCTTATTAGAACAATTAAATAAGTCTACCTAGTCTAAAAGTAAATTAAAATAATGTGGGCATAAGATTTAAAGGTAACGCTAGAAGACTAAAATAGTTGTGCCAAAAAGCTTGATAAACTAGGACCTAGAATCCCTGTCGTATACATATATTTTATGATATCATCAATATATAAAGGCCAATACAAGCAGGAAGAATGAATGCAACATGCTTAACTTTGTGTTAATTTTGCGTGACTTTTTCAAAGTCACGAGGGGGGAATAAGTAGTGTATTTTATTTTCAAGGAGGGAAATATTTTTGCATTTTATTTACAAGGGGGGAATATTTGTGCATTTAGATTTTTTGTTTTTTTCGTTTTATTTGTTTAAGTGTTGAATTTGCATAAGTCAGACATATGTTCTTTAAACATTTGCAAGGACCTGGTTAAAGTAAGCATTGGGAAATACTTCAGCAATCTGTTGGGAAAGGATCTAATGCACAAGCTAGTTTATTGATATAGTAAATTGGGAATTACTACGCCAACGCCTAATTAGGGTTGGGTATCGAGGATCGAGGATCGATTGGAACCGGGACTAGCTTTCCGATTCTCCCGGAATCGTTGCAGAATTTAACTTTCGGTTCCTAGTTTCGATTCCTAGCCCGCCGACCGGAGCTGCCAAACACTAAAGAAGAAGCGTCCACCGGAAGTGTTTACATTTTACCGCGAGTCCTTTTCTTAACAACAGCAGCTAGTGAATGACTGCACAGTGGTCAGGATCAAACTGATTTATTTCGTGTACTTTTCTTATCAACATTATTTGCTCCGGTCGCTGTAACGTGCCTCTCTCTCATCCACTCCAAAAACTCACACACACACTCACTCTACCCCTCCCACTCCGCATACGAGCCTGCGGCTTAAAGGGCCAGTCCCTAATTTTACAACAGCGGAAATCTGTCCGGTTTTCATCTTCTGTTCATTCTGTTTACATATTATTATTATTATTATTAATATGTCGATTCGACATATTAATAATAATAATAATAATGGCTATTCTGCTCCAGATTAGCCCATCAGTGGAGGCATGTTAACATGTTTCATGAGTTAAAAATAAAGTTAAAGTGTACCTCTGCGAAATGTATTCATTATTTATAATATTATTATATTCAAGTTCATAGATTTGATATTTGTATTGTAGTTTAAAACAGCCCTCTGAGAAATTCATAGTAAAGTTCATAAAAAGTTCATAGAATTAAAATTGATGAAGGTCAGACTATTTCATTCAGAAAGACCGTTGGATAGCTGGCTCATTTAAAACAAATTTTTACCCTGCCTCTTAAAAGAATCGGAATCGAGAATCGTTAGGAACCGGAATCGAAACAAGGAATCGGAATCGGAATCGCTCAAATTCAAACGATACCCAACCCTACGCCTAATGCTGTTATGCTGTGTTTAATACCTTAACTTGTTAGCTTTTTCCACCGCCGTGTCAAAACTACAGCGCCAACACCGGGTGGTGCAGCAGTTACCCATCAAACAGCGGTTAAGTTACATTCACTGGGAATGGTGGAAAGAGTGAACGGGACATTCAAGAAACTGACATTTCCGAGAAACAGAGTGCAGAGCCAAAGGATGGACCACCAACCAGGGTGGAGAAAGGTGACCAGGTGTACCCGAGAGTGTGCAGGGGACAGTGGAGCGCCCCGACTTGATCAGGCTGTGGTACCTGATATCCTGGAGTTCGGCACCTGTGTCTAGAAGGACATGGCACCTGTTTTACTTGTGAATGTTGAATTATTAAACACACAGTATGGGTTACGGTTGTCATTACAAGGCAGTTTAAATTCGGATGTGTTATGCTGTTGTCCCAGGATTGCTTTAATAATGAGATGGATGAATATCTTTGATGCTACTGGCATATGTTCTGACTACTGGTGATGAGTGGATCCGCGGGGAAGGCACACATGGGTACGTGTTAGTAACCTTGGCGTGTGGGCCTTGCCTATGGATCACAAGATGGGCATTAAATTTGAGAACTGTCCGACCTGAGGTTGGCTACGGATACGGGGGATAACACTGTGATGTTTGAGAAACCTGCGTGCATGGAAACCACCTGAGCCATTGCATACATGTCCACAGGGCGTTTTTTAGTTCTATATAGGTTTACTGTTCCTTATACCTGGAGGTATTCGATTTTGGTCATACATGCATATAACTATTGGAAGGGATTTCTTATGATGAAACTACTGATTTATTACTATGCCTTTGTGTCCTCAAGATACTGTGATGATGGTATGACATTGATTGTATGATGTGATGATAATTTGTCTACTGTTTGTTGGCTACGGCCCATGTATTCTTTGAGACACACCAAGGTGAATGCCATCCACTTTAGAGATGCGACAGGTTTTCCTCCTGTATAGAGGGGGGTTTTCCCGAACTACGTCGGTTGGTGATGTTGATGTTGACCCACGGTAAGCAAACCGTGGGGTTTTACGCGTAAGTTACGCAATTCCCTTTTTACGTAAATTGCGTAACTTACGCAATTCACGTAAATAACTTACGTAATTTGCGTAAGTTACGCAATTCACGTAAATAACTTACGTAATTTGCGTAAGTTACGTAAATTGCGTAACTTACGCAATTCACGTAAGTTATTTAAGTGAATTGCGTAAGTTACGCAATTTACGTAACTTACGCGATAAGTTACGCAATTTACGTAACTTAAATTGTGAAATGCGTAAGTTACGCAATTCACGTAAATAACTTACGCAATTTGCGTAACTTACGCAAATTACGTAAGTTATTTACGTGAATTGCGTAACTTACGCAATTTACGTAACTTACGCAATGTAAATTGCGTAAGTTACGCAAATTGCGTAAGTTATTTACGTGAATTGCGTAAGTTACGTAAATTGCGTAAGTTACGCAATTCACGTAAATAACTTACGTAAATTGCGTAAGTTATTTACGTGAATTGCGTAACTTACGCAATTTACGTAACTTACGCAAATTGCGTAAGTTATTGCGTAAGTTACGTAAATTGCGTAACTTACGCAAATTGCGTAAATAACTTACGTAAATTGCGTAACTTACGCAATTCACTAAATAACTTACGTAATTTGCGTAAGTTACGCAATTTACGTAACTTACGCAATAACTTACGCAATTTGGTAAGTTACGTAAATTGCGTAACTTACGCAATTCACGTAAATAACTTACGCAATTTGCGTAAGTTACGTAAATTGCGTAACTTATTGCGTAAGTTACGTAAATTGCGTAACTTACGCAAATTACGTAAGTTATTTAGCGAATTGCGTAACTTACGCAATTTACGTAACTTACGCAAATTGCGTAAGTTATTTACGTGAATTGCGTAATTTATGTAACTTGCGCAAATTGCGTAAGTTATTTACGTGAATTGCGTAAATTACGTAAATTGCGTAACTTATTGCGTAAGTTACGTAAATTGCGTAACTTACGCAAATTACGTAAGTTATTTACGTGAATTGCGTAAGTTATTGCGTAAGTTACGTAAATTGCGTAACTTACGCAAATTACGTAAGTAATTTACGTAAATTGCGTAAGTTAGTAAATTACGCAATTTACGTAAGTTAACTTACGTAATTTAACTTAACTTAACAACGTAAATAACGTTAATAATGTTAATAACGTTAACAATATCAAAAACCTTTCTCAATCAATACATTCTCATGAAATATAACATGAAGCCCTGCCAGTGGTGCGGCGTTTGGACCAGAGTGAAAACAAACGAAACATCACTGTATACCACCAGTATGTGTGAAAACACTCACTGTGGCTTTTTAAATTAATTGTTATTTATTCATAGATTTATATCTGTTATTTTTCAGTTGTCTGACTATCAAACCAGACAATAAAATAAAGTTAAATGTTTTTCTTTTGCTGTATTCATTCATGTTTTACAGAGGATTTAACCTGAACCAGGCTTTGCAACAATAATAATCACATTCATGGGGGCATAGTATATACTAACTCCTAGCGTTACTCTGTGTGTGTGTGTGTGTGTGTGAATGATAGTTATTTTTTAATAGACATATTTTTTGTTTTTGTGTGAAAAAAGGGTGGGTGGTGGCAGTGGGGCTCAATGGGTGCTCAGCACCCCTAAAGCTCTGACCCTAGAATCGCCCCTGACAGTACAGTAGGCCTAGTTAATGTAACTAATGAGAATACTACGTTATTTTATTATTATTCATTACTGTAAGCAGTGACAAAGTGTTAAATCTGTATATTTTTCTTTCTATGGTCTCAACCTCACCTTTTTTTTTAACCTTGCATCCATTTCTGTGCCATCTCTTCATAACAGACACGAGTGAGAAGATCAAGTCGACGAAGAGTATCAGGAGGAAGAAGATCAGGAGGAAGAAGATCAGGAGGAAGAGGGTCAGGAGGAAAAGGATCAGGAGAAAGGGGTAGTCGTCGAGGCAGTGGCTCTTCCATCGCTGGAAATAGAAACAGAAGCAACGGCGGAACGCAAACCGCATGAAGTTACTTTAGCCTGCTCTCAGTCAGGTGAAAAGGTCGCTGTGCATTGGCTTGAGCATGTTTTATTTGATCACTTTTCTCAATTTTTTTGTTCATTTACTTCCTTTGTACATATGCGATTGTATACTCCAGCATAGGCTATCTCTGTTGTTTATTTTCCAGTGTGTACAATAAAAAAGAACAAGAGCAAAAATGTGGTTTCAATCGTTTTACATTGCCAAGTTCCTGTACTACAAAAACTGATTTGGCAAATGGGTGGTGAATATGTTGCAATTTTTATTGGGCTAAACCTGCAGAGGAAGTTTTTGAAACACATGGGGAATTAGTATCAAATCCAAGATATCTCACAAGATATCTTATTCTTTGTGTGGCCTCATATGACTCAATACACCTCGAAAACCCTTTGGTGTAGCTTAACAAATGGCCAATGAGACAATATTTCCTGGAAATTAATAGGGCAGAATGTAGGCCTACTGTTAATAGGACCTATTGTAAAAGTTATGTTACCTCATTTGATGCTTAGAACAGGCTAATAAAAGGTTAAAATGAAAACTTATGTTTATACTTTTTATATTTTATTTCAAATCAACATCACATGTTCATACACACTTCAAAGATTAAATAACCTCAAAATATGATTTGCTTCTCTTTTAACTTACAGGGGGAAAAAAATATTTATTGTAAAGCTCTGCTGAAAAATAAGTTCTTTTGGCAAGTTTTATTTTCAGCTTGTGTTCCTTAACTCAAAAACAAAACAAAAACAAACGTGTAACAAAAGAAAAAAAAGCATCAAAACCAATCCCACACTTTAGGATTGAAACATAGCACCTCGTCCCTGTCGATATGGATTCTGAGACTGGATTATAGTGAATAAGCCTGATAGGCTTCAACAGGGTGTTAGTGAACACACTCCTGTGAAGACATTAGACACGATGACAAGGTCAATTGCTATTAAGTCGTCGAAAATCTGTCCCATTTTCAACTGACATGACACAAGCCACATCTACAATATCAGAATATGACTCCCAAATGATACTACAATACACAATGACCTTGCCGAAAGAACAAAAAATAAATAAATACTGTACACATGTGCTGCTAAAGGTGTGAAAGGAAACATGCTGGTTCACGGGAAACATGGTGGCAAAAAACAAAAGAAAACTGAGACTAAGGCCTAAGGCACTGGTGAAAACAAAACAGTGCCGATATGAAGACCGTTCAATGCGATGGGGAAATCGGACAAAGTGGAGATCAAAATATCTACAAGTATGTAAACAATATAGCTTCAAACAAATAAAACTAGAAAGAAATACTCCATGGTGTTACAGATCATCTTGTATCACATGATAACGTTCACAAAACCAGAGGTACACCCACAGTGCTTCGCAGATCGCTCGGTGAGGACGACGACGACACAACGCATCTTGGTGCTGACTTACATATGTACAAACAGTGAGAGAGGTCATTCAGGGGATGGACAGTGACTCTTTGTCCCCGTTTTGGAGACACACCCTGTCTAAAATGATGCAGCTGACGCAACTTTAACCAGACTTTAAAACGTCTTTTCTTTTTTCCGTCAGTGCAAAATGCTGAGTTGTATGTTAGTATAAATGTGTAGCCTATGTCAAAACGTATTCTTTCAACAACAAAAAAAACAAACGTACACACACACACACACACACACACACACACAAAAAGCAGCACTTGGGAGAGCGATACCATCGCTGTGCTCTCAGAAGTCTGACAGTGGTACAACAGAAAATACACTATGGTTTAGGAAGCAATACAAGTAGATATACCTTTGACATTTTCAATGAAGCCGAGGTGGAGAGTTGCGCAATACACATGCTGCTCTATTTTGCTTGATTGCTTAGCTTTTTTTCATTCAACTGAAAATAAAGCCCTTGTGCATGACCTTTCCCTATCAGAATATTGCCTGTTCAATATTATATCTCGTCTAAATATTTGAGTAGAAAAGCCTGAAAGGCTAAAAAAAAAGAGGGGCCAAACAATGTTTTTCTTTTCACAAACACAGTTGCATTTAGGATGTATCAATCAATCTTTCCAAGCAATGTGAAATAATGTTCGCAATTAAATACTGGGGGTTACAATACACAAATAAATAGAAGTTAAAATTAACAATTGTGTGGAAATATATTATTGTTTTTCTTTTAGACTAAGCTAAACCTACCTGCTCAAAGCAAGTGTACATGCTGTTTTACAAGCCAAACAAATCATTTGCTGAGCATTTAACAACCGATTTACAATCACTGATCAAATTTGTATCACTATAATCAAACGTTTGCATAATCTTTTTTAGGGGGTGGGAGAGGGCAATTATTGTACTCAGAATGTGGAAAATCAATGTTAGTATATACACGTAACATTAAAAGCCTTGCCGTTTCATTCTTTGAATTGCATTCCATAATGCAGAGTTTGATATATATTTTGAAATAATTTCCCTAGATCTGCCTGAAGAATAATTGTACTATAGCTGTGGTAGAAATAATAGAAATATTCCTTATGACATCTATGACTCACATCAGGAACATTCAGTGTAGACCTAATCTATTTTAGGCCTTTTTTTTGTTTAGCTTGAGCAGTTATTTGTATTATGCTAATAAACAACTGCCTAATGATATTACTTTCTGGATTCGACTTTAATTTGACGTTTAAACGCTTTGAATCCTGTCTTAATGGTAATCAATGTATAGCAATGATCAGAGATAATAATACTAGGTCCCAATGGTACGTTTTGAGGACCAAAAGAAAAAGGGAGCAGCTTTAAAGCATACATTTCTCCAGTTAAAGTCCTTACTATATTCGAGCCCAACAGGGCTGTTGTCAAGTTTAATAAAATATGCATTGAGGATCACTCAGATCACATGGCCACAGACCTCTCAGTACTTGTTCTCTCTCAGAGGTTATCTGACAGTAAAGAAAAGTGTACTAGAGCTAAACAGAAAAAAAAAAAATATACATATATACCTACCTTGCTTATTACAAAAAAAAAAGTGAATCCTGCTTTCACATGGGGCGAGACAATGCTCTGAGAGAGAGCGATCACAGCCACACCTAAACACCTCACGCACGTGTGGATGAAACAGATTACTTCTGCTGACCCTTGAAGGTCTGTTGATGGGTTGTTGCATTGGACACTGAAGCGATCAGCCCCACATCTCAGTGGTGTCACACACACAGCACACAAACACACACACACACACACACACACACACACACACACACACACACACA
>JAOPHQ010006269.1:15000-182500 GCA_030340625.1 Merluccius polli | reverse complement strand
TCCTCCCTCACTTTAAAAACCCCCAGCCGCCACTGATATATATATATATATATATATATATATATATATATATATGAAAGATTAAACGGCTTTGTTGAATACTCGATTCTGATTGGTCAATTAAGGCATTCTACGGTCTGTTGATTCTGAATAGCAGACCGCTGCAATGAATGACCAATCGTAGAATAGAACTGACTATTTTGTTTTAGCAGAAGCAATACAATTATTTTTAAAATCAATTAAATATTTTGCATCACCCTGTCTGTTCACAGTGCCTCATTGTAAAAGAGTCCAGCCATTCATTAAGCTCTCAGTCTAAATAAAGGTTATATACAGTATATAGTACAGCGCTACGCTAGCAGACAGCGCCACGTAAGCGCTCTGCTCACACAAGGAGATAAATGACAAGAAGAGTGAAGAAAGACTGGTGGTGAAACAGCAGAGCGGCGTTACCTCGTGCATGTAGATGGCGTGGAGGCTCATCTCCGCCGAGGAGAACTCAGAGAGCAGCGTGTTGCTGCGGAGCCGCGTGTCACTGTTGGACATGCTGTGGACATGAATACTATTTAGTTTTTAGTTATTGAGAAAATGCGTTCATCCAAAAGCAACTTCAGGGTAAGCCATTCAGAAACATGACATTTAGGAGCAGGTAGGGGTTACGCATCTGGGCTCAAGGATGCCTACAGGTCAGGGATCGAACCCGGTGCCTTTCTGCAGGGAGTCAAACACACCCAGCCTATACTAGGGGTGCTACCGTGTACTCGAGCAATCGAGTACTCGGTGGCAGTGTCAAAATCGACTGAGAAAAAAAATCTAATTCTAAAAATCAGAAATTGTTTTTATTTCTCCATGGAGAGATGCTAAATCTGACTTATTTTTTCTGACCAATAACCGACACTTGTTATCCAGTCATTAACCGTTAACTTACAAGAATAAATGTGCTATAAAAAAATAGACGAATGTCTGTGACCCATAAAAAAGATTTCGTTTTTTTTTAATTGTAGAGGAGAAAGATATTAGATATTCAACAGATATTCACGCTGCGAATTACAGCGATCAGACACGGGGAACTAAAGACGCCATCACTGGTATTAGTCCCGTGTGTCTAGCGGTGTATGTATCTATGCAGGCATAGATGTATACCTGCCTAGGTGTATACCTGCCCAGGTGTATACCCACCGAGAAGACAGTCGGGCATCAGCACTCCTCTCTATAGAGCCATCGTTTGGTCAACATTTCTACACAATAGGCAAATCACAAAGTACCCTGCCCTAAACAATAGCCCAACTAAAACACAATTAACATGGATAAGGCTCACGTTTCAAAACGTTCCCAATAGATATAACATACAAATTGTGCAGAAGTGTGTAGAAGTGTATCCCGCTAGCTGTACAACAGTAGAAAAGCAGGTCAAGAACTGCGTAGCCAGTGGAGCTCCAGTGTGAATGTAACACACACAGACTGTATAAAATAAAGGTGACTATGGATATGTGTACATTGGTGGAAACTATCGCGGACTAAATAAAACGACTACAAACAAGTACACTCGTTGAGCTTTGGACCGTGTATTCGAATAGTTTTTTTGGTATTTCATAATCTAAAACATAGATTATGTTGTGTATTCCAGCTCATTCACATAAGCATTGCATCACTAAATAACATGACATCAAAATAAAAACACAGATTTGTGAAAATGAATGGGTCTCGCTCACTTGCGTGCAGCGTGGGGGGGGGCATCTGCGAATAATGGACAAATAGTTCCAGTAGCAGTAGTAGTTTTTGCTTGAAATGGCCATTCCTGGTAGCTACGCCAATCTTTAGTTGACAAGATGCAGCGATGCGTTAAATCAGGGCTTGTTGCGACCACAGATGTATTCGGTTGCGATACTTGTGGCATGTTATTTTTATGTTTTACTTTTTGCTAATGGAAACTCAGTCCATTAGTCGCGCCTCTGCCGATCGACTAAGGGTTGGTCGACTATTAGGGGACAGCCCTAATTAATAGTGCTGTGATTTTTATTATGTATTATTACAAGCGCTAGGACACGGACATTAATAGTGCTGTGAAGTGCAGCCGGAGAACTCTCTGCTCTGTTATTGCATTTTAGACAGACAGGTCTGCTGCGCGATGACGCATGCAATGCGCAAAACAAGAAGAAGAAGAAGAAGAAGAAGAAGAAGAAACGAAAGCTGAAGAAGCAGAAGCAGAAGAAGAGAGGAGGGTACCTGTCGATGATGGTGCGGTCACTGTGGTACAGGGGGCTGTCGGGGTGGAGGGCAGAGGGCAGGGGGTTGTGGGAGCGGCTGCGGCCAGGGTGGGGGGGGAGTTGCGAGGCGGAGAGCGACGCCAAGACGCTGGCAGCCGCCGCCGCGGATGTGCTGGGCGGGATGAAGCGGCGGTCCCGGCCGGGCAGCCCCGACGCGGTCAGCACCGGGTGGGCCAGGACGCTGGCCAGCAAATTGTCAGGCTGGGGGTGAGTGTGGTGGACACATGGGGGAAGAATATTTCAATAAAGTTGAATATATATATATTGGTTTTAATATATGATAGTTAGTGACATAGTTGACCCAAAATGTGTAGATTTTGAAAAAATATATATAATTTTGAAAATTATGAAAAATGGCCCACAGCCAACATCTTTTTTTTTTTTTATCATACAAATTTCCTGTTGCTCACACTCAGGAAAATTAATATTAGAGGCACCATAAGCAAAATATATTATTGATATAATTGTAAACACAACAAAAAGATTAATACAATTAACCCAAAAAATGTTCATCCTTGTTGCTCATGCTTAGTAAAAATAAATATGCATCAGTGGAAAGATCAGCAAACAACTGGTAATGGATCTGTATCTTGTAAACAGCTAGGGGCACCTCTAGTGTATAAATAACCACTTACCCCAGAGCCAGACTGGTTGGACAGCAGCGAGGTGCAGAGCGGGGCCTCAGAGAGCAGCAGCTGGGTGGAGGGCCCCACCTGGGCGTCGTGGTGCACCTTGTCCTTCAGGTGGCTGATGAACACAGAGCTCTCCTGCGGGGGCTGCCAGCGCGGGTTCTTGATGGTGAAGTGCATGAGGGACAGCTCCGTCTTGCCGTTCTCCGCCTGCTGGCAGAGTGACACCTCCGTCTGGCCCTCCGACATCCACTGCAGAGACCGGGCCAGAGGGGACTCAAAGTTAGTCATACTGACACGTTGAAAGATGAACTAACGACATTACATTTACATGTCATCACTTTTTTTGTATCATTTGTCCTACGGTCTCTACCGAATGACTAAATAGCAAATAGGCCCTTCAATACCTGACTTATATTTCCCTGACTTCATAACTCACAATATTTGAGTACACGATTAACAGACTTGTTAATCTTGTCTTGCAGAGCAAATTACAAGAAATGATGTGGAAAAAAAGAATTGGGCCTTGCCATTGGGTTTCCATGGCGACGGATGTCCATCTGGGCGAAGGAGCAGATGTCTCCAACTCCGACCACCTCTACGGTGAAGTTCCTGAAGAAGTCGATGATCTCCAGGGACTTGTTCCTCAGCAGGAAGATGAGGACGAAGGGCGTCACGATCGGACTCAGCAGCTCCTCCAAGATAAACACCTGACATGGAAGAAGGCCTTGTCATTGCTTGTTAGGAATATTTGTAATACTTATGGGTACTTATACTTATTATTATTATGATCAAAATGTGTTTTAATAGCATCAAAGTGCTTGACATCAATACAATAAAAACTATAACATAATAATAAACATATCTGATGCATCTATAACTAATGACAGCATTGACTGCCCTTTTTAATGACAGACTTATAAATTAAACCCCATCGCCTCATTGGTCATGGGCTGAAAACAAACTAAACACATGCGCCATCTTCAGGCCAATGCCTCAACACAGTTCTGTTTGTGGCAAACTTCCCCCCCGTCTCTTCCATTGAGCTCACCGCTTTGTACTGGAACAGCTGTGCCACCTCGTCCCTGGTCTCGCCCTTGTTGGCGTGGCCCCTCCAGTGGTCTGGCATGTAGTGGATGTGTGCCAGCACGCACTGCAGCAGCTGCTCTGGACACCACACCATGTGCTCGTCCGGGATGAAGGACCTGGGCGCAACAAAGCACGCTAGGAATTAAGCTTGTTCCTGGGTGGCGCCATTGCGAGAGCAAGGCATTAGCAAGGCATTATTTATTTAATAATCTCAAAGATGTTCATGTAAATAAATGTCTGTTAACTAGGGGTGTGCAACTCTCTTTTCAAGCACGATTCGATACGCATCTCGATACATGGGCTCCGATACGATACAGCAACGATACTTTTTAGTTTGAAACAATTCGGTACAATTCGATGCGATTCAATGCGATTCGATACACTTCTATTTGTTAGCTGTAGGGAGGCAAAATACCAAGGTGAGTACTGAGCACTCACCTTTGGGTACATAGTACCGATACCTTGTACTGATAACTTTGAATTATAAATGCAATTTTCAGTTACCACAATAGTAAGACTGCTTTTGAATAAGACGTTAGATGTAAACAAATGTAAATAAAAGTAATACTAAATAAATGAAATCAAAAGCACTTCATATTTTGGGGCCATATTGGGGATATATTACAGTTGTTCTCTATTTGTTTGGCTCATTTCTCGAAACAGAAATTATATTCTCAAAACTCTAAGATCATTTCTCTCCTAAAACAGTTCACTCATGTGTCAAAACTAAATTCCTTTCTCATGTAAATAGTCAGTGCCCCCAAAATGCATTGTCCCTTTGGCATTGTGTAAGCACTGCAAGTCAAAATGTTTAGATGTTTTGTCACTATAGGCAGAGGACCATATGCCTCATGTCCACCTCTCAGTCTTAGCCCAGTCCTTCATTGACAATGGTTACCGTACTAGGTTTTTTTTGTCTAGCTAACAGAATACAATTGTGTATAAAACTGAAAAAAATATATAGGATTTTACGGTAAGAATACCCTCCAAGGTTTTATATTACACATTGCACTCATACTGCCAAGGAAATTGTAGCCATTTTTATTCACACACATAAAGTAACTTCCATACATCAGAGTTAAAAGAAAATGTATACAGCACAATATACTGTAATATAAACACATAAACAAAGAACAAGGAAAATTATATGTAGCCTACAGTGCTGTAAATAAAGCTGGAGATTCAAAACTAACATTTCTTCACTGGTCGCTGTCCTCACCCTCCCTCTCCTGGCCACCATCCTCGCCCTCCTGGCCATCCACACGCTGCCGTCTGTCTGGCCACAGATTCTCGTCCACATCACAGCGTATATTCTCCCTTGCGATGCAACGAGGGAAGAAACGGCGTGCATGTCACAACCATCCCCTGCACTGATCTCCTGTAATATCATCACACGCAGTGTCCATTGCATGGAGCAGGGACCTCTGATTTTGAGCCTGATGCTCATACACTCTCCACCTCCAAGCGGAGAAAAACTCCTCAATAGGATTGAGGAAAGGAGAGTAAGTTGGTAGGAACACCATGACCATCCTTGGATGAGTAGTGAACCAGGCCCTGATGAGTGGGTCACGGTGGAAATTCACATTGTCCCACACAATTACATACTTTGGTACGTGAGGCCCTACGAGATCTCTCTCATTTTCAGGGATCAAATCAGAATGAAGGCGGTCCAAGAAGATGAGGAGCTTCTGTGTATTGTATGGGCCAAGACTGGGGCTGTGAGTGGCCACACCATTCTCAGAAATGGCAGCACACATTGTTATATTGCCCCCACGCTGTCCTGGGACATCCACCGTGGCCCGGTGGCCAATAATATTACAGCCACGTCTTCGGCCCTTGGCCAGGTTGAAGCCAGCTTCATCCACAAACACGAGGATGTGAGGGGTCTCGTTTCCTTCCAATGCCATTATTCTCTAGCCTAGAACTCTAGAAACCCCCTAGCGGCAGCAAATTTATTTGGCAGTACATCTTTCTGATGTAGGTCTGGCTTGCCAGGCTAATTATTCTCTACAATAGAGTAAATGTAAAAAAAATCAAATCAGTCATACAGAAGAATCATACAGTAACAGAAAATTACATAGGAATGTTCTATGTGCTCCTCCACAAGTTCAATATACTACTGGCCACTACTCCAGTGGTTCCAAACCTGGGGTACATTGACCCCTAGGGATACGCAGAGGTACTACAGAGGGTATTTGAGAGAAAGGGGTAAATCATCAATGACTAGACATACTGAAATGTAAAACCCACAGTATTAGATAGATCTGCTTGGGAGGCACTAATTGCAGCGACTTGACCCCTTTTCTTACCGTACGTTATATTCTTCAAAATAAGGATTATAATGATAAGCTGCAGTTTTCTGTTGCAGTTTTTAGGCAAAATGTTGAAGTCAGATAAAGCAAATACTTGGATTCAGACATCAGGTAAAGGGGGTACTGAAGCCAAAAAAGTTTGGGAACCACAATAGGTTATAATGATAGACAACCAGTAACTGACTTACATGTACATACTGGTACTGCAGCTCTTTCACTCCATCAGAGTTCCTCTCAAATGGTACCCTGTAAAGTTGCTTCATGGTCATCTGATGCTTGTTCAATATCCGGTCTGTTGTGGAAATGCTTATAGAGTTGACATTTTGGAATATGGCATTGTCTTCTATGATTGCAGTGCGGATCTGTCTCAGTGTGATGGCATTATTTGCCATCACCATGTTACAGATGTCTTGTTCTTGTTGGTCATTGAGAAGTTTTCCTCTGCCACCCGTGCGAGGTTGTCGTCCAATCCTAGACATACAATTCAAAGGACAACACTGTATTACCATTCGTAATGTATTCCTTATGTATTTCTTACAGAATGAGTTACCAATGTAATTGTATTGTTGTTTTACTTAGTCACTTTACCACAATTCTAATGCATCACTGCACAGTGACTAATACGACTGTAAACTGTATCATCAATAATTCGATAGTTTATTTTCTCCAATATTTTTTTTGTCATTTTTAGTGTCATAACATCCCATTGAGGCAAGATATTACTGTAGGCCTAACACACACACACACACACACTAAATGAATAGGTAAATGAGTAAATAAATACATCTCTTGCTTTATGCACAGTGTCCTGTCCTATTCAACATATGATTCCATCATTGACTGAGTACAAACCTGTTTTCCCTGCAAAAGGTTTGGATGATGGAGGAGACTGTAGAGCGGGGCACATTAGGCTGCACTCGGCGACCTGCCTCCGCCATTGTGAGGCGATGGTTGATAAAATGGTCTATAAGTGTGGCCCGAATTTCATCCGGGACAGCATGGTGTCTTTGTGCTCCTCGGCCTCTTCCCCCTATTCTACCACCACGCACCCTTACTACTACTACTCCTCCTCCTCCTCCTCCTCCTGGTCATCTGAGATGTGTGAAACTCCTCCATCGTTAGTCAAGTTCTATTTTCACCTAGCTGTCAATTTATCAATTTATCAAGTGTTCCAAGAGATTCATATATGGTATTCATGGTATTAGGTTCTTCACTCATTTTGACAATTGAACAGACTATTGCGCATGTCATAACTTACAATGAAATGATGCCGACATGTTTTGGAGAACAACCATTAGACTGAGAATCAACAATCAGTTTAGATCAACAAGATCTATTCACTTGGAAATTGTGCTAAATGTAGGCTAACTGTGCTAACTGTAGGCTACCTGTACTTAAGCATTTGCAAAGATGTACTAAGACATTTCCAATGTGATGAAATGAGTGAGAAATTCAATTCTGTTGTGAACAATTGCCAAGTGGTTTGGAGGTTTCTCCATGTTGTTTTGAAAATGTAATTTCTGTTTCAAGAAATAACATGTGCAATATAATATTTACTGGAAGTTCCTCACTCTCATCACTCTTGCTGCAGAAACCCCAAGGATTGCACACCTCTGGATGTTCACACAGGTGGTGGTGGGGCTCAGCATTATAAAAGACCCGCTCCGTCTCTCCTTCTCCACCTCAGCTGGCTTCAGGTTCAGCACAAAGACGACCTCAACATGAAGACCCAGCTGGGACTGCTGTGCTTCGCTGTGGTGACCTCGCTGGCCAAGGCTGAGCTCGGCGCTCCTCGGCTCCCGGCTCCCATCGCGGAGCACTTCAGGTTTCCTCTGGACAACTACCGCCCCCTTCTGGACCAGCTCAACATTGCAACTGTGAGTTTTAACAGACGCGTACACTTATTGTCTTAATAGCACGACGTCAATATAAAAGGCTGAAATGTAAGATTGGCTGCTGTTAACATGAGAATGTCCATCTCTAATGCAGGACTATGCAGAGAATGAAAGCCTGTCCACTGTGGCAGTGAGCAGCGTGACGTTTCCTTCACGGGAGACAGACTGCGGCGAAGTGGACACCTCCGTGCCGGGATGGAGATGTCCACTGAAGGAAAATGGGGTAAGCATGTACCACCATCTTGTCTTGAACAGGGCGTCATGTATTATGTTTCACAGGACAGACCTGGTTTTGATTTTCAAATGCAATGACCTATTTAAACGTTTTTTCTTCGTTTCCAGAAACTTCTGCTTTGCAGTGCCAGAGTGAGCTTCACAACACAAGACGATGAGGTTCAAGGCTTTAAGCTCAGTTGTGATGCTGAGGTTAAGGAGGAATCACTGGTAAATAAATAAAATATTATAAAATAAATCAATAAAATGTATCCATGCAGAGCTGTTGCGAATGTTCTTCATATGGTTTGCATCCCATTCACATGAAATGACAACATGTGTGTGCAGTTGCCACAGTAGTTGATATAACAGTAGGCCTACAGTAGGCCTAGTTAATGTAACTAATGAGAATACTACATTATTTTATTATTATTCATTATTGTAAGCAGTGACAAAGTGTTGAATCTGTATATTTTTCTTTCTATTGTCTCAACCTCAAACCTGTCTAAACCTCACCTTTTTTAACCTTGCATCCATTTCTGTGCCATCTCTTCACAGACACGAGTGAGAAGAGGTCTGAGAAGAAGTCTGAAAAAACGCCTAAAAAAACTAAGAGACAAACTAAGAGAAAAACTAGGTGAAGAAATAGGAAGATTTGGAAGACGTATAGGAAGAGGATGAGGACGGGGGAATGGCAGCAGGGGCAAGGGACGTCGAGGCAGTTTTGACTTAGCAAACCAATTATCCCAAAAAATGTCCATCCGCTAACACTGTTTTGTTTTAGCGGAAGCAATACAATTATTTCTAAATCAATAAAATATTTTGCATCACCTGTCTGGGTTTATTTCGCAAAAATGACTGGCTCGCTGTACATTATCCCCTACGTAATTTTCTATGTGCATGTGTAGCGCTCATAGACTTGGACCTGTAAATTCAGCACTAAACATCCACCTAGGCTCAAGAGACGGGTAGGCATAAACCAAAACAATGAATTAATAAGTTGAACAATAGACAGTTTTATTGTCTCAGCAGCAATGCAAACGTACCACATTCAGTGGCAAATAGAGACAGTTGAATGTTGGAGAAAACAATTGAATATTAAAGAAGAGCTCTTCAAAGCAATAAACATATAACCAAAGGAAACTTAGATGAAATGTATTGATCCCTTGTATGAAATGTACTGATTCCGAAAGTCCAGTTCCTTGAACGTGTGTGTGCGTATTGATTCCGAAAGTCCAGTTCCTTGAACGTGTGTGTGTGTGTGTGTGTGTGTATTTTGACTGTGTGGAAAAGCTTATCTGGTCGATCTGGTCGATGAACGAAAGAACAATCTTGGAGTTCTCTGAGACGAATCGTACGGTTGGCCACACCGCATCCACGATCGTTCTCAGTCTCACTGGGCTGGGCTCGCCATCTATGGTCCAATCTTATCTGGTCGTTCAAAAAAACCTATCTACACAAAGTGCAGAATAATAAGAACTGTGTTCTACTTCTATTCTTAACATGAGACTCATTAATTTCTTTCTATTTCTCTTAAACATATCATGCTGTGTAACCAATAGTTAAGGATGCACTTACACTACAATGAGATGAATGACCTACATCACAATAAACAATAGTAATGAAACCATAAGTAAATACATTACTTATAAGCATGTACTTTCCGTACAAATTCAATAAATTACATAAATGAAATGACTATAATGTTTTTAACATCATTAACCAATGTACTTATCCTTTATACACATGTCTTTTTACTCAACCATACATTTTTAACCTTTTCAAAGACCATGAATTACATTTTACAATTTAACTTATTCAAAACACATATTAAACTCAAAAGATATGCATTCGTAATGCATATCTGCATTATAACTCATTAGAATTCGTTATTATTCACAACTGCGATGCTAAAATGTAAACAAATGAAGCATGGCTTCTGGCATGGCTTCTATCTCTTCCAACGGCTCCGCTGGCCAGGCTACGTGCTGCGCCAGCTAGTTAGGGTGTTAGCTATCTTCTAACACTGAACACAATGATACGGCTAGTATCAAAGTGGCAGGAAACCATTTCAACTCTCGTCGGAGATTAAACATTCTATTAACCAAGATAGTGCATACCAAGGTTTCATACAAACATTGAGCATAGTCTAATTCATACTGCGATTGGTTTTGAATCACATCTTTCCTAAGTTGCTAGTCAGAACTTATTCAACGTATCTCACTCACCGGAGAATCCAATCCACTGCAATCTCGACGAAATCACTATATTTCTTCACTCAAAGTTCAGCTTACGGTAGACTATAACTTTATGTGTAAAGCTAGAGGTAAACTTCTGACTTTTCATGAGTATTAAATTAATGATTTAATCGCAAATCCAGGAGCTCGGTCAGCATGCACGTTGCAGGAACTATCTCGGTGGTAAAAGAGTGTCTTCTAGTATGTTGCTCTAGTCAACCAGCACATAGAGCGCACTCTATAGGAAGTTACATGTCACTGCATCTAAATTAGTAGCCCTAACTTCATGAGGGTTACACATGAGTTTTTTCAGTCTGTTCACCAGGCCTGATTGCAAAAGAGTCCAGCCACTCATTGAGCTCTCAGTCTAAATAAAGGTTATATATATAGTACAGCGCTATGCTAGCAGACAGCGCTATGCTAGCAGACAGCGCCATGTGAGAGCTCTGCTCACACAAGGAGATAAATGAAAGGAGTGAGGAAGGACTGGTGGTGAAACAGCAGAGCGGCGTTACCTCGTGCATGTAGATGGCGTGGAGGCTCATCTCCGCCGAGGAGAACTCAGAGAGCAGCGTGTTGCTGCGGAGCCGCGTGTCACTGTTGGACATGCTGTGGACATGAATACTATTTAGTATTTAGTTATTGAGAAAATGTGTTCATCCAAAGCAACTTCATGTGAAGCCATTCAGAAACATGACATTAAGGAGCAGGTAGGGGTTACGCATCTGGGCTCAAGGATGCCTACAGGTCAGGGATCGAACCCGGTGCCTTTCTCCAGGGGAGCCCACCCGTAGGCCCTAGAGCAAGATGCCTAGGTATTACCTACAGCCCACCTGCAGGGGCGGAGCCAGACTTTGTGTACATCCGGGGCTTAGCCCAGAGGGGGGTCTGGGGCTTCTCCCCCAGAAAAGTTTGAATTTCTAAGATGCGATTTCCTAGCCTGGCAAGCCAGACCCACATCAGAAAGATCAAGTTCCCTCTGCATGCAATAGGATAGTGCTACAACCAATCAGAGCAATGAAGAAGGTGACGTAGTCAGAGCGACGGAAATGAGTCCATGGGGAAGTGTTCCGTATGGTGGATTGTGGAAGAATAGTGAAATAAAATGTTAACTTCAAGTCTTGAAGGGTCGTGGCCAAAGCCGAGTCGAAAGACAGCTGTTCGCCAGCAGCAGCAGTCATTGTTTCCCTCTAACACGGAACCGTCGCAACTCTGTTGTCATGGTAGCCCGGCTTCTGACTCCGCCCCTCACGCTGTGATTGGCCTGACAGATTTTCTGGCTGCAAATTAAATTTGCTGCCGCTAGGGGCGTCTAGATTTCTAGGCTAGCGATTTCCTGTATTCTAGTCCATTTTAGGGTGACCTGCTGGACAAATCCTAAATCCCTTCTAATTCGTGTAATGTCCATGGTAATGTTTGTTACACACCCTGAGGCTACTTGAACAAGACTTAGATTTAGAGTTTAGAATGTATATGAATGTCTGCTGGCGGCAATGACTATTTATTATACAGTCTATGGTTGGCGGAATTCTATTTTTCTTGTTGTGGCGTGTTGAAATAGTCTGAGGGAAAGTAAGGTTTTTGTTGTTGGCAATTATTTGCCCAGTAATAAGGCTTAATGTAATGTATAGGGAACATGGTGTCAGGGTTGTCATAACTTCAAAAGCTTAAAAAAGATCCGGGGGCTTTTGAAGTGAGATTCGGGGCTTCAGCCCCGAAAGCCTATCCTCGCGAGACCAGCCTGATCTCGCGAGCTCCATGATATTCCACTCACAGTTCAGACTGGCATTGCACGACGGAGATAATTTGGAGCCGATCAGAAAATGATCGTCCAATCAGCGTTGGTTTTGAGGCGGGTTCAAGTGTGACGCAATGAGGAGCGACTCTTCAGTCTAAACAACATGGCGGCTTCCGCGGATGTGACCGAGATGCGCGCAGCTATCGAGCAAGTTGTAGCAGAATTAGAGAGTATTCCTTCTCTAAAATATGAGCAAAAAGCGGCACTGGAGGCTTTCCTCGGAGGAAAAGATGCTTTTGCCCTTCTCCCGACTTGTTTATTTGATGAGCTTGCCTCGACGCTCTGTTATCGCGTCATACGCTTCGTTGATCTGATTGGTTGTTTTGGCCCGTCAATCACCAACATAGGCAGATGGTTTATCCAATCAGCAACCAGTATTTTCGCCCCCTCCCAAAGGCTCTCCAACGGAACGATTCCAGATGGAAATGCTGAGCCAACGCGAATCATTCCATCTGGCGGAGTCAGGTTACCGAAAGCCACCCCCTCGCTCCGCCCCTGCCCACCTGTAGGCCCTAGAGCAAGACACCTAACCCCCATTACCTACCTGCTCCTTATTGACATGTACTAAATTCAGTTCAAGCTGCTTTGGATAAAAGTCTCTACCGAATGACTAAATGACTAAATAGCAAATGACTAAATAGCACGCTAGGAATTAAGCTTGTTCCTGTGTGGCGCCATTGCGAAAGCACGGCATTATTTCTGCCAGGGGTTAGGGGTTCGATTCCCATTGAGGCCACCCATGCCTTTCCCAAGAAATGTATGCACTTAAGGTATTGTAACACAATTTGGATAAACATGTCCGCCTATTGGCATGTATTGTTATTATAAATATATAACAATATTAAATATATAAATTAAAAAAAATACCTTTTATTATGTAACAGAAGATATTTCATATTACTGTTGAACATTTACAAGAACCGGTCTGACAAAAAAAAGCATCTGAGAGTAAATCAGATGCCTCTATCCCTCCACCACATAAAATGCATCCTCTGATCTGAACTCTGACAGCTGATGAGGCGGTCCTGCACTTCCTGCCATGTGAAGTTGCAGAGATCATCCTACAAAGAGGACACAGACCCACAGAGTTAAAATGGCAAAATACTGTTTTGATGTTTTTGAAACAAGTCGACCCTAGATTCGCCCTCGACACATCTCCGGGTCAAATCATTATGTTTGAGGATTGTGTTTAAAAAAGAAAAAGTATAATGAATCTAAAAACGAAAATAATGTAATTCATATGTATGTTAATGCAACCCGTGTTAAACCCATGTTAAAGTAATAATCTCAAAGATGTTCATGTAAATAAATGTCCGTTAAGTAGGGGTGTGCATCTCTATTTTCAAGCACGATTCGATATGCATCTCGATACATGGGGTCCGATACGATACAGCAACGATACTTTTTAGGTACGATTCGATGCGATTCGATGCGATTCGATACATTTCTATTTGTTAGCTGTAGGGAGGCAAAACACCAAGGTGAGTACTGAGCACTCACCTTTGGGTACACACCGATACCTTGTACTGATAACTTTGAATTATAAATGCAATTTTCAGTTACCACAATGGTAAGACTGCTTTTGAATAAGACGTTAGAGGATGTGAGGGGTCTCGTTTCCTTCCAATGCCATTATTCTCTACAATAGAGTAAAAAAAAATCATCAAATCAGTCATACAGAAGAGTCATACAGTAACAGAAAATTACATAGGAATGTTCTATGTGCTCCTCCACAAGTTCAATATACTACTGGCCACTACTCCAGTGGTTCCAAACCTGGGGTACATTGACCCCTAGGGATACGCAGAGGTACTACAGAGGGTATTTGAGAGAAAGGGGTAAATCATCAATGACTAGACATACTGAAATGTAAAACCCACAGTATTAGATAGATCTGCTTGGGAGGCACTAATTGCAGCGACTTGACCCCTTTTCTTACCGTATGTTATATTCTTCAAAATAAGGATTATAATGATAAGCTGCAGTTTTCTGTTGCAGTTTTTAGGCAAAATGTTGAAGTCAGATAAAGCAAATACTTGGATTCAGACATCAGGTAAAGGGGGTACTGAAGCCAAAAAAGTTTGGGAACCACAAAAGGTTATAATGATAGACAACCAGTAACTGACTTACATGTACATACTGGTACTGCAGCTCTTTCACTCTATCAGAGTTCCTCTCAAATGGTACCCTGTAAAGTTGCTTCATGGTCATCTGATGCTTGTTCAATATCCGGTCTGTTGTGGAAATGCTTATAGAGTTGACATTTTGGAATATGGCATTGTCTTCTATGATTGCAGTGCGGATCTGTCTCAGTGTGATGGCATTATTTGCCATCACCATGTTACAGATGTCTTGTTCTTGTTGGTCATTGAGAAGTTTTCCTCTGCCACCCGTGCGAGGTTGTCGTCCAATCCTAGACATACAATTCAAAGGACAACACTGTATTACCATTCGTAATGTATTCCTTATGTATTTCTTACAGAATGAGTTACCAATGTAATTGTATTGTTTTACTTACAGTAACTTTACCACAATTCTAATGCATCACTGCACAGTGACTGTAATACGACTGTAAACTGTATCATCAATAATTCGATAGTTTATTTTCTCCAATATTTTTTTTTGTCATTTTTAGTGTCATAACATCCCATTGAGGCAAGATATTACTGTAGGCCTAACACACACACACACACACACACACACTAAATGAATAGGTAAATGAGTAAATAAATACATCTCTTGCTTTATGCACAGTGTCCTGTCCTATTCAACATATAATTCCATCATTGACTGAGTACAAACCTGTTTTCCCTGCAAAAGGTTTGGATGATGGAGGAGACTGTAGAGCGGGGCACATTAGGCTGCACTCGGCGACCTGCCTCCGCCATTGTGAGGCGATGGTTGATAACATGGTCTATAAGTGTGGCCCGAATTTCATCCGGGACAGCATGGTGTCTTCGTGCTCCTCGGCCTCTTCCCCCTATTCTACCACCACGCACCCTTACTCCTCCTCCTCCTCCTCCTCCTCCTCCTCCTCCTCCTCCTCCTGGTCATCTGAGATGTGTGAAACTCCTCCATCGTTAGTCAAGTTCTATTTTCACCTAGCTGTCAATTAATCAATTTATCAAGTGTTCCAAGAGATTCATATATGGTATTCATGGTATTAGGTTCTTCACTCATTTTGACAATTGAACATACTATTGCGCATGTCATAACTTACAATGAAATGATGCTGACATGTTTTGGAGAACAACCATTAGACTGAGAATCAACAATCAGTTTAGATCAACAAGATCTATTCACTTGGAAATTGTGCTAAATGTAGGCTAACTGTGCTAACTGTAGGCTACCTGTACTTAAGCATTTGCAAAGATGTACTAAGACATTTCCAATGTGATGAAATGAGTGAGAAATGCAATTCTGTTGTGAACAATTGCCAAGTGGTTTGGAGGTTTCTCCATGTTGTTTTGAAAATTTAATTTCTGTTTCAAGAAATAACATGTGCAATATAATATTTACTGGAAGTTCCTCACTCTCATCACTCTTGCTGCGGAAACCCCACAGATTGCGCAACTCTGGTTGTTCACACAGGTGGTGGTGGGGCTCAGCATTATAAAAGACCCGCTCCGTCTCTCCTTCTCCACCTCAGCTGGCTTCAGGTTCAGCACAAAGACGACCTCAACATGAAGACCCAGCTGGGACTGCTGTGCTTCGCTGTGGTGACCTCGCTGGCCAAGGCTGAGCTCGGCGCTCCTCGGCTCCCGGCTCCCATCGCGGAGCACTTCAGGTTTCCTCTGGACAACTACCGCCCCCTTCTGGACCAGCTCAACATTGCAACTGTGAGTTTTAACAGACGCGTACACTTATTGTCTTAATAGCACGACGTCAATATAAAAGGCTGAAATGTAAGATTGGCTGCTGTTAACATGAGAATGTCCATCTCTAATGCAGGACTATGCAGAGAATGAAAGCCTGTCCACTGTGGCAGTGAGCAGCGTGACGTTTCCTGCACTGGAGACAGACTGCGGCGAAGTGGACACCTCCGTGCCGGGATGGAGATGTCCACTGAAGGAAAACGGGGTAAGCATGTACCACCATCTTGTCTTGAACAGGGCGTCATGTATTTTAACTAATGTTTCACAGGACAGACCTGGTTTTGATTTTCAAATGCAATGACCTATTTAAACGTTTTTTCTTCGTTTCCAGAAACTTCTGCTTTGCAGTGCCAGAGTGAGCTTCACAACCCAAGACGATGAGGTTCAAGGCTTTGAGCTCAGTTGTGATGCTGAGGTTAAGGAGGAATCACTGGTAAATAAATAAATAAAATATTACAAAATAAATCAATAAAATGTATCCATGCAGAGCTGTTGGGAATGTTCTTCATATGGTTTGCATCCCATTCACATGAAATGACAACATGTGTGTGCAGTTGCCACAGTAGTTGATATAACAGTACAGTAGGCCTAGTTAATGTAACTAATGAGAATACTACGTTATTTTATTATTATTCATTATTGTAAGCAGTGACAAAGTGTTGAATCTGTATATTTTTCTCTCTATTGTCTCAACCTCAAACCTGTCTAAACCTCACCTTTTTTAACCTTGCATCCATTTCTGTGCCATCTCTTCATAACAGACACGAGTGAGAAGAGGTCTGAGAAGAAGTCTGAAAAAACGCCTAAAAAAACTAAGAGACAAAGTAAGAGACAAACTAAGAGAAAAACTACGTAAAGGAATAACATTTAGTATTCCTATAGGAAGACGATGAGGACGGGGGAATGGCAGCAGGTGGCAAGGGACGTCGAGGCAGTTTTGACTTAGCAAACCAATTAACCCAAAAAATGTCCATCCGCTAACACTGTTTTGTTTTAGCGGAAGCAATACAATTATTTCTAAATCAATAAAATATTTTGCATCACCTGTCTGGGTTTATTTCGCAATGATGACTGGCTCGCTGTACATTATCCCCTACGTAATTTTCTATGTGCATGTGTTTTTTCAGTCTGTTCACCAGGCCTCATTGTAAAAGAGTCCAGCCACTCATTGAGTTCTCAGTCTAAATAAAGGTTATATATATAGTACAGCGCTACGATAGCAGACAGCGCCATGTGAGAGCTCTGCTCACACAAGGAGATAAATGAAAGGAGTGAGGAAGGACTGGTGGTGAAACAGCAGAGCGGCGTTACCTCGTGCATGTAGATGGCGTGGAGGCTCATCTCCGCCGAGGAGAACTCAGAGAGCAGCGTGTTGCTGCGGAGCCGCGTGTCACTGTTGGACATGCTGTGGACATGAATACTATTTAGTATTTAGTTATTGAGAAAATGTGTTCATCCAAAGCAACTTCATGTGAAGCCATTCAGAAACATGACATTAAGGAGCAGGTAGGGGTTACGCATCTGGGCTCAAGGATGCCTACAGGTCAGGGATCGAACCCGGTGCCTTTCTCCAGGGGAGCCCACCCGTAGGCCCTAGAGCAAGATGCCTAGGTATTACCTACAGCCCACCTGCAGGGGCGGAGCCAGACTTTGTGTACATCCGGGGCTTAGCCCAGAGGGGGGTCTGGGGCTTCTCCCCCAGAAAAGTTTGAATTTCTAAGATGCGATTTCCTAGCCTGGCAAGCCAGACCCACATCAGAAAGATGTAGGGTCTGGCACTGCTCCATTGGCAGTGTGGGCGGGATAAACGGTTGTCTTTCAAGTTCCCTCTGCACGCAATAGGATAGCGCTACAACCAATCAGTGCAACGACGAAGGTGACGTAGTCAGAGCGACGGAAATGAGTCCATGGGGAAGTGTTCCGTATGGTGGATTGTGGAAGAATAGTGAAATAAAATGTTAACTTCAAGTCTTGAAGGGTCGTGGCCAAAACCGAGTCGAAAGACAGCTGTTCGCCAGCAGCAGCAGCCATTTCCCTCTAACACGGAACCGTCGCAACTCTGTTGTCATGGTAGCCCAGCTTCTGACTCCGCCCCTCACGCTGTGATTGGCCTGACAGATTTTCTGGCTGCAAATTAAATTTGCTGCCGCTAGGGGCGTCTAGATTTCTAGGCTAGCGATTTCCTGTATTCTAGTCCATTTTAGGGTGACCTGCTGGACAAATCCTAAATCCCTTCTAATTTGTCTAATGTCCATGGTAATGTTTGTTACACACCCTGAGGCTACTTGAACAAGACTGCTGAGAGACGTCAATGTTTAGAACTCTTTTAAGATTTAGAGTTTAGAATGTATATGAATCTCTGCTGGCGGCAATGACTATTTATTATACAGTCTATGGTTGGCGGAATTCTATTTTTCTTGTTGTGGCATGTTGAAATAGTCTGAGGGAAAGTAAGGTTTTTGTTGTTGGCAATTATTTGCCCAGTAATAAGGCTTAATGTAATGTATAGGGAACATGGTGTCAGGGTTGTCATAACTTCAAAAGCTTAAAAAAGATCCGGGGGCTTTTGAAGTGAGATTCGGGGCTTCAGCCCCGAAAGCCTATCCTCGCGAGACCAGCCTGATCTCGCGAGCTCCATGATATTCCACTCACAGTTCAGACTGGCATTGCACGACGGAGATAATTTGGAGCCGATCAGAAAATGATCGTCCAATCAGCGTTGGTTTTGAGGCGGGTTCAAGTGTGACGCAATGAGGAGCGACTCTTCAGTCTAAACAACATGGCGGCTTCCGCGAATGTGACCGAGATGCGCGCAGCTATCGAGCAAGTTGTAGCAGAATTAGAGAGTATTCCTTCTCTAAAATATGAGCAAAAAGCGGCACTGGAGGCTTTCCTCGGAGGAAAAGATGCTTTTGCCCTTCTCCCGACTTGTTTATTTGATGAGCTTGCCTCGACGCTCTGTTGTCGCGTCATACGCTTCGTTGATCTGATTGGTTGTTTTGGCCCGTCAACCACCAACATAGGCAGATGGTTTATCCAATCAGCAACCAGTATTTTCGCCCCCTCCCAAAGGCTCTCCAACGGAACGATTCCAGATGGAAATGCTGAGCCAACGCGAATCATTCCATCTGGCGGAGTCAGGTTACCGAAAGCCACCCCCTCGCTCCGCCCCTGCCCACCTGTAGGCCCTAGAGCAAGACACCTAACCCCCATTACCTACCTGCTCCTTATTGACATGTACTAAATTCAGTTCAAGCTGCTTTGGATAAAAGTCTCTACCGAATGACTAAATAGCAAATGACTAAATAGCACGCTAGGAATTAAGCTTGTTCCTGTGTGGCGCCATTGCGAAAGCACGGCATTATTTCTGCCAGGGGTTAGGGGTTCGATTCCCATTGAGGCCACCCATGCCTTTCCCAAGAAATGTATGCACTTAAGGTATTGTAACACAATTTGGATAAACATGTCCGCCTATTGGCATGTATTGTTATTATAAATATATAACAATATTAAATATATAAATTTAAAAAATACCTTTTATTATGTAACAGACGATATTTCATATTACTGTTGAACATTTACAAGAACCGGTCTGACAAAAAAAAGCATCTGAGAGTAAATCAGATGCCTCCATCCCTCCACCACATAAAATGCATCCTCTGATCTGAACTCTGACAGCTGATGAGGCGGCCCTGCACTTCCTGCCATGTGAAGTTGCAGAGATCATCCTACAAAGAGGACACAGACCCACAGAGTTAAAATGGCAAAATACTGTTTTGATGTTTTTGAAACAAGTCGACCCTCTAGATTCGCCCTCGACACATCTCCGGGTCAAATCATTATGTTTGAGGATTGTGTTTAAAAAAGAAAAAGTATAATGAATCTAAAAACGTAAATAATGTAATTCATATGTATGTTAATGCAACCCGTGTTAAACCCATGTTAAAGTAATAATCTCAAAGATGTTCATGTAAATAAATGTCTGTTAAGTAGGGGTGTGCATCTCTATTTTCAAGCACGATTCGATACGCATCTCGATACATGGGCTCTGATACGATACAGCAACAATACTTTTTAGTTTGAAACAATTCGGTTCGGTTCGGTTCGATTCGATGCGATTCGATACACTTCTATTTGTTAGCTGTAGGGAGGCAAAATACCAAGGTGAGTACTGAGCACTCACCTTTGGGTACTTTCCGATACCTTGTACTGATAACTTTGAATTATAAATGCAATTTTCAGTTACCACAATAGTAACACTGCTTTTGATATGTAAAAAAAAATGTAAATAAAAGTAATACTATAAATAAATGAAATCCAGCAATCAAAAATAGCACTTCATTGGGGCCATATTGGGGATATATTAAATGCTTGTGTTTGTTTGGCTATCTGAAAATGACCCCAATTGCAGGGACGTTGCCTAAATAAAAGCCATGGTTTCCATTGTGAATCAAATGTTTAACGTCAATATTTACAATTAGTAATTTAACAGAGTTTAATCCAGAGCGATTTAAAAATGAGGCTGAAAACAAATGGGACCAGCAACTACACATTGCAAGACACAGTGCATATAATACGCAACATGTGCAATATAATATTTACTGGAAGTTCCTCACTCTCATCACTCTTGCTGCGGAAACCCCACAGATTGCGCAACTCTGGTTGTTCACACAGGTGGTGGTGGGGCTCAGCATTATAAAAGACCCGCTCCGTCTCTCCTTCTCCACCTCAGCTGGCTTCAGGTTCAGCACAAAGACGACCTCAACATGAAGACCCAGCTGGGACTGCTGTGCTTCGCTGTGGTGACCTCGCTGGCCAAGGCTGAGCTCGGCGCTCCTCGGCTCCCGGCTCACATCGCGGAGCACTTCAGGTTTCCTCTGGACAACTACCGCCCCCTTCTGGACCAGCTCAACATTGCAACTGTGAGTTTTAACAGACGCTTGTACACTTATTGTCTTAATAGCACGACGTCAATATAAAAGGCTGAAATGTAAGATTGTCTGCTGTTAACATGAGCTAACAATGTCCATCTCTAATGCAGGACTATGCAGAGAATGAAAGCCTGTCCACTGTGGCAGTGAGCAGCGTGACGTTTCCTGCACTGGAGACAGACTGCGGCGAAGTGGACACCTCCGTGCCGGGATGGAGATGTCCACTGAAGGAAAACGGGGTAAGCATGTACCACCATCTTGTCTTGAACAGGGCGTCATGTATTTTAACTCATGTTTCACAGGACAGACCTGGTTTTGATTTTCAAATGCAATTACCTATTTAAACGTTTTTTCTTCGTTTCCAGAAACTTCTGCTTTGCAGTGCCAGAGTGAGCTTCACAACCCAAGACGATGAGGTTCAAGGCTTTGAGCTCAGTTGTGATGCTGAGGTTAAGGAGGAATCACTGGTAAATAAATAAATAAAATATTATAAAATAAATCAATAAAATGTATCCATGCAGAGCTGTTGGGAATGTCCTTCATATGGTTTGCATCCCATTCACATGAAATGACAACATGTGTGTGCAGTTGCCGCCACCGTAGTTGATATAACAGTACAGCAGGCCTAGTTAATGTAACTAATGAGAATACTACGTTATTTTATTATTATTCATTATTGTAAGCAGTGACAAAGTGTTAAATCTGTATATTTTTCTTTCTATTGTCTCAACCTCACCTTTTGTTTTTAACCTTGCATCCATTCCTGTGCCATCTCTTCATAACAGACACGAGTGAGAAGATCAAGTCGACGAAGAGTATCAGGAGGAAGAAGATCAGGAGGAAGAGGGTCAGGAGGAAAAGGATCAGGAGAAAGGGGTAGTCGTCGAGGCAGTGGCTCTTCCATCGCTGGAAATAGAAACAGAAGCAACGGCGGAACGCAAACCGCATGAAGTTACTTTAGCCTGCTCTCAGTCAGGTGAAAAGGTCGCGGTGCATTGGCTTGAGCATGTTTTATTTGATCACGTTTCTCAATTTTTTTGTTCATTTACTTCCTTTGTACATATGCGATTGTATACTCCAGCATAGGCTATCTCTGTTGTTTATTTTCCAGTGTGTACAATAAAAAAGAAGAAGAGCAAAAATGTGGTTTCAATCGTTTTACATTGCCAAGTTCCTGTACTACAAAAACTGATTTCGCAAATGGGTGGTGAATATGTTGCAATTTGTATTGGGCTAAACCTGCAGAGGAAGTTTTTGAAACACATGGGGAATTAGTATCAAATCCAAGATATCTCACAAGATATCTTATTCTTTGTGTGGCCTCATATATGACTCAATACACCTCGAAAACCCTTTGGTGTAGCTTAACAAATGGCCAATGAGACAATATTTCCTGGAAATTAATAGGGCAGAATGTAGGCCTACTGTTAATAGGACCTATTGTAAAAGTTATGTCACCTCATTTGATGCTTACAGGCTAATAAAAGGTTAAAATGAAAACTTATGTTTATACTTTTTATATTTTATTTCAAATCAACATCACATGTTCATACACACTTCAAAGATTAAATAACCTCAAAATATGATTTGCTTCTCTTTTAACTTACAGGGGGGAAAAAAATATTTATTGTAAAGCTCTGCTGAAAAATAAGTTCTTTTGGCAAGTTTTATTTTCAGCTTGTGTTCCTTAACTCAAAAACAAAACAAAAACAAACGTGTAACAAAAGAAAAAAAAGCATCAAAACCAATCCCACACTTTAGGATTGAAACATAGCACCTCGTCCCTGTCGATATGGATTCTGAGACTGGATTATAGTGAATAAGCCAAAATATGATAGGCTTCAACAGGGTGTTAGTGAACACACTCCTGTGAAGACATTAGACACGATGACAAGGTCAATTGCTATTAAGTCGTCGAAAATCTGTCCCATTTTCAACTGACATGACACAAGCCACATCTACAATATCAGAATATGACTCCCAAATGATACTACAATACACAATGACCTTGCCGAAATAACAAAAAATAAATAAATACTGTACACATGTGCTGCTAAAGGTGTGAAAGGAAACATGCTGGTTCACGGGAAAAATGGTGGCAAAAAACAAAAGAAAACTGAGACTAAGGCCTAAGGCACTGGTGAAAACAAAACAGTGCCGATATGAAGACCGTTCAATGCGATGGGGAAATCGGACAAAGTGGAGATCAAAATATCTACATGTATGTAAACAATATAGCTTCAAACAAATAAAACTAGAAAGAAATACTCCATGGTGTTACAGATCATCTTGTATCACATGATAACGTTCACAAAACCAGAGGTACACCCACAGTGCTTCGCAGATCGCTCGGTGAGGACGACGACGACACAACGCATCTTGGTGCTGACTTACATATGTACAAACAGTGAGAGAGGTCATTCAGGGGATGGACAGTGACTCTTTGTCCCCGTTTTGGAGACACACCCTGTCTAAAATGATGCAGCTGACGCAACTTTAACCAGACTTTAAAACGTCTTTTCTTTTTTCCGTCAGTGCAAAATGCTGAGTTGTATGTTAGTATAAATGTGTAGCCTATGTCAAAACGTATTCTTTCAACAACAAAAAAAACAAACGTACACACACACACACACACACACACACACACACACACACACACACACACACACACACACACACACACACACACACACACACACACACACACACACACACACACACACAAAAAGCAGCACTTGGGAGAGCGATACCATCGCTGTGCTCTCAGAAGTCTGACAGTGGTACAACAGAAAATACACTATGGTTTAGGAAGCAATACAAGTAGATATACCTTTGACATTTTCAATGAAGCCGAGGTGGAGAGTTGCGCAATACACATGCTGCTCTATTTTGCTTGATTGCTTAGCTTTTTTTCATTCAACTGAAAATAAAGCCCTTGTGCATGACCTTTCCCTATCAGAATATTGCCTGTTCAATATTATATCTCGTCTAAATATTTGCGTAGAAAAGCCTGAAAGGCTAAAAAAAAAAGAGGGGCCAAACAATGTTTTTCTTTTCACAAACACAGTTGCATTTAGGATGTATCAATCAATCTTTCCAAGCAATGTGAAATAATGTTCGCAATTAAATACTGGGGGTTACAATACACAAATAAATAGAAGTTAAAATTAACAATTGTGTGGAAATATATTATTGTTTTTCTTTTAGACTAAGCTAAACCTACCTGCTCAAAGCAAGTGTACATGCTGTTTTACAAGCCAAACAAATCATTTGCTGAGCATTTAACAACCGATTTACAATCACTGATCAAATTTGTATCACTATAATCAAACGTTTGCATAATCTTTTTTAGGGGGTGGGAGAGGGCAATTATTGTACTCAGAATGTGGAAAATCAATGTTAGTATATACACGTAACATTAAAAGCCTTGCCGTTTCATTCTTTGAATTGCATTCCATAATGCAGAGTTTGATATATATTTTGAAATAATTTCCCTAGATCTGCCTGAAGAATAATTGTACTATAGCTGTGGTAGAAATAATAGAAATATTCCTTATGACATCTATGACTCACATCAGGAACATTCAGTGTAGACCTAATCTATTTTAGGCCTTCTTTTTGTTTAGCTTGAGCAGTTATTTGTATTATGCTAATAAACAACTGCCTAATGATATTACTTTCTGGATTCGACTTTAATTTGACGTTTAAACGCTTTGAATCCTGTCTTAATGGTAATCAATGTATAGCAATGATCAGAGATAATAATACTAGGTCCCAATGGTACGTTTTGAGGACCAAAAGAAAAAGGGAGCAGCTTTAAAGCATACATTTCTCCAGTTAAAGTCCTTACTATATTCGAGCCCAACAGGGCTGTTGTCAAGTTTAATAAAATATGCATTGAGGATCACTCAGATCGCATGGCCACAGACCTCTCAGTACTTGTTCTCTCTCAGAGGCTATCTGACAGTAAAGAAAAGTGTACTAGAGCTAAACAGAAAAAAAATATATATATATATACCTACCTTGCTTATTACAAAAAAAAAAGTGAATCCTGCTTTCACATGGGGCGAGACAATGCTCTGAGAGAGAGCGATCACAGCCACACCTAAACACCTCACGCACGTGTGGATGAAACAGATTACTTCTGCTGACCCTTGAAGGTCTGTTGATGGGTTGTTGCATTGGACACTGAAGCGATCAGCCCCACATCTCAGTGGTGTCACACACACAGCACACAAACACACACACACACACACACACACACGCGCAAAACAATCTTTACGACCAGAGCGCAACATTTATAAATACAAACAGATTTGTAGCATAGAGATGATGAAAGAAGATGGAAGACATGTTTTTCCCTGCCATATGTCGCCTGACGGGACGGGAGGAGGGGCATGGTGGCGCGCTGCCAGGGGGTCATTATCCAATGAAGCTCCTCCAAACGACTAGAAAACACTTGAGTGACGTCTTGAAAGGTCCAATCAAAGCTTCCCCCCCACGGAGATCATCTAAGGCCACAATGTTCGTTGAAGAAAGGAAAGTGTAAACACTACAAAAGAGAAGAGAAAAGAATGATCATAGCCAATATATTCTTGGGCTTTACGGATATAGAAAAAGGCACATCTTTGGCACTCTCAATTTAACAAACATGTCAGAGACCTCATGTGATGGAGAGTTCAAAAATTGTGAACCACATACCCCATAATATAAGGCACTTCAGCAGCTACTCCTGCCGTCTTGTTTGGGGGTGGATCCACTGATGATCTCCTCTTCTCCTTCGTCGTCGTCATCCTCCTCCTCCTCCTCTTCCTCCTTCCAGCCCCCCAGGTGGACTGAGTGGACACTGGGTGCTTGAGGAGCACCTGACCGGATAAGAGGATACATAAGAGCATGTGTCTCATAAAAACATGAAGGACACCCAGTGGACGGTGCCATGGTAACCTGCACGCACTTATAAGCCAGGTTAATTTTCCTACATGACGTGATAGTCTCAAAATATTAAATATAATAATAAAAGAATAAAGGGCTTTCTTGGGGCACTGAAGAATTTAAAAACACTATGAGACACTAAAGCCTCTTCATGAGTTTCTCAGAAAGTTGATAAGGGGGCCATTCATAACAGACAGATGCTGCTCAAACATGGGTCGTGGAAGGGGGATAGTTTTTGATTTACCAGTGTCAGTGTGAAGCTCCCTCATCGGCACAGGGTTCAGCCAGTGCCCTGAAGTCCTGTGGGGCTGGGAGCTCTGCTGGTGCACCTAGAAACACAAGCAAATTGTATATATATATATATATATATATATATATATATATATATATATATATATATATATATATATATATATATATATATATGTATATATGTATATGTATATGTATATGTATATATGTATATATCAGTGGAGGTTTCTCCATTGAGGAGAGGGAGGAAGATCCTCCGTAACATTGTTGAGAATAAAAAATGTAGACTATTGTAATGAATTAATGCCCTTAAATATGACTACTTTATTGCCTTTGAATAATGTTTGTTTCCCTGGGTAAAGGGACATTAGCACCCCCTATCGCCTATTGACAATTACTTCAGGGAGGAACGTCCTCCCTCCGTCTCCATTGACACCCATTCATTTCCCCGAAAGTACTGGCGGCCGGTGGATAACATGGGTTTCAATGGGAGAGAGGAGGAAAATCCTCCTCTGAGTGGGTGGGACCTTAAGGGGTCTGATTCGCTCAAAAATCTATCCATCTGCGCTATGAACCAATAAGCAGGATCCCTGGCTGTTGAGCAGTGTTGCCAGATTGGTCAGATTTCCCACCAAATTGGGCTACTTTTAACCATGTTAGGCTGGAAAAATTATCATTGGGCGGGAAATCTGCCCAATCTGGCAACGCTGTCGATAACAAACCCGGTCTGCATTGCCGCGGTGCCCAGTCTAAAGAGACGCAGAGCAAGTGAAATCTGCGATAGCAAGATCCTAAATGCATGTTAAATGTTCTTTTACTAGTTTGTTACTCTGACCGCTCTGTTTGATATTGTGGAAAGGGTGTTAGTGAATGATTCAGAGCAGGATGCATTTTAAATGGCATCACTTTGGTTCTTGAGTCTTTTCTTAAAACAATTGTAACTGAAAATAAACATAGCTAAATAACAACCAATAACTTCAGTCAGTGAGGGCAAAAATAGGCCCAATGATAGGCCCAGATTTTTTTACTTACTTTTACAAATCAAGAGTAGGCCTGATTTGACTAATGTGCTTTGCATCCTTTCCTTCTGCCCTTGTAGTCCATTTCAAAGACATGCTGCCCACCAGCTTTCAAATTACAGTGATGCCACTGGTGGCTTTGTATCAATTTTATTCACATAACTATCCCTCCCTGCTATTTTGTAGTTCACCAAAACTAACCCTGATAACCCTGAAACAACTTGAGTCTCACATTCTTATGCCACCATACACCAACAGAGCAAGCAGACCAATGGCAACCAAGCGTGCAGACCTTCCTCCCTCACTTTAAAAACCCCCAGCCGCCACTGATATATATATATATATATATATATATATATATATATATATATATATATATATATATATATATATATATATATATATATATGAAAGATTAAACGGCTTTGTTGAATACTCGATTCTGATTGGTCAATTAAGGCATTCTACGGTCTGTTGATTCTGAATAGCAGACCGCTGCAATGAATGACCGTATCGTAGAATAGAACCGACTATTTTGTTTTAGCAGAAGCAATACAATTATTTTTAAAATCAATTAAATATTTTGCATCACCCTCCTGCATCATCTGTTCACAGTGCTTCATTGTAAAAGAGTCCAGCCATTCATTAAGCTCTCAGTCTAAATAAAGGTTATATTATATATATAGTACAGCGCTACGCTAGCAGATAGCGCCACGTAAGCGCTCTGCTCACACAATGAGATAAATGACAAGAGTGAAGAAAGACTGGTGGTGAAACAGCAGAGCGGCGTTACCTCGTGCATGTAGATGGCGTGGAGGCTCATCTCCGCCGAGGAGAACTCAGAGAGCAGCGTGTTGCTGCGGAGCCGCGTGTCACTGTTGGACATGCTGTGGACATGAATACTATTTAGTATTTAGTTATTGAGAAAATGCGTTCATCCAAAAGCAACTTCAGGGTAAGCCATTCAGAAACATGACATTTAGGAGCAGGTAGGGGTTACGCATCTGGGCTCAAGGATGCCTACAGGTCAGGGATCGAACCCGGTGCCTTTCTGCAGGGAGTCAAACACACCCAGCCTATACTAGGGGTGCTACCGTGTACTCGAGCAATCGAGTACTCGGTGGCAGTGTCAAAATCGATGAGAAAAAAAATCTAATTCTAAAAATCAGAAATTGTTTTTATTTCTCCATGGAGAGATGCTAAATCTGACTTATTTTTTCTGACCAATAACCGACACTTGTTATCCAGTCATTAACCGTTAACTTACAAGAATAAATGTGCTATAAAAAAATAGACGAATGTCTGTGACCCATAAAAAAGATTTTGTTTTTTTAATTGTAAAGGAGGAGAACGATATTAGATATTCAACAGATATTCACGCTGCGAATTACAGCGATCAGACACGGGGAACTAAAGACGCCATCACTGGTATTAGTCCCATGTGTCTAGCGGTGTATACTGTATATCTATGCAGGCATAGATGTATACCTGCCTAGGTGTATACCTGCCCAGGTGTATACCCACCGAGAAGACAGTCGGGCATCAGCACTCCTCTCTATAGAGCCATCGTTTGGTCAACATTTCTACACAATAGGCAAATCACAAAGTACCCTGCCCTAAACAATAGCCCAACTAAAACACAATTAACATGGATAAGGCTCACGTTTCAAAACGTTCCCAATAGATATAACATACAAATTGTGCAGAAGTGTGTAGAAGTGTATCCCGCTAGCTGTACAACAGTAGAAAAGCAGGTCAAGAACTGCGTAGCCAGTGGAGCTCCAGTGTGAATGTAACACACACAGACTGTATAAAATAAAGGTGACTATGGATATGTGTACATTGGTGGAAACTATCGCGGACTAAAAAAACGACTACAAACAAGTACACTCGTTGAGCTTTGGACCGTGTATTCGAATAGTTTTTTTGGTATTTCATAATCTAAAACATAGATTATGTTGTGGATTCCAGCTCATTCACATAAGCATTGCATCACTAAATAACATGACATCAAAATAAAAACACAGATTTGTGAAAATGAATGGGTCTCGCTCACTTGCGTGCAGCGTGGGGGGGGGGGAATCTGCGAATAATGGACAAATAGTTCCAGTAGCAGTAGTAGTTTTTGCTTGAAATGGCCATTCCTGGTAGCTACGCCAATCTTTAGTTGACAAGATGCAGCGATGCGTTAAATCAGGGCTTGTTGCGACCACAGATGTATTCGGTTGCGATACTTGTGGCATGTTATTTTTATGTTTTACTTTTTGCTAATGGAAACTCAGTCCATTAGTCGCGCCTCTGCCGATCGACTAAGGGTTGGTCGACTATTAGGGGACAGCCCTAATTAATAGTGCTGTGATTTTTATTATGTATTATTACAAGCGCTAGGACACGGACATTAATAGTGCTGTGAAGTGCAGCCGGAGAACTCTCTGCTCTGTTATCGCATTTTAGACAGACAGGTCTGCTGCGCGATGACGCATGCAATGCGCAAAACAAGAAGAAGAAGAAGAAGAAGAAGAAACGAAAGCTGAAGAAGCAGAAGCAGAAGAAGAGAGGAGGGTACCTGTCGATGATGGTGCGGTCACTGTGGTACAGGGGGCTGTCGGGGTGGAGGGCAGAGGGCAGGGGGTTGTGGGAGCGGCTGCGGCCAGGGTGGGGGGGGAGTTGCGAGGCGGAGAGCGACGCCAAGACGCTGGCAGCCGCCGCCGCGGATGTGCTGGGCGGGATGAAGCGGCGGTCCCGGCCGGGCAGCCCCGACGCGGTCAGCACCGGGTGGGCCAGGACGCTGGCCAGCAAATTGTCAGGCTGGGGGTGAGTGTGGTGGACACATGGGGGAAGAATATTTCAATAAAGTTGAATATATATATATTGGTTTTAATATATGATAGTTAGTGACATAGTTGACCCAAAATGTGTAGATTTTGAAAAAATATATATAATTTTGAAAATTATGAAAAATGGCCCACAGCCAACATCTTTTTTTTTTTATCATACAAATTTCCTGTTGCTCACACTCAGGAAAATTAATATTAGAGGCACCATAAGCAAAATATATTATTGATATAATTGTAAACACAACAAAAAGATTAATACAATTAACCCAAAAAATGTTCATCCTTGTTGCTCATGCTTAGTAAAAATAAATATGCATCAGTGGAAAGATCAGCAAACAACTGGTAATGGATCTGTATCTTGTAAACAGCTAGGGGCACCTCTAGTGTATAAATAACCACTTACCCCAGAGCCAGACTGGTTGGACAGCAGCGAGGTGCAGAGCGGGGCCTCAGAGAGCAGCAGCTGGGTGGAGGGCCCCACCTGGGCGTCGTGGTGCACCTTGTCCTTCAGGTGGCTGATGAACACAGAGCTCTCCTGCGGGGGCTGCCAGCGCGGGTTCTTGATGGTGAAGTGCATGAGGGACAGCTCCGTCTTGCCGTTCTCCGCCTGCTGGTAGAGTGACGCCTCCGTCTGGCCCTCCGACATCCACTGCAGAGACCGGGCCAGAGGGGACTCAAAGTTAGTCATACTGACACGTTGAAAGATGAACTAACGACATTACATTTACATGTCATCACTTTTTTTGTATCATTTGTCCTACGGTCTCTACCGAATGACTAAATAGCAAATAGGCCCTTCAATACCTGACTTATATTTCCCTGACTTCATAACTCACAATATTTGAGTACACGATTAACATACTTGTTAATCTTGTCTTGCAGAGCAAATTACAAGAAATGATGTGGAAAAAAAGAATTGGGCCTTGCCATTGGGTTTCCATGGCGACGGATGTCCATCTGGGCGAAGGAGCAGATGTCTCCAACTCCGACCACCTCTACGGTGAAGTTCCTGAAGAAGTCGATGATCTCCAGGGACTTGTTCCTCAGCAGGAAGATGAGGACGAAGGGCGTCACGATCGGACTCAGCAGCTCCTCCAAGATAAACACCTGACATGGAAGAAGGCCTTGTCATTGCTTGTTAGGAATATTTGTAATACTTATGGGTACTTATACTTATTATTATTATGATCAAAATGTGTTTTAATAGCATCAAAGTGCTTGACATCAATACAATAAAAACTATAACATAATAATAAACATATCTGATGCATCTATAACTAATGACAGCATTGACTGCCCTTTTTAATGATAGACTTATAAATTAAACCCCATCGCCTCATTGGTCATGGGCTGAAAACAAACTAAACACATGCGCCATCTTCAGGCCAATGCCTCAACACAGTTCTGTTTGTGGCAAACTTCCCCCCCGTCTCTTCCATTGAGCTCACCGCTTTGTACTGGAACAGCTGTGCCACCTCGTCCCTGGTCTCGCCCTTGTTGGCGTGGCCCCTCCAGTGGTCTGGCATGTAGTGGATGTGTGCCAGCACGCACTGCAGCAGCTGCTCTGGACACCACACCATGTGCTCGTCCGGGATGAAGGACCTGGGCGCAACAAAGCACGCTAGGAATTAAGCTTGTTCCTGTGTGGCGCCATTGCGAGAGCACGGCATTATTTCTGCCAGGGGTTAGGGGTTCGATTCCCATTGAGGCCACCCATGCCTTTCCCAAGAAATGTATGCACTTAAGCTATTGTAAGACAATTTGGATAAACACGTCCGCCTAACAGCATGTATTGTTATCATAAATATATAACAATATTAAATATATAAATATATAACAGAAGATATTTCATATTACTGTTGAACATTTACAAGAACCGGTCTGACAAAAAAAAAAGCATCTGGGAGTAAATCAGATGCCTCTATCCCTCCACCACATAAAATGCATCCTCTGATCTGAAGTCTGACAGCCCCCCCCCCCCCCCCCCCCCCGCCTACCTGGTGATGGTGATGACCACGCCCAGCACGGTAATGGCCGTCAGGATGTGCTGCACCGTCAGCACGTCCTCGTCGTACACCGTTAGCGCGATGAGCACCGCCAGCACCGAGCCCGAGAAGAAGGCCACGTTCTTGGCCAGCACGGTCATCAGCGGCGACGTGAAGGAGTTCATGTACTTGGACGTGGGCTTGTAGCCACGGCCCAGGCGCCCGTGCAGCTCGTGGTTGAGCTCGTTGAAGTGACGCAGGTACAGGCGGCCATAGAGGGACCAGCGGCGTGCGCCCAGGCTGCCGGGCTCCCGGCGGATCACCTCGGTGTAGCTGAAGAAGGCGTACAGCACCTGCCACACCAGGATGAAGGGGCACAGCAGCAGGTTGGCCACGCCCATCAGCAGGATGATGCGGCTGAGCTGCTGCGCCAGCTCCAGTCGGTTGCCCGCCCGCTTGTACTTGGGGTGCAGGTTCCACTTGTTCTGGAACAGCGAGCCGGGCCCCCAGAAGAGGATGAGCTCAAAGTTGTACTTGAGGCCCTGGGTGAGGAACACAATATTGCCCAGCAGGGGGAGCTGCAGGTGCACAGGCAGCAGGGATTTGTTCACCATGGCAACCATGTAGTTCTTGAAGCGCAGGATGCGGTGGTAGATGTCTAGCTCCGTCAGCTCCTTCTTGTGGATGCACATCTGCTGCTCCCGCTGCAGGCTGATGAGGCGGTCCTGCACTTCCTGCCATGTGAAGTTGCAGAGATCATCCTACAAAGAGGACACAGACCCACAGAGTTAAAATGGCAAAATGTTGTTGATGAAACAAGTCGACCCTCTAGATTCGCCCTCGACACATCTCCGGGTCAAATCATTATGTTTGAGGTTTGTGTTTAAAAAAAAAAAAAGTATAATGAATCTAAAAATGTAAATAATGTAATTCATATGTATGTTAATGCAACCCATGTTAAAGTAATAATCTCAAAGATGTTCATGTAAATAAATGTCTGTTAAGTAGGGGTGTGCATCTCTATTTTCAAGCACGATTCGATATGCATCTCGATACATGGGCTCCGATACGATACAGCAACGATACTTTTTCGTTTGAAACAATTCGGTGCTATTTGGTTCGATTCGATTCGATTTGATACACTTCTATTTGTTAGCTGTAAGGAGGCAGAATACCAAGGTGAGTACTGAGCACTCACCTTTGGGTAATTGCCGATACCTTGTACTGATAACTTTGAATTATAAATGCAATTTTCAGTTACCACAATAGTAAGAGTGCTTTTGAATAAGATATTAGATATAAAAAAAAATTAATAAAAGTAATACTAAATAAATTAAATCCAGCAATCAAAAATAGCACTTAACATGTGCTGGTACATTTGCCAAGTAAGCCTATTTAAGCCACAAAATAAAATTACAGAAATTAACTAAAACTTATGGAAATTATCTTTTCATAATAAACAAGTTCAGAACTCACAATGTAATTCTGCATACAAGTATTCTCCAAAATGATACATTCCCCCGGTAATACCACTACTACACATGCGCAATGGTAGCGCCAGCCCTCACTTGCAGTGAGGAATAATAAAGAAGTACCAGTAACTTGCATCGGGAACAGAGTTTTATTTAATGCACTGATTAATACAAATAAATGAATCTGAATTTCCAATGTGTTATTATTATATGATGACTAGAGAGGTAGTGCTTTCCTGGTGTTTTTTTGATAAGTAAAACAGCAGCGTGGCATTGTTACAGTAATGGCACAGTATGCCAAATGTCTAGAAAACAACCATGCATGAATGTTAAAGGTCCTGTAGACAACTTTTTTGCTTTAACGTATCAATATGCAGTCAATGTTGATTGCACAGTGTAATGGCTACAGAATAATGACACCATCTGTGTTTACATTGGTTCCCTTCGCTTCCCTATAAGCCTCGCTTTCACTGTCTGCCACCGGGTACGATCTTCCGGGAAAAATTAAGGCGCCATTAACGGCACAAAGAAAACGACCAAACCAGGAGGAATAGTGCTTTTGTTTAATCGGTAGCTATCGGTAGCTATCCCGATTAGCTATCCCCAGTAGTGGGAATGGCGGATGGTGGAACAACCGAAGTAAAGCCAATCTGATGACACTACTTATATCTGCCTACGCTACGAGTAAACTACCTGAATAAACCCCATCACGACTCGCCAGACAAACCAGTAAGGCTACCAACACAGCTTGCTTTTCTCAACACATACTAAATAATTTGTATCTGCGTTCATGTCTCCATTATAGACTAAATAATTTAAATAAACTCACGGTTTTCCTCCTAATGTTTTCTTCTGCTCCCCCCTCCACCCCGACACCAACCCCTGCTGCCGATACTTGTTTGTGCAAAGCAATACTCCATACTCACTTTACCTCCTCAGTGAACATGCTTCTTTCTTTCTTATTACCAAAGTGTTGATCGTTTCTTTCACGGAGATATCCAAATAAATATGCGTCTTGTGTTGTTTATGGTTGCTAGGCTCTGAGGAAACGGAAAGCGATCCGGTTCGTCTTTGTGACAGCGGCACAAAAATAATACCACTTTGACAGCCCCTTTAAATTAACAGCATCACTGGCCGTACAAAACTGAACATGGTACCTTGTGCTGTCCAGACGCAGCGCGATGGATACATGAGAAGATAGGCACTGTTTCGGTGTTAGACACGTCCAGTTGTGAAATATGCCTAACATGGTTAACTGCATGATACATTGTTGAAAACGGTTTCGGAGCTACCTTTTTTACAGGTGTTTTTAAAAATGTCTTTAATACTGTAACAGCATGATGAACAGATGATTTGTAGATCAGTTGCTGTGTCACAGTTGTAAAAATTAATAAAACATATCAAAAATATATATACATTTAATGGGCTTTTTATGCCATTATGGGCAGGAATGTGGAGGAGTGTGTTAAAAGAGAGCGGGAATGACATGTAGCATAGGACCGCAGGTCAGAATCGGGGTCGCTACGAGGCACATCGCCCATGTGGTCAGCACCTCAGTGGGTTGAGCCACTGAGCCACCTGGTTTGTGTTTCTAATCTGACATGCAGGTGTGGATCAAGAGGTGTAGGTCTTACCATCCTAATCTTTAATGCTTTGATGTAGAACTGCCGGATCTCCCAGTAGCTGAGGATGTTGCAGAAGACTTTGACGAGCCGATACATCCAGAAGATGGTTGCCATGATCAGGAGGAATATGATCCAGCTGTTTTCTTGGATTCTGAATTAAAAATAAGAGGTCGGCATGTAAATAATGTGAAATGGTTGCTTGAAACATGAGGTGTTTCACAAACAGTTGAGGGTCAAATGATATAGGCCTACATTGGTGGGGTAAATACGGTAATTACAGTACAGGTATGGCCATGCCTGCATTAAGATGCAATGAATTGAGGTCTTAATATTCAGTGCAACAGAAATTGTATGAAACCAATGACACACCATGCAATTTTGGTCTGCTTTGTTCATTTAATATAGTATACAAAGTTCCTGCGAGGGCGGCGTAGTACATTTGCGCTTATGCGTAGGAAAACGGAAGTTCTGCGGTTGAGAAAATATAGTGCCAACGGAAAGGGCTGTCTGACAGCAAGGTAAAGCGAGAGAATATTACTTAAATAGCGTACACTTTAACTGATATTGATTTTTTTTTAGGTGGGCCTTTTTTTGCTGCTGACCCATTCACAGCAGTACATTGCTAAGCATCACTTCTGGCACAGCTGTCTGCTTCTCCAAACTGGGGGCACGCTGACCACCTTCTACTGTAGGTAATACACTGACTCTAGATAAGTACCTCATACAACCCCACTTCAAAAAATCCAAACTATCCCCTTAATAGTACAAATAAATAAGGTTATGCATCAAATGAAAACAATGATAGATGCATTGAATATCATTCAAGGAAGCAACATATACAATGTTGCTGGAAGGACCCAGTGGCCATTGCGACAGACAGTGTTGACACAGAGTTGGAGGTCAGCTAGGCTTTTTCTTTTAAATTACAGGGACAAGGGAAAATGTCTCCATGTTCCTCCCATAAACGATCTTACGGGATTATAGGCCATTACAGAGAATAGTTTGTGAAGGATCCAGATTGCGGGTCATGTCATTCTAAAGTTAGAATGCCCAGCTTCAACTGTGCGTCACTAAGCCTGATATAAACAACCGCTTAACCGCGGTGGGCTGCAGAAGCCAAATCGATGAGAGGCGTGAGTGTGGCGAGGAGGAAAACAAGCAGAGGAGCGAACCGCTGCTATGCTGGAGTCAGATCAGCAGTGGGCTGGCTGTGGGTTGTGTGCCTTGGCGACACAAAGTGTGTGTGTGTGTGTGTGTTTGTGGGGGGGGGGTCATGTGGTCGTCAGACATTGGCTGGTCTAGCCGAGCTGTCAGGTTCCCTACTCGGTTGACCAGTTTCACCACATTGAGGATATCAGTTACAGCGTGGTGTGGGTGTATGTGCGTTCATCTGAATGTTGTGCAAAAATATCTCTCAAGGGAAACATCCCCCAGGGCCAGACTGTTGCAACTTGTGCTTGTTGATTACAGTGATGCCATTAAAGATGTAATGTCTCAATCTTGCCCAATTGGTAAGGTTCACAAATGTACCAATAAAGTAGTTCCACTGGCTCTTCTTTATAAAATCAACCCTGAGCCAATGTGCACAATTGAAATAAGTAAAGGGTCATAGGTCACAAGAACAAACCACACATTTCAGTCATCAGGGTGTTTTATGAGCAGAATTCTACAACACACACTTGTTTTTCCACATTGTATGATTCATAATGGACACCACATCATGCTATCGAGTGAAGCTTTAATACAAATATTTACAAGACATTTACAGTCAAGAAAGTCAAGTAACCGGCCATATATTGTAGAAAATACCCGAAAGAACAATGCGCCAACATGCTTCAAAATAATAGCCATGTCTTTTATTTTGACTACTGTCCTGTAATGCCCTTTGAGACGGCCACTGCGATAAAGACCTTGACAAATAATGGTACAGTAAAATGCCATATAAGGAGGACCGACTATATTACGTGTCTGTTAATGTGTACCCTAAACACATGCAACACAAGTCAATGAACAAACAGCATGTTTTGAATGGCTGATCATGCCATTAGGCTACACAATTGATCAATAAATACTAAATATAAATATAAATACTACTTACGTAGGTTGTAACTTAAATTTTACAACCTACGGCAGCTTGTAAAAACAACCTTTTACTTGACCTTGATAATTAATTTAAATTAATGAAAATCTTTCACCATGTTCAAATAACTTAATTCCCATGCAATGGTTACTGAAGTAGACAAGTGTACTGCTAACTGCACAACATTTCACACGAACACAACACTTACAGCAGCACACATTACATTATCTAATGATGGAAACACACTTACTTCTCAGTGCACTGCTGGCTAGGCAGGATCGCATCAGGGAGAGTGACTTTGTTCCTGTCCAGCGGGTTCTGGCCCGGCCCGGTGTGATTGACGGCCCGATTGGCGAATAGGATGTCATACTCCACACAGTTGAAGAGGAACGTAGTGAACGTGACAACAAACAGGAACTGACTGTGAGGAGATTATTATTATATTAGCGACAGTTGACATTAAACATTTCTTAATAAACAGATAGAATGGGCAAGCATGGCCAAAGCTCTGGGTGTTACTGCTTGTGACTGTGTGTGAAAATATGCATTTTCCAACCAGTAATAAGATAATAAAAACATTATTGTAATACAACTAGGACTATACACTTTTTATTGATAATGAGTTACATTACCTATTGCTCAAAAAATACAAATGGATTAAACAGACTGTGTGCCTTGGTATGGGCAATTTGGCTGCTGATAATATTGCACAAGAGACGATATATGTTATTGATATAGACATTATAATTTAGATGCATCACATATTTTCCTGAAGACTTTTTCAGGGTATGCGCTGATCAACAAGGTACTTAAGCCAGTATACTTGAGATCAAATTATATACTCTGCAAGTAATTGTGTTACTTGAAATTACTGTTCAGTTTGATCTTAATAAGTTCAGTTGAAACTCAAATATTGTTTATACGTACATCAGTTCGAAGAACTCTGACATCACCATACATGCAAAGCCATTTCTCTGGTGGAACTGATAGATGTGGACAGTCGATTAAGGAATATACACACAAACACCACCAGAAAAATAGGGCATACAGTGCCACTAATCCAAATCACCACAGTACATTCAATCTTTAGGGAAATTATTATTTTCCAACAGAGAAAAACATCACAAATAATTCTTAATGATGTTGACTGTCATGTCAACATCATTAGGGTGCTGATAATGACCAGTCAGGAAAGCCACAAATGGCACATTTGAGAGCCACATTTTGGTCGTCAACACCAAGTTGCCTAGTCATTATACTCCTAACCCCAACCCTCAAACGCAAAGGATATTCTTGTGAAGAAGTAATCCAGGTTCTTGATGTGGTGCCATGAGTCTGTAAAACAAAAAACATGGTAGACGCATCACACAATACCGTATCACTAGCTACACATCTGAAAAAAAGGAAATATAAAAAGTGATGTAAATCTCGCCATGGAAAATGTATTTTGGCAAAGAAGTTGTGTACCCTTTAGGCCTTCTGGCACATGCACCAACAGATCCTCCTCCCCTGGCGGCGAGTCCTCCTCGAAGTCCTCAATTCTCTGGTACTCCTGGTAAGCTTCTAGGTTGGCCATTGTCCTTCACATTCTCCAACCGCTCCCCGGTAGCAAGTCAGTATTAAATCAGTTTTGTTTGTGTGTGTGTGTATATATATATATATCGTGAATTGTATTTTAAAAACGCAGTCACAGTGTTAGTGGTGGTGTGTGTTGGTGGTGGTGGTGGTGGTGGCGAAACAAGCTAACGTGACCGTGCGATGCTAGCCCTGACAGTCCGCGTCCCGGTAAACCATGGCGGGGGTCGCGGAACGCACACACTCACCCCGTCGGTGGGGTCACACACGACGAGTTACACGACGCTTGGCCACATCTCCCCCCGTGTTAAGGGGTAGCCAGGTCAACACGTCCAATGGCTGGCTGGCTAGCTCCTGGATGATGATGATGATTCAGCCAGTCTTGTGGCGGCGGTGAAGGGGTGCAACCGTTTGTTTTGTTCCCGTCCCTCTGGTCCACTCGCTTACTCCCAAGTCCAGATCCCGGGTCCCGGATTAGATTAAAGTGCTGCGCTTCGCTTAACGTTTTTGGACGAGACGGACTAACTTTGTTGTTTGTTCGGGGAAAGCTGTGTGTCCGCCAGGTAGTGTTAACTTGGTCTTCCCGAAATAAACCCTGTGTGTGTCTGTCTGTCTCCGTTTTGTCTTTCACAAACAAATGTCAACAAAACATGTTTGACGTCACTCGGGCTTTAGGGAAACGTCACGTCCGGTTAGGTTGCAGTTGATGTAAAATTGTTTTTTTTTAATTGCATACGCATTGCAGAAATAAAAAATAATAATCTAAACGACACATGTATTAGTACTCGGTCCTGCAAAACTACCTATATGTTTTTTGTTGTTGTTGTTTTTTTTTGTTGGTACAAATACACAGGATGGACTGTAGCGAAATGCACTCTGGGTGATGGTCAACATGGCGGCCTGCATGTAGCCCCCTTGGATACGCGATTAGTTTGTATTTTGTAAAATTACTGGGCGGGGGGGGGGGGGGTACACATGGCGTACTTGATGTGTTACCGAGCAACCACCGGTTCGCCGGTTCGGTCGCTGTGTGCGCGATTCAATAAACCCGCCGATTTATGGACGTCTCCACGGTATGCACAAGATCAACTTGACAGCCACAATTGGATGGGATGGGGTTACTAATAGCAACAGATGTGCGTGTCTTCCGTCTTTCAGATCGCCGTGGTTTTCATCATGGGCGCCGTCTGCGTGCAGGTCCTCGCGGCGCCCGGGTCACGCCGTCAGCCGCCTTTGGGGTCTGACCCAGAGAGCCGTCGTCCGCCGCCAGACGTCAAAACCCGCAGGAGGGGGCCTGAAGTTGGTCGTCGTCGTGGGGCCGGCGTTTCTCGCCGTTTCCGCGCGGCTGGCGTGGCGTGTGGCGTACTGCGCGGCGGATGTCAACAACAACGACGTCCACGCAGGGGTCGCCGCCGCAGAACCGGTCCCCGAGTTCAAGTGGCATATCCTGTGGGAGTTCGTCAAGCCTCAGCTCTTCGCTCTCCTCGGTGCTGTTGTGGTAAGCGTGCCGTCCTCATCCTCAGCATCCTCAGCATCATCCTCAGCATCATCATCCTCAGCATCATCCTCAGCATTAGCATCATCCTCAGCATCATCCTCAGCATCAGCATCATCCTCAGCATCATCATCCTCAGCATCAGCATCATCCTCAGCATCATCCTCAGCATCAGCATCATCCTCAGCATCATCATCCTCAGCATCAGCATCATCCTCAGCATCATCCTCAGCATCAGCATCATCCTCAGCATCAGCACCTGAAGTCACATTATTGTACTAGACCCCTGTTTCCATGTTGAACACATCACGCGTTGAACATTTAGCTCTCGTCCCAATTGACTGTTAATTGTTGTCGTTTTTCTGACCAGCTGGCGTTTGCTGCTGCCGTCCTGAACATCAAGATCCCCCTCATGCTGGGCCAGCTGGTGAATATTGTGGCTCGCTACATGAGGGAGCATACTGGGAACTATATCCAGGAGATCAGAGGTCCAGCCCTCAAGTTGCTTGGACTCTATGGTATTCAAGTAAGTCAGTACCAATTGTATTTAACCGTTAATAAATCAGAACTTGAAAGTGACCTTTTCAAACTCCTTCACCAAGTGTGCATCTCCCCAGTGTGCATGTGATAGCTCTCAATATTGTTATGCTGTTGTGACTGTGATGTACGATTTTGTGTGAAAACATGTTTTTGTTCTATACTGCATTGAGAAACACCCAATAATAATATTAATGTATTGTATAATCTGGAAGTAGGGTTACTGTTGGTTGAAATGTGGACTCGTCCATCCCCAATTCACCACCACCTCCTCCTTCTTCTTCACAGGGTCTTCTCACCAGCGGCTACATCATCCTGCTGTCCAGAGTGGGGGAGAGAGTGGCCGCCGACATGAGGAAGACACTCTTTGCAGCTTTATTACGGTAAACACCCCCCCCCCCCCATTTATTTTTTTTCTTTACACAAAAATCAACACCATCCCTTGACAGCCGACTGTTGAATACAATAGAGTAACTCTTGAGCACAATATTGTATCATGCTCATGAAACATGCTTTTACTTGGTAATTTACATTTAGGGCATTTAGCAGATGCTTTTGTCCAAAGCGACTTACAATAAGTACATTTGTTAGAAGAAAGTGCAACAGTAAATGACTATCGGTCTATCAGTATCAGTAGAGTAAGGATTTCACAAGAACGAGTTTCAAGCACACCCGATTGCTAAGTTAACCGATTGCTAGTATACAACAGAGATAAGTGCGAAAATACTAAGCGCAGAATATCAAAGTAAGAGCCAGGATATACAAACACAGAATAATTGCAACGTTTTTTATTTTTTTATTAGTGGGAGGGGGAGGGGTAGTAGAGGAAGGATGCTAAGCTGAGTCCAGGTGAACTCTGAACAAGTGAGTCTTTAGTCTCTTGCGGAAGCAGGTGATCGACTCTGCGGTCCTCACGTCAGCAGGGAGCTCGTTCCACCATAGCGGCGCCAAGACAGAGAAGAGACGGAGAAGAGTTGCTTGCTCTCAGGGATGGTGGTACCAGCCGGCCGGCCGAGGTAGTTGCGCGGAGGGCTCTAGCCGGGGCGTGGGGTCTGACTAGTGCTTGGAGGTAATACGGGGCGGTTCTGTTGACAGCCTTGTAGGTCAGTACCATCGGCTTGAATCTGATACGAGCTGCTACAGGGAGCCAGTGGAGGTCGCGGAAGAGAGGGGTCACGTGGGAGAACTTCGGCAGGTTGAACACGAGTTGCGCTGCCGCGTTCTGGATTCAATGCAAAGGCTTGATCGCGGAGGCAGGGAGTCCAGCCAGGAGCGAGTTGCAGTAGTCGAGGCGGGAGATGATGAGTGCTTGGACCAAGAACTGCGATGCTTCCCTTTTGAGGAAGGGTCGCATCCGGCGGATGTTGTAGAGAGCAAATCTGCAGGATCGGGTCACCGCGGTGATGTTGGTCATCCAGTATGACGCCGAGTTTCCTGGCAGTTGGTGAAGGACCCACCACAGCATCCTCAACAGTTACCAGTAGGCCCATGTGAGGGCAGTCCTTCCCCGGCAAGAAGAGGAGCTCAGTCTTGTTGACTTGGAGCTTCAGGTGGTGCGCAGACGTCCAGGTGCTGATGTCTGCCAGACAGTCTGAGATGCAAGTAGCAATCAGGCTTTTAGAGGAGGGGAAAGAGAGGAATATAATCTATTCCGCAATATGGACAAAAATAACACTTCTATATTGTGTAGATATTGCATTTACTAACAGGAACCGTATTGCTTCTTCAACCAAGATAGTCTTAGCTATTAACCATGTTAATAACCGACATATACAACTGTCACATTAAATGGCTGCCGTGGCATGCTGTTGATTTGTTACAGACAGGATGTGGCGTTCTTTGATGCAAATAAGACTGGGCAGCTGGTGAACCGCTTGACTTCCGACATTCAGGAGTTCAAGTCATCCTTTAAATTGGTCATTTCTCAGGTATTGACACTTTTAGCAGCGATTTAGCAGTCACTCACAGCATATTTTCCCAAGAGGTGTGTTTGTCTACTTATAGAGTATTGTTAAGAAAGAATCTTCTTTAGGCCCAGTAAGCTTATTTATGTTTTCATCAATCAATGTGTTATATGGGTAAATAGATAAAAGGCGTTAGAAGTACAGTTCCAAAGACATATGCTGATCGGTTATCGGTAGTCAATCCTTGTTTTCCCATTCAGACTTGATTTAGTCACAGTTGGGAGTGGTGGATTTGACTTGGTTTGTACTGTGAATTGCTATAATTCAATGTGTCACTGATCTGCCTTGTCTTTGCTTTGCTTTCTTGCGTTTGTCCATTCTTCAGGGTCTGCGGAGTCTCACACAGACAGTTGGGTGCTTTGTTTCCCTCTATATCATTTCACCTAAACTCACCGGCCTGACCGTAGTGGTCCTGCCCTGTCTCGTGGGAGCCGGGGCTCTGATTGGCTCATTCCTCCGCAAGCTGTCTCGATTGGCTCAAGAGCAGGTCCGGTGAAACACTGGGCTTTCATTGTTTTATAATGTGAGTCTGAGTTTGTATTTAGCTGTTTGTGTTTAAATTTGATTTTGACTGAAGTCTGTGTGGGGCGTCAGGTGTCGAAAGCAACAGGTGTGGCTGACGAGGCGCTGGGCAACGTGCGGACAGTTAAAGCCTTCGCCATGGAGGATCGGGAGCTGCAGTAAGCCAGAGTGTATTTTAACTATTTATTAATACATACTTCTTTGACTTACACTGATCATATATCGTGTATATTTTTCAGGTTGTACGCCTATGAAGTGGACAAGTCCTGTGAAATGAATGAGACTCTGGGCAACGGAATAGCTGTGTTTCAAGGCTTATCAAACGTTGCTCTAAACTGTGAGGGATTCTTTCGCTCATATCTTAAACAGTGCTTTGCTGAATGCTGCAATTGTTCGTTGAACAGGGTTGTGTTGTGTGTGTGTGTGTTCACACAGGCATTGTCCTTGGAACTATTTTCGCTGGAGGATCACTAATGGCAGGCGACGAAATGTCCCCAGGGGACCTAATGTCCTTCCTGGTGGCTTCCCAAACTGTCCAAAGGTAAGACCTCAGGGTGTCTCCAAAACCTGACAGCAGAGCACCGCTGAACATGAATTAACCCTTTAGTTTAGACATTTTATGTCACAATTATGTTCACTCTTTCTCAACAGGTCTCTGGCAAGCATCTCTATCTTATTTGGGCAGGTCAGTAAACGTGGAGTTTGCTTGGGTGTTTTTTCGTTTTTCAATAGACAATCTCATTAAGGGAGTTAACAGGGAATAATATAAAATAATATAAGGACGGTTTCTAATCCAACGTGCTCTACAGGTGGTGAGAGGTCTAAGTTCTGGGGCCAGGGTTTTTGAGTACATGGCCCTGGAGCCCTCCATTCAGATATCTGGAGGCGGACGCATCCCTAGCCATTCCCTGACCGGGAGGATAGATTTCATGAACATCTCATTCAGGTGAAGGCCTGTCCTCCTGTGTTCAAGACGGGTACTACAAAAACAACCCCATTGTTCGCACCATAGTAAATATGTTTTTTTGTCTATTTGTAGATATCCAACCAGACCCGGCCATCAGATCTTAAAGGGCTTTAACCTAACCCTGCCCCCCGCGAAAACAGTTGCAATCGTTGGTGAATCTGGAGGAGGTAGCGACACATGTTTAGAGCAGTGATTACCATTGGACTACATTTTACCCATCACATAATAATGTGCCTGATCCTGTTCTATTTATTCCATACATGAACATACTTCCACATTGATGTCATTGAAAAAAAAAACACAAGAGGGATTATTGTGTTTGTGCAACCACTTGATGCTATGTTATTATGCTCACAGGAAAGTCCACTGTGGCAGCTTTGCTGGAGCGCTTCTATGACCCAGATAATGGCGTCATCATGTTAGACGGACTCGATATCCAAACACTTGACCTGTCCTGGCTCCGGGGACAGGTTATTGGATTTATTAATCAAGTAAGGAATTTGTTTTCTTTTACGTGCAATGCACTTATGGATAATGAACTGTATGATTATTGTCCTATTGCCCTCACTGGCTCACTGGCAGTTTGTAATCGTGCTTTTATTTTTATTTTAAGGAGCCTGTGCTGTTTGGCTCCTCTGTGATGGAGAACATCCGCTTTGGCAAGCCTGAAGCTACAGATGCTGAGGTCATCGATGCTGCCAAGCAAGCTAATGCCCACCGCTTCATCACAAGCTTCCCAGACGGCTACAGCACCGTGGTCGGTACGGGTCTTTGTTGAGCTTTTACAGCGGCTTTCTTTTTTTTACGTACAACCAGCATCCCCCAACAATGGCTCCACTGTAAAATAACCCAATAAAAACAAGAGCTTTTTTGTGATTTGTATTACTGTAGTCTCACAAATCAGACTTTAGATTCATATCTCAAGTCTGAGGGAAGACGAGCTCAGATCTGGGTGAGCGGGGCGTTTAACTTTTTTTCGCTTCATATTTGTATCGACCAATAATGTGGCCGGAGGCGGGGATATGTACAAAGTGTGTAATTGGTGAACTCAAACTTGGCCAGCAGTAGTTAACTGTAAAAAAGTGTCTGTAAAGGTTTCAAATTAACACCGTGTAGAAATACACTTCAAACACTTCATAAAATCCTCTTCTGAAAACTTCATCCACTCCTGCAAATTAGTTTTCTTCGGTAGTTAATCGCTGTAACAAAACAGGAAACCAGGCTTAACTCCGCCCCTCGCAGCTATTGGTTTCCGGCCCCATGCTCTGTGCCCCCCCCCCCCCCCCCAGAAGTTCTGCTATAACAAAGTAGGACTGCTGGATCCCAGATTAGCATCGCTGTATTTAACTTATCTCTATGTTGATTCATCCAGGTGAGCGTGGTGTGACCCTGTCGGGTGGACAGAAGCAGCGTATCGCCATCGCCCGCGCGTTGATCAAGAACCCCAGCATTCTGGTGCTGGACGAGGCCACCAGCGCACTGGACGCCGAGTCGGAGCGGGTGGTGCAAGAGGCTCTGGACAGGGCCACTAAAGGGCGCACGGTGCTGATCATCGCCCACCGCCTCAGCACCATCCAGGGGGCCGACCTGATCTGTGTCATGAGCAACGGCCGCATTGTAGAGGTGAGGCGAAAACATTACAGGCCTTGTGTTGATTCAAATATTACTGTGGGTGTTGTAGTAAACATTGATGTGAGAGAATCACTCGAAAAATACCCATGCTTGTGCTTTGTGTTCCCAGGCTGGGACCCACCTTGAACTGCTGGGCCGAGGCGGGCTTTATTCGGATCTGATTCGTAGGCAGAGAGCCGAAGCAAAGAAATGAGCAACTTCACAAGTGTTTACATTTAGGTGTACTGTCAAACATGAAAGATGGACAGATATAGATATGGACATGTAGAAGTGATTTTATGAATAGATTTTATGAATAGATTTCGTCAATAATCATGAATGTCTGTTGACTGCAGGGATCAGGTTAAATGTACATGTAAAATGTACATAGTTGGACCAATTGCATACAGTTTTATTGGCCTCTGGTTGTTTTAACTGCCATGAATGATTGGCCATGAGCATAATTGTACAGTATTTAATTAAATGGGATACCTCACAAGTATTTTTTTCTCTTTTCTCTTCTGTATAGAACTCTACATGTACTGTATTTATTACATAATAAAATAAAAACAATTAGATTTTAAAAAAATCTAGTTATTTTTGTAGGGCTCTGTTGCTCATGAAGTGGCAAGATTAAGTATTCAGGATCAGAGGATGATGAGTCTTAATATGTACTAATTTATGTGTACCAATATTAATGAAATATTACTATGAGTCTACATGACAATTTGTCAGCAAATGTATGCATCTTGAGAACAAGGCTTAGCTTGGTGTGTCTTCTGGCTTCTGGCTATCGTTCAATCCTCAAACTACAACCTGAAATCTTCAGGCAGATAAATATCCTATATATAATATGTAGAATCATTTGGCACCCCTTTCCAAATGCCAGCCTGGTGTGTCTCTCACTACCTAACGCTGCATCTGCATTAACATCTTCCCTTCAGATTTAGTGCCACCATCAATGATCATTACGCTAAAGGGCAGGGGTTATGCAGAACATGTGAATTCATTCTTAATGTTTCACAGCTGTGTCCTCGATTTTTTTTCTTCCATCTGCTTCTGCTTAGAGCTTCAAGCGCATGGTGATATGCAAACAGCATATTTAAATTCATTATTTAAAATATGATCTAACATAAAACCAGTATCACTTTATTAGAATGAATTTCAAGGGCCATTCTCCAAATATGATACATGATGTAATTATACTTTTTAAGGAGGTTGAATACGATTGAAAGGCGCTGTTTGAATGAGTACCTCCTTGTCATGCGGTAATAAGGTATCTAATATACTGATTTATGAGATATAGTTTTAACCAACGGTGTAACGGCTCATCAATTTAGCCTTCACACATAAAATGTGCCGCTTAATCACATTTACTCTCTGCCTCTTTGTAGTTACCATGTCTTGTATTTCAGACCACAAGTCTGCAGACCTCGGTACCGCCAGGACCAATGTCACGTCATCTTATAATAATTGCCATCATATTCAGATACCTCGTTCGTCAATCAGTTCTCAACCAAAACTGGGTTTAAATAAACTAAAAAAGAACGTGTGTTTCTGACCATTTCATAAATTATTAAATGAGCCTTCCACATAATCTAACTTTTTGTTTGTTTGTTTGTTGTATAACGTGCTTTTATTTTTATTTTTTTCCAGGAGTATGCAAGTGTCCTGTCCTAAGTTACAGCAGCAACATACCCACTAATGAATGGACTGCATTTCCAGGCCACTTTGACTGGCGTTGCAGTTCCGGCCCTGGCCGCTAGAGGCCCCGCGAGAGCAGCTCGCCGAGCGACTAGGGCAGAAAGAGTGTGTGAGCTAAGGCTAGCTAGCCAAAAACATCAACCCCGGATTTCAGTTGTTTCCCCCCCACCACCACCACCACCGCCGCCGCCCCCCACCATACACCACCGGTTAAAAGGTTTACTAGCTGGATTTAAGGCTGGCGCCGCTAACCAGACATGCAGAAATATGAAAAGCTGGAGAAAATCGGAGAAGGTGAGTTTAGTAACTGTGGAAGGAAAAGTTGGAGATGCCGTGCAGCTTCGAAGCTAGCTTGTGGGTTTAAGTCGTTATCCCGTCGCTTAACGCTAGACGGACGCCGTCGAGTAATCGCTTTAAGGCTAAACGAGGGTCAACGTTTTCCAAAGTGTACGCCGTTATCTCGGCGTTTATTCGGTTATTTTGCGTTGCGTGCATACTTGTTTTTAAAGGGAGACGCGCGACTCGGCGTTAGCTAGCGGTGTTAGCATCCCCCCATTCATTACACACTGCCTCGTCTAACGTTACGCTTCATTTCTCTCCCCCCCCCCCCCAGGTACTTATGGTACCGTCTTCAAGGCGAAAAACCGAGAAACGCACGAAATCGTGGCTTTGAAAAGGGTGAGGTTGGACGACGATGACGAGGTAGGATTATGGGTAATGGTTGATGTTGTTGTTGTCAGTAGCAGCAGCTGAGCCAGAGCTGCTGCTGCTGTGTTGGGACTCATTTCGTTTTTCACTTTCATTTTTTAGGGGGTGCCAAGTTCCGCCTTGAGGGAGATCTGTCTCCTGAAGGAGCTGAAACATAAAAACATCGTCAGGTGAATATGTGGGGTCGTATTGGTTATGTGTTCAGTGTTTGACTGTCTGCTAATGCAAATGTGCAGTTTTGCAAACGTGTCAGGTTGTGTGGCTGCAGGTCATAAGTGAAGACACTTTGTTGTGTATCTCTCCCCCCCCCCCTCCTCCTCCTCCTCCTCTAGGCTACATGATGTCCTGCACAGTGACAAAAAATTAACTTTGGTTTTTGAATATTGCGATCAGGTAAGGGAAAAAAACGGTGTCCCTTCAATTATTTACATTTGTTTGGAAAATGTCTTTTGTTTTTTTCCCCCCTCAACTGATGGGATGCGTGTACTCTTCACCGTTGCAGGATCTGAAGAAATATTTTGACAGTTGCAATGGAGACTTGGATCCAGAAACCGTGAAGGTCGGCGTTAGTTTTTGTCTTGACATGAGTCCACATTAAATTATATTATATTGTACAGTGTGTATGAGTTTGTGAACTGGGTGCTTCTCCTGTACGTTGCAGTCGTTTATGTACCAGCTGTTGAAGGGCCTTGCCTTCTGTCACAGTCGAAACGTGCTTCACAGAGACCTGAAGCCACAGAATCTCCTCATCAACAGGGTGAGTGTCATTATGGGCGCCAAGCGAGGCTGTATGTGTGTCCGTCCGTCCCTGTGGTAGCAAATCATTTAGTTTTAACACACTGCATCACTACACTAAGGAAGGGTTATTTCTATAAATGATTTGCATTGCAAATGAACGTACAGTTTGTGTGCTAGTTAAATACTGCCATGTACAAGGCTATTTGCTAACTTTCTAGTGCCGATGTAAAAGCCGTCATACTTTCAATGTACCTTTTTTATTATTATTTTTTTTTTTACTGATGCTTGTATTACCAGAATGGAGAGTTGAAGTTGGCTGACTTTGGTTTGGCTCGAGCCTTTGGGATTCCTGTGAGGTGTTACTCTGCCGAGGTAGGTTAATGTTATGTTAATAAAGTCCTTGGTAACATGTTTGTTGATAAGTTCAAGGGGCCACACGGCAAATTGCCTACATTTTGAACTTTTCCGTGTCTAGGTGGTGACTCTGTGGTACAGGCCTCCCGATGTCCTCTTTGGTGCTAAACTCTATTCTACCTCAATTGACATGTGGTCAGCTGGGTGCATATTTGCAGGTTTGTTCAACTATTATTATGGCTATTATCGGTTGTTATGCCTGTGTCCCAAATGCGCTTATTCTACTTTTAATTATTTCCTGAATATGATCTTGAACGTATTTTCTTGTAATTTTCCATACAGAGCTGGCGAATGCGGGCAGGCCCTTATTCCCTGGGAATGATGTGGATGACCAATTAAAAAGGATCTTCAGATATCCTTTTGCCATATGGTAAAATTGAATATGTGGCTGATTTAAGTAAGACATTCACTCACAGTCATTGTACATGTCATTCGAAAATGGTGGTATATTTGTTGAGAATGTACAGTATGATGACAAAACATTTAGGATAAAATATGTTGTGTTGTTGACTCCATTGTTTAGTTTTCTTTAACCCTGTGGTACGTTGTTGGGTACACCAACTGAGGAGCAGTGGCAAGCGATGACAAAACTACCAGATTACAAGGTAAACCATTAACGTTTTCTTTTAAATCTATTTTTGCGTGTTACACCAGAGGACAACACGTTAAACTGTAAGTGAACCCGCTGTTAGAATAAAATGCGCTTTGGGCTGAGAGTTCTTGGAAGGAGGCGGGGACGTGTTAACCCCATTGTTACGACCCACGCCAACTTTGTGATACTTTTTTTTAAGCTAGTACCGTCGTTGTGTATGAGCGTTGTAATGAGCGATGTTGTATATGAAATGTGCCACACAGTGGCACTGTACTATATTTGTCTGAGAAGCTTAACCCTCTCTTGGCCACGGACTTCAACATCAACCGCTTCCCAGACAGAGCTCCACACACACCTCCGCGCCGGAGGCACTTCACGAAAATAACATAACTTGAGTTTGGAGCAGAATAGAGCGTTCATAAACTGGTTGGTGGAGACTGGCAAAAACATAGGATTTTACACGTTTTCTCTAAATTACAGTCTTATTTGAGTAACAGTGACAAAATGGCATAGATTACTATGTTGAAGATCATATAAGACATATTACCACATTTAAAAAAAGAAAAAACGATTTTGGGTTCACTGACACTTTCAGTGGATGGTTGACATGTTGAGATTTGAGACCATTTCCATTTTTTCCCCATTTACCTATAGCCGTATCCCATGTATCCTGCCACCACCTCACTGGTGAACGTGGTTCCCAAACTAAGTAGCACAGGACGAGATCTGCTGCAGGTAACCATTTTACTTTCCTGTCTAATGTTTGTACTGCTGTGGGTCTGAGCATGTAAAAAACTATACTGTATACAATTAACATAAACACGATACATCTATGTCTTATTAACTAAAACTTGCAGATCTATCATCAATTTTCGGACATATTTCTCCTGGGTTATATAAACTTCCCCATCAGGCATCAATGAGGAGATTCTTTTTTTATCTTAATTCAGAACCTGTTAAAGTGCAACCCGGTCCAGAGGATCTCTGCAGAAGAGGCCCTGCAGCACCCATACTTTGCTGATTTCTGCCCACCGTAGACGACACCGTAGCAGGTGAATCTTCTCCACCACCACCACCACCACCACCACAATCAACCCTCCTGACCAACATATTGTCACTCGGAGTCAGACCCTACCACCCTGTATCTTTTCGTTCTTTGGAAATGCTCTCGTTGATTTAATCTGGTTGTGCCTCCTTGTTAAGTTAAGCTCTAGTGGCTCTGCAAGTTTGTTCTTGTTTTTCTTTTCTGGTTTGCAAGTCTGTCCATTCTAGGTCTGGTCTAACATACTTGTCATTATTGACTGCACTAATGTGACAGCATAACAGCATTTTTCTCCTGTTGTAATTACAGAATGATAGAATTTATCGAGGGCTTTCTTCAAGAACAAACATGGTCTTTCAGTGTTAATATCCGGTACTATAGCATACGTGCTCAGCGTCAAATGTCTGAGTGGACTGTGAAATTCACAGATGTCTCTTTCACACTCTGTTTCAAAAATGTAAACAGGCCATGTGTTAAAATGGAAAACCTAAATGAATCTAATCTATTATTTAGTGTTGTCACTTTAAGTGATGTGTTTATGCTTTACTTAAAGGCATAAACACCTATTTTGTATTAAAGGCATCCATTTTAGACTGAAGAATAGACAGACTTGCATTTATTATAAATATTTCAGCATGAATCAATCTCTTTTCCACTACTTTTGAGGAGCAGCTTGTACAATGGTGTGGGACAAAGCTATATTAGTTGCAGTTTTTTGCCAGCTTTTGTGTGCACAATTTTTCAACTGACAGTAATATTGAGGTCACTTCTAGTTACCATTTCTCAATCTCTTAAAATGCGAGAGCCAGGTTATCAAAAGTGGACCAATGTATACTGTAGGCTTGATGAACAATGGACCATTGGTGAATCATTACTATCTTTTATAAGCTGTTCATTTGTTTTTATTTTTTTGTGCTTAAGAGATGAAAAAAATGAATTGTTGACTACTGTATATCAGAAATAAGATCCATATGAAATTCGTATTTCATTGCACCCTGTCCCTTGTGGTTTCTTAGTTTAACAGCTTCCTTTTTATATTGCAGTACCTTCCCCCAGATTGTTCCCTACATCATGAGTTGTCTTTGAAGTAGATGTTAAAAAGTTAATATTTTATTTTTGTTCTGCTGATGTAAGACAAAATAATTGAATGCATGTATTTATTAATAATTGAATGTCTGCTTAATTTAGCCTAGGTATTTTTTTTAAATACAGCACAACTATTTTTTTTGGTACAGGTGATTTTGTTTCAATAATGATATGACACTTGCAGCTACGGCTTTTATACAGCAACTTTTAGTATACATAGTGGTGTGTGTGTGTGTGTGTGTGTGTGTGTGTGTGTGTGTGTGTGTGTGTGTGTGTGTGTGTGTGTGTGTGTGTGTGTGTGTGTGTGTGTGTGTGTGTGTGTGTGTGTGTGTGTGTGTGTGAGTGAGTGAGAGTGTGAGAGAGAATAAAGTTAGGATTTTATTATAAAACTAGGGCAATTTGCTTTTATCATGCTTTAGTGCAGCCTGGCTATTTCAGTACTCTAAGACAAAGCGCTCTAGAGTTACTCCACAAGAGATTTCATTGGATTTTGAATGAACAGTCAAGTTTGCACTTTATTGTAGCCTCTTTCATTCTCACAACGTAGGTTATGTACCATTAGCATATGCCATCAGTGGTCTTGTGTATTATTATTTTTTTAAACCACTATTCATTCAGTATTTAATAAAGTGGAAATAAACACACCCACTGATTTATTGGTGTTAAGAAATTGACAACTATGGGTTTTTAGGAAAAACGGTCATCACTGAAAAGCATACATGGCTGTAGATCTACTGGTAGAACTATTTTGCTCTGTCCCTGGTCTCTCCTTTTGTTTACATAGAAATGCATGCGTTCTGGTTTGTCATTGTAAAACACATAGCCAAGTTGATCACAGCTGTGTATATAAAACGTAAGGACATTACACACATTTAAGAGGGAAGGAGCTATTTAATGTCCACGTCAGAGTTTAAAATCACAAATCTACAATATACTGTAATGTACAGTACGTAGAGCCAGATGAAGCAAGCCCAATTCCCCAAATTGTTTGTGCATGCAATCATAAAATATACAAAACAGATTACCTGTAAATCCCACTCTTTAGCTCAAGCCACTTTAGGGATTTGTTTCTCTTTCTTTTCTCTCTCTCCATTCAAAATGTCAAGAACACAAGTCACTCATCACACCCACACTGTATTAAGTATTGCACAATCCAAAGCCTTGTGGAGGTTGTTGGTGCCGCTGTTTTTCAAAGGTCTAATATACTTTAATAGCACAGAGAGAATGGCTGCATTAACACTTTGTTTCATCTGGCTCCAAATTACATTTGGACAATAAAAAAAACAAAATGTTCCAACAGGTTTGATAATACAGTAGGTAGAGATATTGGTAATACACAATGGTCATGCAAGAAAGCAAATGACTGATGTGCTATAGTGTTATGTATCAAGCTCTTAAGAATTCAAATTCTCTCTCTCTCTCTCTCTCTCTCTCTCTCTCTCTATATGAAATGCTAAATGCTGCTGATCTACGGTTTCATAAATGTGCAATGAAATATAATTGTATCACTACTGGAAAAAAGCACAAACATTTCAAGCCCTAAGTTAGCTGCTAGCTGGGATACATAGTTTGTTGGACTGGTAGTAAGGCAGGGATACGGGGAGAGAAGGACCCAGGGCAGCCATATTAACCCTGTTCACAGTTTTTCGTCTATCAACCAAATAGACAGCTTGTTTTATGAACCATTCTTACGCTGTTGAAATGGGACGATATGACATTAAAAATCGTATGTCTGCAACAATATCGTATATAGTATCACAATGTCACATTACATTGGGGGCATCTTTTTTGTATTTTTAACCAGTTAACATGTAAGATCATCATAATATATATGCACTTTAATATACACATCTTAAAACTTGTAGCCGTCTCACCTATGTCATTCAACAGCTACCGGACAGGTCATGAATTCAATTAGAGAATCCTAACTCAAAGAGTAGGACATATGCCAAGTGGACTTGTTAACAGTAGTACCTAAATCAATTAATTTATTGCTCACAACACAACACCACCCATTAATTTAACGACCCTGAATAGTAAACCGATTTTTTATTTTTTTTCTCCTTTGGATTAAGTCTCCAGATTGCGTTGGTGATCTGACGCAAAGTATTTTCTCGTATTCCTGATAACACTTAACAAGTGCGCGCATATTGGACTCTCCAAACTAAAGCCTATAGGCTCTTCGTCGTGGTAACAAGACGTGCCTGTCATCGACTCCGAAAGTGATGGCTGATCTCCCAAGGGTTTGTGCTTCACAACAGTCATCTAAATAAGCAGACAACAGAGTAATAAAGCTAGTGTTACTAACATCACCTGCCCCCACTGGCATGATAGTAAGCTCCACAAGTAAAAAAACAACAACAAAGAACACAACACAGGCTGGCTGTTCTCTGAACTGTAATCTAAACAGAGGATCACAGTTAAAATATGTGAGGCGTTACTGGCGTAGTTACAGAGTCCAGAGCCATGGAGTCGGAGAGTTAAAAAACGATGAAACATGAATGTACAGCGAGGAAGTAGACCGACAAACATGTAAGAAGAGAAGTTGTTGTACATGAGGAAGATGGTTAAATGTATAGTTTATTATACTTGATGGTTTATACATCACAATTTGTTGTTTTCTTTTGCGGTTTCAATACATGATATTGGAATAACAATAGGATACAATAATGCAATTGTACAATGTCTTTCTGTTAAAAATTGACTTGGTTAAGATAGTCAGGTTTTTTTAAAGATCTTTTTGTCTCTACAAATTCTATTCAAGTGTCGGTCATGTAGACCTCAGTCACTGGAAAGTGAAAGACACTCGGGGTCCACTCGGATATAAACACATTCAAGGACTATATGTGGACGAGTTTAGGTTTACGTGTCGTTTGGTGAAATGACTGTCTGTGCCTCCTGCTGCAAGATCACAGATGGGAGGGCGAAAAAACCAAACCCTGAAACAAAACGACCTTATGAGGCATCTAGAATTTCGTATTGCATTTCTGCAGGTATATACAAATCCATGTGAAGTTAACGAACGTTACCTACAAATTGTTTGTCTCCTCCATGAATGTTTAATAGAGAATAGATTACTATCACTGGGGCTTGTGCTGATTTATGAACTTATTTTGCCATTGGTAAGGACAATGAGGAAGAATGCAAAATGTCAAAATCTTCTAAGTCGATCTTCTAAACCCAATAAACAGCCAGCGTTGACAACAGACTAAATGCTTTCCGTTTTCTCATGACAGTCATTATGGCATATATAGCAACACTATTCTAAAACTTGCAAACGATAATGTAAATGTTTAAATATAAGCCATATCATATTAACATACAATCATCTTCTCTCCTGAATCTCTCTCTCTCTCTGTGAACCTTGACGAGAAACAAAGAGTCCACACAGACGTCTATTAAAACACTGTTTCACCAGGTCCACAGGAAAGCATGTTGATATTGCACATTCAACCATTAAAATCTCTTATTTTTGTCCCCATATTTAACGTCAGTTGACCTAACAGCTGTTCTGTCAGGCTACGTTCAAGAGGTCTAGGTAACTGTGTGTACATTCTTCCGTTTTAAAGAGACGACAGCTTAGTAGTCACAAAGGCAGCGACGAACGGCCGCGCGGTCATCTAGTGATGTGTTTTGACTTGTTTACCTGACAACAAGCAATCTACCAATCGCAGACATCACAAAACCACGGTTCCTTTAACTTTAACTTGGTGACAGGTTAAATGGGTAGTAAGTCACTCAACGTGCCACTGCTCAGATGTCTGGAGGGAGAGGGGGGGGGGGGGCATCACTATTCATACTTAAAATGTATGCTACACCTAACAGTCCACATCTATACCCTCCATTCTTAGGCCACAGAACTCGCACAGCATATGTTGATATGTAACTTGTAATATTACCTCTGTTCACAATCCCTTCCATACACAATCACTTGACTTGGTCAGAAATACCTCTTGGGTCAAAGAAAAACTCAAGAATAAAAAAGAGTAAATGAACAAAAGCGAGCAAGTGAACTATATCACAAATGAACCGTGAACGTCTTAAATGATATGAAATAAAAAGTGAACGCCTCGGCATGGCAGTTAAACCTGAGTTTGTGTTTTGGAAGTGTTTGTTTTAGTATTTTTGTATCTGATGATAGTATTCTATTTCTATTCAGGCATTGATCTACTACACTGTCGAGTATACACTCAATGTTTTTTCCCTTTGATTTATTTTTCTTTTGTGTAACACATCAATTATTTCACAGTTTGTAGCCGATTCTCGATTGTCCCCCCCCGCCCCCCTTTGCTTCTCCTTCACAGGGTCAACAGGCAAACTCCTCAAAGTTGCCTAGAGTCGGGTGACGAGGTAACATGTTCGGCGTGAATCCGACACTGTCCGAGTGACTCCGGAGGGTGTCACAGGTGCTCTGTGGGAGAGAAAAAATAATAAGCGGGAAAGGGAAGGAGGAGGGGAGACGAGGTCATCCATATTGAGGGAGGAGGGTGGTGGAGGGGAAAAGACATTGGGGAAAAACAATGAGATTGAAAAGTAGTGGAGAATGGATTTTGATGATGACAAGGTGAACGAATGGCCATGCGTGGGGATCGGTGAAAAAAAATCACAACGGACAAAGAAATGAGAGAAAAATGGCGATGAATTGGACGCACGGTCACGGTTCACGGTTGCGGACAGTGAATGACAGAGAAATGCATCCAATTGGCATAAGATACAGGGATTAAAGAAGCAACCATAGCACAAATGGTGCCCAATGAAAGGTTAATGTAACGAAAAAGAGGGGGGACATATAGAGAGATGAGTGGACAGAGGGGAAAGGAGAAGAAAGAACAACACATTTAGTCCTGTGCTTCAGTTATATTAGCATGAATATGTCTAGCAGTATCGTAATGGAAGCTGAGTCATTCCCGCATGTTGTGTGTTCAATCTGGGCAAATGGGCTTTTTGCTCAGATGTTGCTGATACATGGAGGAACGTGATGCAATCATTTGTAGCAATAGTGTAATTGCTATTCCCGGCAGGAAAAGAAAAAATATTATTGTATATAAAATCACTGCATGCAGATGTGTACATAACATCACAAAGTAATGCATCTAGTGATGTTATTAGGTACAGCTTCTAATGCAATGCCTCTTAAACGGCCCCGGCCAAGTTTACTAGTGATGTTGTTAGGCACCGCTTCTAATGCAATGCCCCTGAAACGGCCCCATTGTGCTGCAGGAAAACTTATATATATCTTAAGTTGTTCAGCCCTGTTTTTTTGTTGGACAGATATGCATTTGTTTTTCACTGAAGCACTGCTCTTATCCCTACAGGGGGCAGGTGGAGAAAACGTTATCATTATTGATATTATTATTATTTATTCCACTGACCAAAAAGCACACACTGTGATGAAACTAACCTTTCCCTGGTTGATAAGAGGCAACAGATTTTCAGATCAGAGCGCACCGTGTGAATGATACTGTTTAATCCCACTCTCATCTGAAAGACAGCGGCCTACGGAAAAACCAAATCAACCAACCAAAAAATCGGATAAGGTATGTATGACGATGGTGTCCGGTGTCGGATGAACCGTATGGGATGTTCCCCACAATGTCCCAGAGAGAGAGAGGAGAGGGACAGCGTTGGAGGGAGGCTCTAATGTTAATGGGGTTCGCTACCTGGGGGCATGATTAGGCGTGACACCAGGGCTGGTTGGGTTCTCTGGAAACTCCTGGAATAGACATGATGAAAAGAAAGATGGGTGAGGGTGGCTGGAATGGAAATAATAAACAGTCAGGGGGGGGGGGGGGGGGGGGTGGCTATCAGGGGCTTCAAGTTGAGAGAGTTGAGGGATGTCAAATGTTTAGGAGCATTAGGTGGGAATGTAAGGTGTTTTCTGTCTCTTTTTGCACGACCAGGCAGAAACACGGCGGGCGTACAGCAGAAACACAGCCGAGTAAAACAAGGTTGACGAGCATTGAGGAGAAGGAAAGTCAAACTTCAGAAAATGATGATATGCCGTATGTTCAGAGTTGGGTCGTTTAAGTGGAGTTATGAGCGAATCAGTTGAAAGAGGATTCTTCGTTATGAGAGTAAGAGGTGGATAAGATGATTCAGAGTAAGCAAGTGATTTTATGTCATGAATGGAGGGTAATGCAGAAAGTAAAAAACGAAATACACTATGTGTCTTAGGTTTGTTTTCCTACAACGGCTAGCGTAATGCTCAGCCAAACCAGATCTCTTGGAGTCATTCCTCTTATACATCTTTACTCGGACAAAGAAGAATGCACACAACCTTTTTCTGCCATGTTGAACTACATCTAATAAAGTGAGGCCACCATGCATGCAAGTACAGTACGCAGCACTTATTCCGAGACAAACCTAAGGCTTCATCAAAAACTTGCAAAGCAAATTGAAGTTGGTTTATTCTCTCCATTGTTACTCATGAGGAACACTTGGGCTTGTCTCACTTTCTTTTCTCTCTCTTTTTTTTTTACAGGGCAGTTTTGGAAACAAACGGGTAGATGAACTCAGGAACACAATGTTTTGATGCACTGAGAATATTACACTTCATTACATTTGATTAATGACCATATAAAGGGGACCACAACTTCCCTGTACATTGTTGGATAAGATAAAGAAACAGTGGATCTCTATATTGGTAGATAAATAAACCATAAGGAGATCTCAAAATCTAGTGTGTGTTCATTGATTTAAAGACAAAAATATCCACCCGGTGGGTTGGATATGTTTTATTCTTTAGACATAAGTTCAAATCAGTATTTGAATAATTTCAAATACATTTGAACAGAACGTGATGGTGGCAGTGAAAAAGTCACAAATAAGTTGGGCATCGTTTTGACATGGTGCAGGTTTAAAGAAAACATTTTAATACTTTATTACTTAATCCTTAATACAAGAAGACAATACGACACTGTTATGGTTCCTGGGTTTATCTAACATGCTGCCACTGATCAGCAGCATTAAAAGTTTTGAGAAACAAAAGAAAATTACCAGATTGTCACTCTGGCAACGTCGTGGCCGCTTCTTGCGAATAAAGTAACCCAGAACCTTATCCTTGAACACCTAAACACAAAAGCCAGCAGATCAGCATAACTTGCATGTATAGCAATCAATGGCACGAAACATAACACAAACAGTACACAGGTATTTAAGGGCTTGGCTGTGCAAATTACATCAATAGAAATGTGCAAAAGTGCAAAACACTTCACAATAAGGGTACATTAAGTAACATTAGTTAATGCAGTAATAACAGTTAATTAACAGTTAACTAATGTGTCTAGTAATCATTTACTAATGGTGTTCATGTTAACCAAGATATTAATTGATACATTATTTAATATAAAGATGTGCGCCATAGACGTGAGGTACTCGGCAAAACAAACAGTGAAAATGCTCTGTTGATGACACAGACAGCATTGTCTGAGTGGACAGCACCACACATTTGAGCTGCCACAGTTCAGTGAGGCAGCCCTGAGGTAAATTAATACCTTGAAGACTAGTAGTAAATGATAACTAGACACATTAGTTAACTGTTAATGAACAGTTAGTTAATGATTATTACTGCATTATCTAATGTTCATTAATGTACCCTCATTGTAAAGTGTTACCAAAGAATCAATAGCTGAAGAATACAGTAATATAGAATTTTTCCCTATAGTGACAAAAATGTCAAATTAATTCTGGGGGGGGGGGGGGTTTAAACTGTTACCTCATATAAGTAGTCGAATATTTCCAATATTGTCAAAACGCTGGCTCCAATAAACAGCCCCATTTGTCCTCCGATGTCACCTAGGAACATACATACATACAGATATGCAGATGTGCTGCCAGGGGGTGCACACATACCTCACCCACCCTGTCAACTTTACTTCCATGAGCGTCGTGTTCGCGCGTGAGTGATTACGGATAAGCTGTCAAAATCACAGAATTTAAACCTGGCTTTCTGCAAGAGTGAACTCAAGTGCATCACATTCTGGAAATGGATGTAGACCCCATTTCATTTCCCATTCCAATGCTGAAAGAACATTTGTCCTGACCCCGATTTGAGAAACGCAGTAAAAGCCTGCAGATGGTTTTCTAAAGATGAAGATCAATGCATTATTTTTTTCCAACATCTATCATGAAGTAAGCTTTGCAAATCTCACCGAGAAGCCCTGCGATTTCATACGCCTTCTTCTGCTCAATCTTCTCATAGTTCAAAGCTTCAAAGAAGATGTCCAGCACTAATATGTTTTCTCTGGGGAGAAGGAAGACAGGAGCTGCTCTCAGCACACTTTTGTATTGCTAACTATAGAACTGAAATATCATTTAAATCATTTGAAAACATTGAAGATTCAATCGCCTCTCATTTGTTCTGGCATTGAAGGTGAACGATGGAGACCAACATCATGCTATGCTAACGCTATCCAAACAAAACAAAACAAAAAAAGTAGGTCATACATAAGGTCATCATCTAAGGGACGAATAGCTGACGGGCTAATACTTACCCGATGTATTGCTCAGTTTTGTTGAATTTCTTAGCCAGATACTTAGCGGACGCCTTACTGGGGATCTTAACCATGGAGAGCTCCTTGCCATAGCGCGTCATGTTGCAGGGCGTCTCACAGACACAGTAATCGTTGTCTTTCTCTACCAGAAAGTCTGTGGATGTGGATCAAAGTCATTCAATTGACTGAGCACAAGTCTAATATTACTGTAATGAAAACTGTATGCAGGCTCCCGAGTGTTTTAAAAAAAAAAAAAAACGCTGACAACAAACACATTAAAGCGAAGAAGAGAAAACTATTCGCTGCCATCGTTCACTTTCCATGAAACAAAAATAATGACCGATATCAAGAAAACGGAAAAAGGAACACGACCTGAGCCGTTGATTATTTTCTAATGAAGCATGAACAGAACACAAGTACGTTTTAATGGGATTTTAAGGAAGAAAAAAACAACTGATATTCATGTGTTGCTTCAGCACTGACTGCGAAATGAACCCCTAATATGAGTGAATACAAAACTATTATCCAGGATTTCATTTAGTTGTCATGTTGTCCTGTGGCACCCGGTGGCTCAGAACGGCTCGGGTGACCGGGCTATCCAGACACTTAGGCCAACCCATGCAGCAAAACCATCCCTGACAAGAATGTATGTGTTGTGCTCAAAAAAAGAAATGATCTTCTCTGTCTGCAGTGCTATCGGTTTTGGCTCACCTAACGCTGGGTCAGCACAGTCTTTGTACTGCTCAGGTGTGCAAACAGTTGAGGTACCTGTTCAATACCGCACAGAGGGGAAAGAAAACGCATAATGAATCCACCTGCACCGACAACAACAACAGAAACAACAGAAGTGTACCATCTGTCTTTTGGATAGCTACATGTTCACGGCAGAAACAACATTGACAACATGGTCGGTGCAAAACAAATTCAATGCTTTTGCTTTGCGAGTCGGCCAAGCGTGCCTACCGGGCATGTGCACCATCCTGCAGTTGCAGTTCTCCACCAGGTAGCGCGTCTCACAGTCGATGCGGCACGCGGTGATGCTGTACGTGGAGAAAAACTCGGAATCTATGGGGGTAGACTTGCAGTCGCCCCAAGGTGGTGGCAGGTACTGAAGCTGAAAGAGGGAAAAAAAGGAGAGTGTGTTTTATCCCCCCCGGTGTTGGCCAGCCAGACAGGGTGTACAGCAACGCTACACACCAGTCAAGCCCAGTAAACAACAAGTCTCATAACCGTTGCACAAAAAACTAATAATTGTTACCAAAACAGGACTGCAGGCAGCCACAAAACCATACCAACAATAAAATACAATACAAAACAACAACAACAACAACTTGTTAGTGTGCTTGTGGACAGTGCTGACACAAGATGCCTGATCAGATTTAAAACGACAGTGGGTAAACAGGGAAGGGGGCTGTGTTTTGCAGCAGGCACCATGCAGAACAGATAACGATACATTACTGATGCACGGCTTGTCCTATAGTGGGGGAAGCAGAGTATCATGGGGAAATGGAAACAGGCCTAATTAAATCTGCAAAATATGGACTCTCAGAAGGAACACCACGATCGATGGACAAAGAAAATGGATCTGCAATGGAACTCGGTAATCACAGTCTACGCTTGTATTGATCGCACTTTCACTATACTTTTACTTTGTAAATGTTACTTTTATCAAACATTTACAAGTTAGGAAACTGGATGGATAGCCGTTACCTTATGTCTCGTGTTTAGCACTATGATGTAAAAATCCAGTTACAGGTCAAAAGTGTGTTGGGGAATTTGAAATGGATCCTCTTATTAAGATCCTTTTTTTTCTTTTCCACAGCGACCTTTCTTGGACAAATTATATCTATCTTAAAACCAGACTTTCCCATCCTGATATCTGGCATATATATAGTTCAGTCCCCTTTTTGAAAAGCCTTGCTTAGTTTGCGCTAACGCATGCATATGTTTAATACTGATTTGACACTTCAATATCTCGAGGTTATTTACACATACATCCAACGGCGGCCTCTTATCAGAGCCAGGGTCCTGCGCAGAGGAAACCTTTGCATAACAAATTCAAGCGCTATATCCTCAAACCACAGTTCACCCTAACACTTAATCCTTCCCAACAGTCTGTCCAGATTAAGCTTTGCCACCTAATAAGGACATTTAGTCAATGGTTGGTGGCGCATACAGAGTCTTAATTCAGTTACGCAGGGGATTTAAAATGGCAAACATAATTAAGCCCTTATTGAAATTCTGCTGGCAGCAAACAGTCTCATAGTTAGAGAAAGTTGGGGGGGGGGGGGGGGGGGGGGACCACCCTCACGTGCATTGGGCATGACTGAGGCTGTATGAGCACCGCGATGACTTGAATGAAGTGACGAATTACGTAGCCATGGGCCCACCAGGTGACATCAACCAGAGCGGTCGCTTCACATGTCCAACACCGACGGCACACACACCACTACAACAACAACAACAAATGCAACAAAAATAAGTCAAAAGAATGTGTTAAACAAGAGAAGTACGTAAAGGATAAGGCAGAAAGCCAGACAACGGACTGGGCTGCATGTGTCAGCCGCATATGGTAGCCACAGTGGAAGGCATTAGCCGCTCTTTAATGGCTATGAGAATGGCAGCTTAGACAAGGATGGATCATCAAGTTGAGAGATGTTGTACTTGTGCTCCGGCCACACGCAAAAAAAAAGGAGAAAAAAAAGAGACAGATGGCGCCGTTCCCAGCGGAGGCAATGGAGGTGTGGAATTCAAACGAGGGGAGAGTGGTGGTGGTGGTGGGAGGGTCGGGTGTGTAAGGCTACTTAACAATACATTAATCTTGTGTCATGCAGCATTTCCAGACAGGAATACGCTACCCTCTGCTCTTGAGTGGAAACAAACGTTTGGAAGCCCGGGGCAACCCCGAAGCCCAGCTCATGGAGGAAAGGAGGCTCTGACTGAGAGTGAAGCTGCACTTTTAGTCCGGCCTCATAAGACGTCTCATCTAGGGAAGGAGGGGAGGACGGAACACAGCCCACATTGTTACTCATGGGAGCGCAGCAAGATGAAGGATTCGCAACGTCTGATTGGTCAAGGCCCGCCGTACGTCCACCAATAGCTGCCATTGTGTAAAAAAAAAAGAAAAGGAAAAAAAAAAAGAAATCATATCTGAATTTCCTGGTGGCGCCTGCTACTGATGGCTCGGAGGCAAACGTTGGGTCATTCAGCCGCTTCCACCGCTCTCTTCCACTCAATCCATCAGTCTGACAGTCAGCATTGAAACCCATCCAGATTAAAAGGTATAGCATTGTCCCTCCAGGTTCCCCGAATCGCAGCTTTCTATCAAGGATTCAATACCTGGGAGGGCGATGCTGGAACTTGACAGGCTATGAAAATGAGAAAGTACCTTCAAACTACATGCAGGCGTTTGACGCATCGCAACTGTGTGGGGGGATTTGGAGCAGCTGATCAAGAACATCGATTCCTTCATTCATTAAATCTTCAACTTTGCTATACTGATGTAGGTTCTAATATTTGTGAAGATGACTATTAAACATAAAAGACAAAGCTTGTTCTCCAAACAACAAAGAGATATTGATTAATTTGTAGTGTTCAGCTGAATTCCCAGTATAGTGAGTGGGAACGCTCAAATTTTAAAACCTCACAAAACTATAATTGCCATCTCTGCAGTGTCCAATCGTCTCTTTTGAAGTGGTTAATGCTCTGCTTCCACCATCCCATGATAGTTTGCTGAATAGAAATGTGAAGATTGTAGATTAAAAGGAATTACCCAGGATAATACATTCTACATACAGAGTCATGTATCATGTATTTAACCATTTTGGGCTAATGCAAATTAGTGTTACAAACTAAATGCTGAACGGGTGAGAAATTAGGACATGGGGGGAAAATGCTAATGGTGGGAGCCCTGCGGGTCAGCAGCACTACACTAAATAAATCACCACACACTGCATAAATCACTGTAAGAATCCGACCATGTTTAGCGTTCACACACTTTTGTACTACACTGTGGACACCGTTTTAAAGATTTGTTGTCTAGGTAACATCTGCTAACAACAGCTTTATGGTTGGATTAGATTTGAAAATCAATGAACTGGGGGGAGGAAAAAGTTATGCTGACCACACAGGCTTTTAGTACTTTCTCCTTCAATGCCTACGGTGGACGGGTAACAAGATGTAAAATATCTATGGAATATTCCTCATAAACAATGGGTGTTTAATGGGCCAAGAACAGTACTTCTGGACCTGGAAGCAGCTAGAAGTTTCCTCTTAATTGCCCTCGGCTTCCTTGTCGTCCCATAACCACAATAAATCTGAAATACATAAAACGTACAATCCAAAGACTGTAAATTCTGCAGGGTGTGTGCGGCAGTCCAATCCATTGTCACAGCATTCGTACGGCGGGATCTAGCGGTGCTAAAAACAAGTTCTATCTTTTTGTCCTCTGCCTGGTCTTAACCTGCTTGGGCTCCAGGTTGAGGTTCAACGAGAAAAGGGCTACAGTATAACCAAGCATTACTGCAGCACGTACACAGCATCTTCTCCCATTCTACTGGTAACGCTCAGCCCCCCCGAACCACGTTGTTTCCATCTAAAGATCCTCCACTGCACGTTTCATGCACACATAAACTCAAAAGAGATCGAATTTTGAGTCCAGGGCCTTCAGGGCACAGAGGGATTTTGGGGTATGGGTGGGACGGAGGGAGTTTAAGCAAGGAAGTGGGGTCAGTGTGTGTGTGTGTGTGGAAGGGGGGAGGTGATGCCGAGCGAAACATGGAGGGGTTTGAGAGGCGGAGGTGGTGGTGTTGGTGCGTGTGACCAAACGTTAGCTACCAGTTGCTGCTGACATGACACAAAGGTTTGAAAACCAGGCGCCACACCAAATCCCAGCTGGTCAATGAAGGGCGGTTCGTCCTGGCTGTGGATTTGAACCTTGATGCCCGCTTCGTACGAGGTCTCATCTGTGGATACAGCAGGTCAGACACAATGTGACAAACTGCCTCACAATTGCCCTACACAAACCCTAACACCGCTATGCGGTACGCCTCTCGTATGCTTCACTGGGACAGGAAGGACTGTGTAAAAACATACTGGAAGGGCAACAGCGAGGGAAGCGCTCTTTGGTTAGGTTGTGGAATGACTCAGAAGTATTTTATTTCACGCATGGAAAGGCTAACAATACATTGACTCCATATCCCCATTCCTGCATCATTCTTGAGTCATCAATAATTATTGGATTTTTTTTTCAGTCATCTATAAATCGCTAATTTTTTTTCTAGATCATAAAATGCTTTAACCTGGAGTCAGGAACGTATCGACCTTTTAGTTCCTGTACACAATGGAAGGTATAAATAAAGGACACGACATCATACATTATTGTTAGGCGGTATTATCAGACTACACTGAAGACGATGGATTAAGTTCCACAGTTAGGCTATCCTGGTTACAAGTCTAATTTCAAAATAAAACAACACTAGAAGACACAGGCTAACATGTGAACTGACCTGTGTCTCCCCAAACAGGCAGGTATTCGTCCTGCTGAATGTCCAACATGATCTCCAAGCCGTTCCCCGTGCCACCTTTCAGTGTGGTCAACAGCGGGTTGCCGTCCAATCCAGAGTTGAAGGTGTAACATTTTCCATAGCGTGTGTAAATCTGGGGAGGGGGGAGGGAAATGTACATTAATTGTAAGACAACAGATACCCACGTTATGTGACTGATGGCAACTGAGAGGATTGCTGCAAACAGTATTTTTTTTAACAGAACTTATTTTGAATAACTGGTATTTCTCATCATTGTAGGATTCTGGATAGCGAGCCATCACAGAAGATGTAAGCTTAACATTTCTGCATATTAAATGTAATTAATGTATGTGTTCTACCATTGTCCTTTTTGTCCTTGCAAAATGGTGAAAGTTTGCAGTCAAATTCGTAAGTCATAGAAAAACAACATTAAAGCTTTGAAAGTGTCTGACCGGGAGGGTGAGTCACGGCATATAATTATGTGTGGTAAAGATAATGCTCACGCACTGTGAAAATGATTGGTTTGACAATATTGTGAAAAACACAGCCCACCCAATGCATTTCTGTTCACTGTGTCAAGGCACAAGGAAACGCAACAGCGAGGTGTCTAACTACAAGGACGGCAAATGTAAATTTTTGAACACAAAACAAAACATGGAAGCGCACACACACACACACACACACACACACACACACACACACACACACACACACACACACACACACACACACACACACACACACACACACACACACACAGCTATGAAATTACAGTGAATGAACTAACACAAAATACGATTCCCTTCCTATCCACCTTTACTTTGGTGACAAGGTTGGTTGGATGGTATTGACTAAACCATCACCCTCATCCATTATTTTACTACATAATTAACTAATGCACATGAAGGGAGAGTCGCATCTATCCACATATACAGTATATTGTGTGCGTAAGGCAACATACGAAATTAACCACCAGATGCTTCATTTGAAATGCTGACATTTTAATTAGTCGCTGATTTATAGTGTCTGAATTTTTAATACTGCCATCGTTCTTTGCTGGAGTTGTTGTCACTGCCTTCGCAATAAAAGAGACAGATAAAAAAAGCCCATAGCAGCAGCAGATATGACGTGATGATTGATAACCCGTCTTCCCGAGATGGATGTGATTACGATGTTTGGCAAAAAAACATGATGAAAGTGAGAAAAGACATAGTGCGCATGTACAGTATGTGTCGGAGTGTATGTTGTGGTGTCGGTCTTTATGTGTCTGTGTGTCTGTGTGTGCCGCGGTGTGTGAGTGTTAGTGGGTATGTCCCATTTGCGCGTGTGTGTGTGGGTGTCAGCGTGTATGTTTGTGGGTGCCACACACATAGGATTGTGTATGTGTGTGTGGGGACTTCTTTATTGTGCAATAAAACAAAATATGTTTGTCTGCAATTTTGACATGTCTGCGGCACTGAAAGAATGCCTGAAAACAGGAGGCTAGGTGTTCCTGTATACATTTTGAATACACCTCGTCAAACCACATTCACATCGATGACACGTCGCAAACACTGTCATTCTGTACATACTGTGCTGAAGTTTCTGTAGGTGCATACGTCCCCGCGGAACCTGCATTCTAGCAGCATGTGCTCCAATTGATGACCCAACCTGCCCATCATCTCGGTCGTGTTGACATGGTAATCAGGGGGCGGGTGGTAGTGGTTGAAGTCCAGCAGGTTCAGGAGACCCTGCTTGTGGTTATCCTTGAGGAAGGCCAGGCTGGTCTCCATGACGGTGTGATTGGGATACATGAGGTCCATCCAGTAGCCGCTGTGGTACAGGTCCTCCGTGGTCAGACTGGACACGCGGAACACGTTCTTGTTGCAGAAGGTGACTGCTGGGAAGGACATGCTGTGAGCCCAGACCATGTAGATCTTGGTGATCGCGGGGTAGGACATCAGGTAGAGGATGCGATTCCACGACCAGGTGACCAGCATCACCATGCACACGGAAAAGGCCAGGACCCAGAGGACCCGCTGGGGTTTGGACTTTTCCGGAGTGAAGGCAAACTTCAGGCCATGGATTTTGGTCTTCCTCATAAAATCCACCGTGATCTCCTTCCACGTTGTCCTGAGCGCGGTGGTTTCGCCCTTGACGCCATCCCTCTGGGCATCGGGTGATTTGTGTGGCTCGAAACAGACAGAGTCAGATTTGGGTGGAGTCAACATGATGACAGTTCACAGGTGGCTGGCTCCTGCCGACATATGTAGCTTCAATTTACAATCCTTGGCTCTTTTAATTGACACATAGGAGGCTTGATTTAAAAACCTTTTGATTTGAAATAAAAGCGTTTAGTCTTGGGATCTTATATTCAAGGGATCGGAGACAGTCCTCTGCAGCGTCGTCCTACTGTCCAGACATGGAAGATCTCTCTGCCTTTGAAATGTTAACAAAGGAACTGTGCCGGGCAGGTTAGACTGATTTACATAATGATTCCTTTATTGGAGTAAAAACTAAAAAAACACTGAATCTATCCATTAGTGGGAATAGTCAAGCAGAGCCTTCAGCAGACCTTTATCAATAGATGAATGGATGTGATAATTGCAGATGTAAGCAACGACCCAGAGGCAATCAGTTACAAAGAAAAATGAAAAAAAATCCAAACAGACCTACCCCTGTATCTCAGATCTTCCATCTCCCTTTCCTTATTCCAGATAACAATACAATATTTCTCCTTTTCCCCAGTTACCCAGAGCCCAACTCCTTTTTCTGCCTCTCCCAGACTGGAGGGATGCTTTTTTCAGCCTGCTGGCTTGCAGACTGCACGAAGGAATACAGAGCCAGTTGCTCCACAGCCTCTCGACTGTTGAATGGAGAACGAGGTGGAGCCAGTGGATGAAATTGTTTTCTCCCAGTGATGGAGTAGATCTCCAGTCATATATATGTATTATATCAGGGACGTTATAGCCTCACTTTTCACCACCAAATCATCACCCAGAGGTGGTCAAAACAAGACCCAGCCTCAGATTCTTTATCCGCCGCTTGTTCGGGGATCGTTCAAATGGATAATTGATAACTTTGCAGTAAACCACAGACAGAAAAAAAGTTGTCAAATCCTTTGTTGAAATAATTGAAAATTATTGATAACTGTTGGTTATTTATGGATTTTGGCCAGTACTGTAGGCTCCAGAAACACAGCGAGGCGTTCCATCTTACAGCCTAATTGGATCCAACTGAATGGTCCCTCACTTTGATCAAAATAATGACAGGAATGATGGTGGCAGTGCAGACAGTACTTTCAATGCATCTGTGTAGTATCTTTAATGAGTGTATAGCTGTGACAGCACAAATACGATATATGATATATGGACATAGAATGTAAAACGTATTTTGCATGAAAAATATTAACAGGCATATAGGTCAAATCATGATTAGATTGACTGCATCTTTTTCAGTGGACATAAGAGCATGGGGAGATGCTAACAGCTAAAAAAATCAGTAGAATAAACATAAAACTACACATTCAAACTAGACAGCGAGTCTTTGAGACTGAGTGTTTCAACACCAGTAAACACCACCATCCAGCATCAACAGAGCAGCAGAAAACAGCCCATCTACATCCATCTGCCAGCTGTACAGTTCTAATGGCAAGAAGGACTGTATTACATCTGGTCTCAGGGACCAAAATAAGCTAGAAACATAAACTAGAGACGGGGGCATGAAAACCGTTTGACAACTTTCAATGGCTTTGTTTCAGCACCTGTCATATATCACCTGCAGACTGCTTCTGCTTCAAACTTTGGTTGCCATACCAACACATCAGGTTAAAATAGCAGACAGATGGAGTTAGGATGTCCCTCTCCATCGGATGCGAGCAGCACTTGTGCTTAAAGCAGTCAAAACGTTCACGGTCTCAGATAAACCTGTTGTTTTAGGGCCATTGTTATGATCATATAGTACGCCAAATAGGAACACAGATGTACTTGGCGTCCACTCTTGCCACTGGCAAACTCAAGTACTTCCTGAACATTGGTTGCAAAAGTAAAAGCCTTCTGTTCTTTTGGTTTAATTTGTAATTTAATGTATTTGTAGTGCATGCAATAGACATGTAATGTTTAGCAGAGAATAGCAGAGGTGTCGGCCATTGTTGGGGTGTTAGTTGCCTATTCAACATCCAACAGTTTAGGTGCTGAATGACATCAAACTCAACCCTTTCAGATAATCTAAGCATTTGGAATTGAACACATTGAGCGCATCTGTTGGCACAGAAGAGTACTAAGCACACCATTTCAAGCAATAAGCAAATCTCACCACAGATGAAGTGACAAGCAAGCAAGTAAATTACTTATCCAATACTACCTTAGAGAAGTCAAAAGGTTGTGTGCCTATGGATTAGCTCTATTGATTTCCTTTACTCTCAATTTCTTGTTTGAAACGTATCAATGAAGACACATTCAACTGATAGGGTCATTCCCAAGATGCACTTATCTTAAAACCCAGGCTTGTGATGGCAGATGTAAGAGTCCATAACTCCAATTAGTCCCATGAATGTCTCTGGTCAGCAGTTTGTACCAAATTGTGTTTCTGCGACTCCATTATATCCCCCCCCCCCCCCCCCCCCACACATGCTTTACAATCTGCATTACTCTGCAGCCCCTTGGCTCCCCATTAATTTCCTTAATGTTATCCAATCGCCCAGGTGCTCGCAAGCTCATGTTCAGGCTTTCAGCTTTTGAAACCATTCTGACTAAATCACAACTCAACAGAACCCTTTTTGACAAGTGCCAGTGCAGTAAGATGCTAACTGAAGCCATTCATCAAAGGTGGTCTTGGTCATGGCAGAAGACATTCCCATAAAACACTAACACAAGGAAATCATAGAAACATGGACTACATGCAATACATTTGAATTACATTTGTTTACCGTTTTTCCACAAGCATTGTGTGTGCTACAGAGCACGTATCTGTAATTATGCAGCATACCTGCGGAAATAAGATTTGATTGAGTCATTCATTGCATTGCTATCCATTCAAATGCAGCCATGAAAATGACTCCAAGCTCTAATTATATATATATATATATAGCATAAAACAAGCAGCTGTTGCTCATGAGATATATTATATGGAGACAAAAGGGGAGACTTGTTTGCTCAACCTTTTACACTGCCACACCATTTGAAAAGATTGGATCAACTTCCTGAGCTTGTCAGAGAGCGAGAAGTAACCCTCCCATCTGATGTGGGAGCTGAACTGAACCCCAGGGGTCTAATTAGGAACAGAATAAAGTTCTGGCTGAGCGGCTTCATGGGCCAGTGAGAATGGCTCACACAAAGCATATATCTGCCAGCAATTAGATGTGCCATCCCACACACACACACACACAGATGAGGAAAAAAACACATGGCTAACGGTAATAGGCAATAAGTGTGCATAAAAACACAATTTTGAAATGCATATATATATATATATATATATACACACACACACACACACAATTGCGACAGTGACTATCTGATATTGAGTACAATATTATGTTTGTGCTAAATCATTCCCTATAAGAGATGTAAGAAAAAGTCACATTTACACAAATACAAATCTGGAATATGAAAATGAAATACTGGGCAAACATTACATTATTCACAATATTATCAAACGCATGGAAAAGGGAAGGTACCACTGTCACAATTTGGCCGGATGGCAACTTTTGAGGAAAGAGAGACATCTTGTGGCTGGACTGTGAAAGACATCTCAAGCTTCAGAAGATGACACAGACCATACAGTGTGACTCACCGCAATCAAGAAACCATTGTCCTCCAGTAGTAAGTGCTCAGACTGTACCCAAAGGCTTTGTGAGCCATGGCTCATTTAACGGCTTCTTAATGCCGTCTGCGCATCTGTGCGGTTCACTATTCATATACCAATTCTATGGATATTAAGGCAGTGGTCGTCTCCCTCCATCATTGTCAGAGAGATTGCCGGTTTGAATGGAAGCATCACACTTACGTCTAGCGTCATCATGAACCCTAAAATGTGGCCTCCCATCTAATTAGCAACCTGTCAAAATCTGTACTTCAGAGAGAATATACTTTGTCATGTTGTGACGGTAGCGTGTGTGTACCCATCATTCTAACAGCATTGGAATGATGGGAACATCATAAATGTTCAGGCCACTGGTGTTTTCAATTTAGAGGACATGTTTTTTCCATAACTAATGGAAAAGACAGGAGTTTCATTTCATTTACAACAAAGCAAATGCCCGTTCCCCATGGCAGACTCCTAGGAGGGTGAGCGTCTAGTATCCGTAAATAACAGATTGGGTTACACATATCCTCCCACTTCCTCCTATGGGCGCAGGGATAATCCATCTAACCTAACATGACTGCGCTGTCCCTCAAGTCAGCAGCCTGCAGTCACACTTTGATAAACTTGCAAACTCACTCAAATTTCCCCACTAAACTTCATCCGTTATCTTTTTAAATGTTCTTATCTGTGTATGCATAGTGGGAGGTTTCAAGTATGTTATCGCTCAATGACTTGAAGATATAAATGAATGTGGTCAAAGCTATATTTTCTTTACTCAGGTTAAAGTTTTGCAAAGCGGAGATTAAATCTGAGTTTATTTTGTCTATTTACTGTTCACGATGAAAAAAAACAACCTGAACGTGAGTCATTGAATCATTTAAATGTAGCTTTTCTCCTTCCTAACTCCCTCTGTACAATTTAATGTCAAGGGGATCTCAATGTACTTGAGATAAGATACACAATATGGAGGGGTTATAGGATTTATTGGCTAAGAGACCAGGATATAGATCCCATAGGCCATTAGGGGAAGCAAAAGCAAATATTACAGGTAATTCTAGAACAAAGGATATCTGAAACCACTGGTCAGTTTTAATCAATGGTTTCATATGTGGCAATTAGAATCCAACAATGTAGTTAGGTAGGGCGCTATCAAAGCACATTATAATTATTAAATAGATATACAACTATACATTGCATTTATATGCATTCCAGAAGACGGATAATTGCTGAATGTCAGCTGGTATATGCTAATGACACTGTTGGCTTCGGAGAGGGATGTGTAGTCTCTGAACCCCAACAGGCTAATTAAGTAAAGAAGGGTCTGTCATTTGACACCTTCAGGGGGGCAACGCTGCAAAAACGCAGCTTCTTGCGAAAGACCACCCCCCACCCACAGATTCCTTCTTCATTCCTCTTCACTGCCATTGATCTCATTGCCAATATTGCACTTAGAGAATCTGTGGCTCCCAGACTGGCTCGACCCGACACTGAGTAATGGGGCGAACACGCTTGGTAGTTGCTCCATGGCCATCTGCTTTCAGTGTTAGCTTTGTTTGTTTTTTTATCGTTGGCCTTAAAAGAGTTATTTAGTCCACCACACTCTTCTTCATGCCCGCGCGCCTTTACGTATCACTTAATGTTGCTGTCCAGTTGAGCATCTATGAAGTGGCTGGCTTAGCTCCAAGCGAACATGAATTACAATTAATCTCATCACTTCTCAACTGTCCCAGTACCACCTTTTCAAGTCAAACAGTGTTTTCCCCCTCGGCCACTGTTTTCTATTCCCCACTTCCTCAACCTTCCTTCAACCTTTACTATCCGCACATGCTCTAGCATTCCCTCCCCTCACACTTTCCCTCTCTCACACTATTTTGCTCTCTCAATTTACTCAGTTTAACTTAAAATGTTCATCGACTTGCTTCTTGGAAATACTTGCTTCTTGGAAATAGCCATGGTTCATTCATTCCCTTTTACTCCATCTCTTCCAAGAGTCCCACTTTCGTTTGAGCTCTGCTTCTCCATTCAGCCACCCACACTAACCCTTAATTTGATATTTAAAGATCTGTCTCGGTAATTGTTTAAAAAGAGACAGGTTGGTCCCCAAACAACAACAACTTAAAACACCACACAACATATAGAGATAGATGTGTTCAACTAGCTGTATTGTTTCTGGCACAGTAAAAGCACTAAATATATATATATATATATATATATATATATATACTGTGTATATATATATATATATATATATATATATATATATATATATATATATATATATATATATATATATATATATATATTCACTGACTGTTGATATACTGTATTTGGTCATGGAAAAGCATGCTAGTTCAGATGAAAGCATGAACATAATTTGATTCTGGGTATTAATGAGGCAATCAATCACACACCAATTTAAACCATGATATAAAAGATGGGGGCCTTGGGATCCACATTGATAATCAAATAATGTCCCCAGTGATAAATGTACATGACTCTCTCTAACAGTTAATCTACCTTCTCATTTTGCATTACATATGAAGTCTGACACATCTCTGAAGCCTTTCTAACTTTTACAGAAAGGCTGGTGGCAAGAAAAAGCAATGTCAACACAACAAATTAAATGAATGCAAAGGCGTGTAAGGCTATCCTCGTCAATATTTGTAAGACATTTACATTTAGGGCATTTAGCAGACACTTTTGTCCAAAGCGACATACAATAAGTACATTTGTCCGTAGAAAGTAAAAAACCAATACATCACTGTCAGCAAGGATGAAAATAGAAGTTTCTAGGTGCACCATAATTGCTAGGTTTTGCTATCCTTTCTGGTATACAGCATGGATAGCTAGGGGAAGATGCTGTACGATGCTACTATTTGTATGATGCTACTATTTAACTATTTAATTGCCAAGACGTATGAACATACAATGTGTGTGTGTGGTTTTTGTTTGTTTCTTTTTTGGGGGGGGGGGGTAGCGGAGGGGGGCTATGCAGAGTCCAGGTGAACTCTGAACAAATGAGTCTCTTGCGGAAGCTGGTGAGCGGCGCTGCTGTCCTGCCAGCGGCAGGGAGCTCGTTCCACCACTGTGGCGTGAAAATAGCACGTTTTCATTTATTTATTTATTTCACATTTTTTCATACATTTCAGCATCTACCATCTGTCAGCCGTTTAATGTCTGAGACTTGTTTTCCTTGGTGAATGTCATTACTGACTGCAGAAGGAATAATTGCGATTTGGGTGGTGATATTTTCTCTCCCGGACCTCTTAATATCAATGCACAAATATCATTAGAGGAAACATATGGTTATTTTTCAATTGCAGTACTTGCAGGGCGGTGATTTCCTATGTCAGTCACATTGCATACAGGCAGAATAGACTATGTAAGATTACATTAGGCAAGACTAAAAACACCTAGAAATATATGTGTGCTCTTCAACGGTTTCAAACTGGGGGCCTTATACAGTTAATGTTTCCAAGTAGACTTGTACATGTGCTACCTAAGCACCTCTTAAAAATAAACGTTATTACAGTGACGGTGTTATTACTGGGATAGCAGCTTCATGGATGTTTCCCATAACAACCCCCTGGACTCTCATCGGTCTGCTTTAAGGGCTTTTTGCTCTACCTAGACTACTTTTCTCATTGGGATATCACCTTTTCTCTGTAACTTCTCGGCTGCATTCAATGCATTTTAAATCTTCTTCTTACTCATATTGGGTCGCACGGATGGAAAGGATGTCTTTCGACACCTCCTGGGTGGAGGCCCTTGCTGTTCTCGTCGTACACTGGACATTGTGGCTCTGTGACCTCTGTGACCTTGACTATAATTGCTATGTAGATGCGCCACAACTTTACCTTTCCCTGCACCCAGTTGACACACAAAAATACCAAAGGCATCTCCAAATGTCTCTTATAAATCAATCTAAGCATCATTTCAAAACATGTTTTTTACCTGCCCTCACATTCCCAAGCAGCACAACTCCTGGTCCCCGCAGCACAACTCCTGGTCTAGTAATGGCAGTCTTGGGCCTACCCCTGCAGGTCTGCAGTCTTCACAGTGCTGCAGCCCACCTGGTGTTCAACCAAACAAAGTCTTCCCACATCACATCCTCTTTCAGGCTCTTGGCTGGCTTCTCATCTCTGCTTATAACACTACATCATCATCAAGAAGAAGGTCACATCAATTATATCATGTCTCTGTGTATGTATAATGATGGATCAGATTCCAAACATCAGCTAATTTCTCCTGCTTTTTCTCCATTGCAGATCACCACATCCACTACTGCTGGGGGGGGGGGGGGGGGCTTTGCCTCCTATCGCTCCCAACGCAATGCAGAACTGAGCTCCATGCTGCCATATGTGCCAATATAATAATAATAATAATAATAATAACAACAATAATAATAATAATAACATAATCATACTAATAATAATTGATAATAATAATACACCCTGACCCCCAGCTGCACAACTTCTCCACCGTAGAGGAATCTTTTGACCTGCTCTCCAAAAAAATATTCCTAACATCATCCTTTCTTTTCAAATATAGGACATGTAATCTGTTCTAAGAACTGGTGATCTGAAATTAAATTAATTTTCTGAAAAAACACCGGTCTGTTCCACAGTCAAACTAACATGTCGTATGGTGGGGAATGGAGGCAGCCCCATGAATCTTTAATTATCTTTTCTATACTTAGGCCTCCTGAGAGTCTCCAATTTCTGACATTTAGCTGAAATGTGCCCTTTGTTCATGATGACGATAAGACAAGGTCAGATGACTGATACGCACTACCAAATTCTACACCTGCTTTTAGAGTGTATGTATGGTATATATTTATTGTTCAATGCTAACAAGTTAACATTACATACTGTATTATTCCTTAAATATTATTTGTTATGCAAAGTCTCAAATGTCATAACTGGTTATTTGTATTTATTTATATTAATAAATAAATATATTTGTCTCTCTGAGAAAAGAAACCAATGAATTGATGAGCAATTATTCCAAGTCATTTGCCTCTCAATTTCACTTGTGCTTCCCAAATAGGATGTGCAGCATGCACATCTCGCTGCTATGCTTTCATCACTCAAATCAACGTCCCGTTTCATCGAAATACAATACTTCCTCTGTCTTTGTTGATGAACGATTGAATTCGGTTCAAATCTTGCTGACATTTTTTTTTGCTCTTTGGTCAATGTGTATTGACACAAATAAATAATTCATGAAGACATAATTCTATGATTTTAATTTGACTTTAACAAATAACCAATTTGCTGCTATCAACGCAGCCTTCTAAGAATGTTGTAGTATGAATTAAAACAATGTATTAAAATCTCCACTGGCATTACAATCAGCATATGCTTGTTTCATAATGCATATGCATAGAGATTTAGTTGTACCATATGGCACTTCAGTAGCTTAGATTTCCATTGAGGACAGTTTTAGAATGGTTATTTCATATTTAGCTGAGAGCAAACCATTCTATAAATAGAGTAAAAGGGAACTTACCTTTGTCATATGCAATTAAAATATGGATAATTTGGCCTAATTATTGTAGAAACAGTGCAAGTGCAAAACACTGTAATAGCATGATGTGAACCAGCAGTTTCATCATGAATAAAATCACTGCAGAGGAGAGTAATTTCAGAAGCCATTGGGGTGGGGGGTGGTGGGGGACCATACTCACTGTTGTAAAGTTTTCTGGACCGCACTCCTTGCCTCTGTATCTGCAGTCCAGCAACATCTCATCTATGCTGTGACTGGTCCTCTGAACAAACTCGAGCATGTTAAAGGTCTTGCTGGGGAAAAACTTGTTGTTGTCTGTCGGCTGTCCCAAAGCTGCCATGAAGTCATCAAAGTCACCCTGCTCCACGCCCAGCAGCCCGGCCATCCAGAAGATGTCGTTTCTACGCATCTGGGACTTTCGATAGCTGTTGTAGTTGCACATCGTGATGGCTGGGAAGTACATGACAGGGCTGTCCATTTCGTCCAGGATGGTGACGTGAGGGTACTGATAGAACTCGATCACTCGGCCGGCGACTTGGTACAGGAAGATGGAGAGCGACGAGCTGAATGCTGTGGCCCACAGAAGCCGGCGGAATGTCACCCCGCCGGGTAGGAAGATGTGACTCAGGCCGTGGAGGGTGCAGTTGGCCCCGAACACGGTGATGTCAGACGGCGGGCGCTCTTCCTCCTCGGGAGCTCCCATTCTCTCTCCAGCAAGCGGCAACGAATCCAAAAATAAGGAATGTGCTTGTTCTGGATGACTCTACCTCGAGGTGATCTGCACTGATGGTGGCTGGGGCATTCACCAAAAACTTAAAGGATGTTGCATGGATGATCCGGGAGGAGTCTGGTTTCTGCCACACCCAGGGCAGAGGAGGAAGGGGGAGGGATATCGGAGGATGGGAAAAGTAGAGGTAGACTAATAAACAGTAGACCAATCCCCAGTCAGATCTTCGAGGGCACACTAGAGCCAAGAGATTGGGTTTCGCAGTGATGTGAGAGTTCGTCCCACAGAGGCCAAGGGAGGCGGTTAAGACATTATGGAAAACTACAGTGTCTTCAATCCGATCACCTCTAATTTGTTTTGTTATTTTGCTTCTCCAGGGAAGATTTGTGAAATGCACACTCTTTTCATTTGTATCTCTTTAGTAACAAACACAGACATGCAAACCAAGGAGGCTCAGCTGTAGTAATAGTAGGATTACCTTTGCTGGAATAGAGGCTAAGTGCTTTTTATCAACAGCACACTGATGGTAACCAGATCAAGCAGATTAATCCCACAATACCGCCAAGTTTTTCCTTGGCAAATTACATTTTATACACTGGCAAAGAGCTATTATTCACAATATACTACTTTAGTAGATCAGTGGTTCTCAACCACCGGCCCGCGGTCTGATAACAGGCCATGGGCCATTGCCTGCGGGGCTGCAGAGATTTAAAATTAGATTTGATATGAACTTTGTTTTTCTCCATAACATTTTTATATGTTCTATTATCATTTTTATAGTCTATTTGTATTGTACCTTATTAAATGTAACAGCACATCGCAAATGAGTATCATTAACCCAACTATAGTTGCCCAAATGAAGTATGTTTGCATTGGGCGCCGCCCTTAGTCAACCAAAACACATATGTCTGAATGAAGTTATTTCACAGCCTATCAAATGCCTGTTACAATGCAGTTTGTGTTTGTTAAACGTGATGCACGTCCCAACATCCATATTTTGTCATGACCTTGTATGGATCAGAGATCAGGAAACTAAAATGAACACTCTTCATTGTGGTGGATAGATGTGTTATACATAATTAAGATAACAATGGCAAAGAAACAGACTTTAATAGAGTTTGATGGATGAATTTGATTAGTTCGAGTTTAACTTGGCACAATAATTATACGTGTGATGCTGTTATAACTGTTTGAGAATTTGAGACAATTACTAAAACTGTTTATTACACTTTTTATTCTTAATCATGGTCCTACAGTTGCTGTGTTTACTCGATTAGATGAGGCAGGCATATAATGATGGCAAAACAAAATAGCATCGTGCCCCCCATGTGAAAATATCTAAAATTTGCATACCAGGCCACAGTTACAATAAAGTTGAGGAGCCCTGTACTAGATGATAGCCAAGAGTATTACAAAACCCATTACTTTAATAAGATATGCCTTATGGCAGTGTATCTGGTGAAATAGGAGGATCACATCTGTAAAGTTTGCATCTGTCCCATGGTATTTTCTGCTAATGGCCTGTTATCCTGTGTTTAGCAACAAGGTCAATGGTAATAGAGTTGAACAAACATACTTGTGGGCAGACTTGATATTTACTAGTGGTAGGGTCATTTAGGGGCATCCCAATAAATATCTAAAGCAAGACGTGTACAGAAAACGAAAACACAATTGGGGTTTTCTTGAGACATTACGACACTTGCACGGAACCATTCAGAAATTAGCTTTAGAAAGCAGACTCATTTTTCATCTTTGTAAAGGTTAGGAAACAGTTAATTTAATATTTGTATAAAATGATGAGTATGCAAGGTCCCTTTGAAAGTCATTGAGGACAGTAGTTAGCATTTAGGCATAAAAACACAGCTAATCTACTTGATTTCAATAATTATGCTGAACATTCATAGACTACAGTTTCAGTTAAATAAAGGTCCTAGGGATATTCGATCAATAGTGGTGCTTCTCCACATGCTTAAACTTTAAGGTGCTTAACACCGTGTCTTAACACAAAAAAAAACCTTTTCACCTCCTCACTACAGTGTGGAGAAGCCAGAGGTGCATTCACACGTGTAAAGATTACTGATATCTTCTGAGAATAAGTCCTTTTCATCAGCCCCCTTTTGTATTGCGCCGGCATGTGAAGAGAAAATGTCATTGCTGGCCTTCTGGATCCACCAGAGAACATGTTATGGGTAGTTATAAGGATGCCATTTTCACAATGCCAAAAAGGTCATTTAAATAGTGGCAGGAAGGGTTCTGAACTGACTTTCCGTCCATAAAATACCAATCACCTCTGAAAGTGGAGATTCACCCTACAAACCATTTTTTGGGGGGGGGAATAGAAACATTTGCCTCAGATGAAAGCAAGTAGAAAAGAAAATATGCACATACTATTTATTCCTGGGGGAATAATAAATCTTTTTTTTGCATAGTTCTGCCAAAGGATGGTCAGAGCACTGGGCGTAACATAATACAGAAACTCCAGAGCTGGAAATATTTGGTTCGGACATTTTTGGCAGATAATTGTTTTCCATTGTTAGGGGTTAAACTGAGATTTTCCAGTGCAGGGGGGCAGTTTTTCTCGCAGGCCTTACTGATCTATTCAGAGAGCTGACCTTTAATGTTTTTTTCTCTATTGGTAGTGGAATTACTATAATCTATAAACATACAATGTGTGCAACCATATCCCATGGCAATGTTTTTTAAGAAATATACACAAGGTGAATACATGATCTGATTTAAAATAGCCAAAACAAACAAAAATAATACTTCAAAGAATCCATGTCTATATCACCTTCTCTAAAAGGTCTTACTGAACTCCAATGTTGTATTTTTAAAGTACCGCTAAAGTGGCTCCTTATTGTTTCACTGCGCAAACATCAGAATAAGAAGAGTCTTTTTCTATGTCAATTACTATGTTTCATTTTAGCTGAAAAATTGTATGAATCTGATTCACGACTGTATTAGGCGTGCATAAGACAATAATAGTGTAGAGCAGCTGTTCTCAAACTATGGTACGTGTACCACTGGTGGTACACAAGTTCCCTCTAGTGGTACGCAGCAGCATTTCCGAAATATAAAAAAATGAAAAAAAAAAAAAAAAAAAAACATACTATCAAAACACTACAAGATCACTGAAATGTAATTTAAAATAAGTTTTACCTTTCCTAATATTTTTGTTCATGAACGTAGCGCGTGCATACGTCCATGATAACCGATATTTACGAGCTAGCTGTGATGGAAAGATAGTAAGCAGAGGTAAAATGAATGGCTCCAAACGGAAACAATTAGGAAAGCAGAGGGATAAGGAAGACAATATGTCGAGCAGCCCTGTTGAAACTGAAGTGGACAGAGAACAGAGCGCAAGCACTAGTAGCTACTTAAAGGTGCAATGTGTAGAATTTAGTGCCATCTAGCGGAACAGACTCGGGAGAAAGGTAATGTTATATTCAAGTATGTTTTAATTAGTGTATAATCCCATGAAAATAAGAATCATTGTGTTTTCGTTACCTCAGAATGAACCCTTTATATCTACATAGGGGGCGGGTCCTCTTCCACAGAGCCTGCCATGTAGGGATGTCACGATACCAGACATTTAGTAGTCGATACCAATACCAGTGAAATTACACGATTCTCGATACCCAATTCGATACCACGGTAAAAAAAAATAAAAATAAATCCCATGTACTTCAACATACACTCCTTTATTAAAAACATTTGAACATTATAAAAAACAACAGTGGCATGTACCGTTCAAGTTATAAATAAAAATAAACCACAATTAACATAAATAGAACAGTGGCATGTAGCATTCAAGTATTTAAAACAAACAATAATGTGCTTAATTACAATCCGTCACGTTTGTAGAATTGTCGCATCGACTTGGTACCGAAGTATCGGTTCTCGTGACATCCCTACTGCCATGTTGCACCGCCATGTTTCTACAGTAGCCCAGAACGGACAAACCACTCTATTGATCATAATCGCTACCTTACTTGTAAGCTATGACCTATAGTTTTACAGAATAAATAACTTAATACAATTAATAAATCTATCCAGAAACCTCATCACTTGACACTTGGCTTCTCGATGCTGTCGTAGAGGATGACATAATTTTGGAAGTACCTACTGGCACCTTACAGGACACTGTAGCTTCTCCTACGTCGTTGGAAAGGGAGGGTTGAGGGGAGGGAGGTATTCAGTTGAGTGCAATCTGCAACCTCACTGCTAGATTCCACTAAATCCTACATACAGCAACTTTAAGCAGCGCCAGTGAAGTCTCCACAGCACATGGTAGCAGCAAACAGCCAAAAGAGAATGACTCGAGTTAACTCAATTTTGGATTCATTTGGAGCTGGACACAGGAAGACCCCAGGCCACAGTGTGGTATGTGGTGATATTCTTAGCATTTTTTTATTTAATGAATCCATTTAACCATCGCATCTCAAATAGCATCTTACAACCAAACTAGGGATGTTCCTAGTGACTTATTTCCCTGACGTTTAAACAGACGTTTTGTAAACAACTAGTCAACTAGTCTTAAAGTAAGAAAATAATCCAAAAACAGTCGCATTTTGCAGATTCTAATCTCTAAGACCAAACATTGTCTGAAGAAATATTGGTTGTATTATAACCGCCATTTTAAATGCTTATAAGCGTTTTTTAATTTTTTAACTGTTGGGTAGGGGGGGAAACAGTTAGGAGTTTAAATCTAAATAATCATCCCAAATAAATCTTCATCTGTCAAGAGACGTAATAACAATGATCACTTTTTTTTCTCTTCTCATTCATTTTATAGATCCGCTTACTGAGTGAGCAAGCCGTTTGTGTGAGCAGCCTCTCAAACTCAGTAGGCCTAAAGAAAGTTAAGATATAAGTAAATATAATCCGGCGGATCATGGTTTCTTTAGTGTGAATCGATTGACATTTCAACAACGCACCTCCGGAGTGACGAGAACAGATAAGCGTCACCGTGTGTGCGCAGCAGAGTTCAATCCTTCAGCGGGAGCACAAGCTCATTCATACATCCATGGTAATTATTCTATATCTAATTAAAATGATCGCGAATAGCAGCACACCTGACATGACCGCAGTTGGTGAAGAGCGCTGTTGAGAATTGTGAACCAGATTAAATTAAATTATTAAATTAATGATTAGATGTTTTGGGAAACTAAATGTTGTTTAACGTTGGTTAATTAGGCCTATCAAAAGCATGTTGTTATTCTTATATTTCTTTCAATAGTGCATGGCATGCTTCTGTGGTTTAGCCTATATATCATCAGAAATGCTTTTCTCAGAGAGAAAAACAAACAAACAAGCACAGCAACGACAAGTTGCACACATCCCTAAATCAAACACGTAGGGCTAAAACACAAATCAGTTGATTTTTTTTCGAAGAAAACGTGCCGAACTTAAGCAGTCCAAGTCCACAAGCTTCTGTTACACCCGTAGCCAAAGCACAGTCAGGAAGCCTTGCATCGTGCCAGCCTCCGCATAGCGAAAGCGGGTAAGCCACACAAGATTGGCGAACAACTGTGTCTACCATTAGCCAAAGACATGACACACATCATGTGTGGGGAGAAGGCTGCCAAACAGTTAAACTTGGTGCCACTTTCAAACAACACTGTCACGCAGAATAGGGGCCATGGTAGATGACATTAACACACACTGATTGAGCGCATTAAAAGTAGCTTTTTTATTATTCCATCCAGCTAGACGAGACTACTGATGTTGCAGATTTGGCTAATTTGCTTGTTTACGTCAGATATGAATGTGATGCAATACTCATCAACATGCTGGCCAACTTTTAACATTATTTGTATTTATCCTACAAATGTTGAAACCTGTGTGTGTGTGTGTGTGTGTGTGTGTGTGCGTGTGGGGGGGGGGGGGGGGGGGGGGGGGGAGGGGGGGGTAGGCCTGCGCTATTGCTACTTTAACGTTGATCATAATATTCATAGTATTTGATCATAATAATCATAGTATTTGGAGCCTAATATTTTCTGAGGTGGAACGCGCCCACAGTGCAAACATTTTGAGAACCACTGGTGTAGCGAGAGATACAATCAACACAAATATGATTTGAGAAAATGATTCTGTCAATTAACAGACATGTGCTTTGAAAAGTCAACAAGGGGTTCGATTACATCAATGTGGCTCTGAGACTACTAATTAGGGATGTCCGATATTATCGGCCCACCGATATTATCGGCCGATATTGGCATAAAAAATCAATATCGGAAAATATCGGTATCGGTTTTTAAAAAAGCTCAAAATTACTAAAGTGGCCTATGGCATGTTATACCTTGTTGGAAAGCTCTAATTGTCCTGAGTCGAATGCATTTTCTGTTAGTACAAAGACAGTGTGAAATAAATAAACACTTTGTTTGAAATAATTTCAGACATCTGTTATGTTTCAAGTGAGGACGTGGTTTGATGACATCATCAAACGCGTCGCGCCGTCTCAATAACAAGCCTGGGCATGTGCGGCCGTGTAGTGGGATGCTAGTTGTAGCTGTAGTTATGTCGGTGGTTTGGAATTATTTCAAAGTTTCTACGTTGAATAGTAAAATTGCGGTTTGCAATGAGTGTAAAGTGGAGGTTTCACGTGGAGGAGCCAGGACGGCGTCCTTCAACACTTCAAATTTAATCTCCATATTAAATATTATCATATTTTTTATAAACTCTAAATATTGTATGATGTTACCTGAAATTAGTTTTGGTGTAAAACACGGCCGCATATATCGGTATCGGTATCGGTTGATATCGGTATCGGAAATTAAGAGTTGAACAATATCAGTTATCGGTTATCGGTAAAAAAGCCAATATCGGACATCCCTACTACTAATGTTACTTGTCATTTATTGTTATTAGTAAAAGCCATAGGTTACAGTAATTAGTAATTTAGACTGTGACGTGGGACTATAAACATCTGCTGAATGTAATGTTTAATGGTGAAATTATACTATATTCCAACACAGAGCTGAGCCACTTGAGATCGTTGATAAATGATGTCTTAAGAGTGAGACAAAAAGGGTAATGAAAGGGTAAATGTTAAACAGGCAGAATGACAAGTTCTTCAACAAAGGCCGTGTATTGATTTGGTTTAAATGACGCATGATCCTTGGTTCCTGTGGCTGTGCCAAACAGTAATCCCCTCCACGATTTTATGTTATGTTCAAATCCATACTGGGAGTAAGTCACCAGCCACAAGCAAAGGGATTTAATAAGCTGCCAAAGTAATCACAATGAGTACAAAAACCTCACTGTGATTACTTTAAAACTCATTCTTAAAAACTAATTTCTGTCCGTCTAAAAGACCAATTAGCTGCATGCGGTTTTATAAAGAATTAAAGGTGACTTTCTCCACAAAGATTTTTTTTAGGGTAAAAAATGTATAATATGTTAATAACCAAATCCCTTTGCAAGTAGCACTTACGGGTTATCAGTGTGCCTGTGTGATAGTAAACAAATAACACCCTCCACAAAGTCACCCCCTCACCACACACACACACACACATACACACACACAGTCAAAAATGAAATACAATTTTAAAAACGTTTTGGAATAAGTTAGGCAGTTATTTACTTGTGGTCATTTAAGGGCATCCAAATAAATACCTAAAGCAAGACTTGCAGGGTTTTCTTGAGCACTTGCACTGAACCCAGTTTTGCAGAATGGACCAAAAATAATTTCGCAATAATGGCAAAAGTCCCATAATGAATGATATTTTGATCATTATGTGACACAGTATTAGTAGTTGTAATCAGTCTAGGTTATCTCATTTTAATTCATTTCCCGTTTGTGTTTAAGCATCTCTTCTCACGTGACGTTGTTCCAGCCAATCATGCTTGTTGTGATGATGAACCCTTCCACACATCATATAACTACATCAGCAATTATATATTTTTTTAAACAACATGGTTAGATTTGTAGGCGGTCGTATGTCTCAATAAATACATGTGTTCTGAAATTACACATTTACGCCTATTTGTTGTCTTGGTTATGACTCGGATACAATTATTTTCCTCAAAATACGCTAATTGTAAGCCTCTGTTAACATACTTTAATATTTCCCATCTGGCAATGTTGACTGAACCATGATCAGCTTTAGAAAGCAGACTTTTTTGGAAAGGTTAGGAGGCAGTTAATTTAATATTTTTATGAAATTATGATGTATGCTGGGTACTTTTGAAAGCCATTGTGCACAGTAGTTAGCATTTAGACATAAAAACACAGCTAATCTGCTTGATTTCAATAAATGTTTAACATTCATAGACGACATAACATCCTGCCTTAACACAAAAAGAATCAGCATTTCACTACAACCAGCCTCTTATTTGGCCTGAAAACCCTTTCACCTCCTCGCTACAGTGTGAAGAAGCCCGGGGTGCATTCACACGTGTTAAAAATGACTGATTAATCTTCGGAGAATAAGTCCCTTCTTTTCATCAGCCCCCTTTTTTACTGTGGCGGCATGTGAAGAGAAAATGTCATTGCTGGCCTTCTGGATCCACCAAAACATATTATGGGTAGTTATAAGGACGCCATTTTCACAATGCCACAAAGGTCATTTAAATAGTGGCAGGAAAGGTTCTGAACTGACTTTCCATCCATAAAATACCAATCACAATTGAAAGTGGATATTCACCCTTCAAACCAATTTTTCTTTTGGAAAATAGAAACATTTGCCTCAGATGTAAGCAAGTAGAAAAGAAAATATGCACATTTCAATTTTCTACTTTGACACACTATTTATTCCTGGGGGAAAAATACATCTTTATTTTCATAGTTCTGCCAAAGGACAGTCAGAGCACTGGGTGTAACATAATACAGAAACTCCAGAGCTGGAAAGATTTGGTTCGGACATTTTTGGCATATAATTGTTTTCCCTTGTTGGGTTAAACTCAGGTTTTCCAGTGCAATGGGACAGTTTCTCTCGCAGGCACTCCCTTACTGATCTATTCAGAGAGCTGACACCTCTAATGTTTTTTCTCTATTGGTAGTGGAATTACAATAAACTATAAACTTCATATCCCATGACATTTTTTAAAGAAATATACACAAGATGACATGATCTGATATAAAAAAGCCAAAACAAACAAAAAGTAATATTTCAAAGAATCCACGTCTATATATCACAGAGTTACTGAACTCCAATGCTGCACTTTTAAAGTACCGCTAAAGGGGCTCCTTATTGTTTCACTGAGCAAACAGAGTAAGAGTTGTTTGCTGCAACATTGAATGTCAATTACTATGTTTCATCAACAACATAATTGAGGGGCCAATTGTTCACTATGTACATCACATGACTGGAACAAACTGGTGCCTGGCAGACTGTACTCTGTCAGATACCAAGAGACCAGAGACATAAGAATAAGTGAAATTTAGCTTAGAAATTGTATGAATCAGTAGTAGTATGAATCAAAATGTATTAGACATGCATCAGAGAATGATAGTGTAGGGGGTGCACAAGAGGAAAAATATAATGGCGGTCTGGTGTAATATTACACAATTACAGTGCTGTTTTTTAAGTGGGATTTTTTCATACAATAAAAAAACATGAACAGTAAACATTTCCTTTGTAATCCCTTTTATTTTAAATAAAAAAACTATAATTTCTTAGTTTTTGATAGAAACGTAGAAGAAGACAGCGTCCCAACCGCGTCGCGTCGTTCAGGGCGGGGATCCGGCTCACGTACAACTGGCGCAAGGGGTCGGCGGCGATGTCGGCTACCCACCCGACCCGTCTTGAAACATGGACCAAGGAGTCTAAAGGCCGCAGTATACTCGCCGTTCCCAAGCTGTCGCGCGCCATTGTGACGTCAAAATGACGTAGATCTCGCCGGCGCGACAGGATTTGTTGCATTATATTGAAACTTTGTTGATGGTGTTATTGTCATGCGTGTTCTGGTTATTTGCGCATTATTAAACATGAGTCTTTATATGGCGATAAAACAAAGCTTTGGGGGTGCGCAGGAAAAAAAGTTTGGGAACCACTGGTGTAGAGGGAGACACGAGGGGGTGCGCAGGAAAAAAAGTTTGGGAACCGCTGGTGTAGAGGGAGACACGATCAATACAAATATGATTTGAGAAAATTATTCTGTCAATTAACAAATATGTGCTTTGAAAAGTCAACAAAGGGATTAGATCGATTACATCGATGTTGCTCTGAGACTCTACTAATGTTACTTGTCATTTAATGTTATTATTAAAAGCCATTGGTGACAGTAATTAGTCATTTAGACTGGGACCTGGGACTATAAACATCGGCTGAATGTATAATGGTGAAATGATACAATATTGTTTTCCAATGCAGAGCGGAGCCACTTGAGATCTTCGATAAATTATCAAGAGTGATACATCAAGGGTAAAAGAAGGGTAAATGTTAAACAGACGGATAAGAAAGACGTGGTCTTCAACAATGGATGTGTATTGATTTGGTTTAAATTACGCATGATCTTTGGTTCCTGTGGCTGTGCCAAACAGTAATGGCAGAATCCCCTCCACGATTTTAAAATCCAAACTGGGAGAAAGTCATCAGCCACAAGCAAAGGGATTTAATAAGCTGCCAAAGTAATCACAATGAGTACAAAAACTTCCCTGTGATTACTTCAAAGCTCGTTCCTAAAAACACATTTGTCAGTCTAAAACATAGACATAATATACGTAGACGCCTCATAGACGTATCAGCGCGGCCGCCATCTTGGATGGGTCCCCAGTGTGTCCCCAGTGCATTCATTTCTACTGAGGAAGGTGTATCCCCAACTACAATAATAAGCATAACTCCCCGAATTGTTACCGGATTTTCACACAGTTTGGTTTGTTACAAACGGCAGAGATTTAGTTATGATACAGGACGAATTAATAAAATAAATAAATAAATAAGAATAATTGTTCAATCTTACTTGTGAAAGGTAATCCCACGCGATCTGGTGTCAATACTGCGCCGTAAGCTGCACAAAATACTGGCAGAGCTTGCTCTCCCGTTGACTCCTATGCTAGACTAGAGTGAGGAGACCCAACCAATATGGCGGCGACGCTGGGTTACGTTCCAGCACGTCATGAGGCGTCTACGTATATATGTCTATGGTCTAAAAGCCCAATTAGCTAGCTGCATGCGGCTTTATAGAGCATTAAAGGTGACTTTCTCCACAAAGATATTTTTGTTTAGGGGAAAAAATACTGTTAATAACCAAATCCCTTCTGAAGTAGCACTTACGAGTTATCAGTGTCCATGTGTGATAGTAAACATATAAAATCTCCACAAAGTCACCTCCTCACCACCACACAAAATAGATTACATTTAAAAAACATTTGGGAATAACTCAGGCAGACCTCATGGCAATTTTCCAGGTACAGAATCCTGCTGAGCTATTCCAAACCTGATGTTACATGTGTTGCTGTTATGACCGCATACAATATTGTATAGTTCAATCAATATTGTGAAGATTAACAATCTTCTCCGAGGCTATGATCCATGGCATTAGGACTCTTTTTCTGTCATATATTGTGTAAAATGTGGCAAGTTTGAGCCTTCTCAGCTAAATTAGGACCGTTTTATAGTATTCACAGCATTGAACCACAATGTTTCCATTAAAAAACTGACATCTACTTCTAGATATATATAAGTTTATGTATATTCACTTGTCGAACATGCTTTGGAATTGTAGGCATGTAAAGGTGACAATAGTTCAGTTTTTCCTTGTTTTGGTTAGGCTACAAAAATACATTTTTGACTTAATATAATGTTTCAATTATTACTAACTATTATCAATTATTATTAATGACAATAATATTTTTCCCTAAAATGACCCATTTTTTTTATGGTTGGATTAGATTATGTCCCACACCATTTCTAATGCAGAAACATTGATCCCTCATGGCATTAAATAATCCTAGACAATCTTTTTGCAATAATAAAAGTCATCAAAGATCTAAACTAATCATCAACTAAACTTATATACAAATATTCCTATATTTCACCTTTAAAGTATTTTGGCACAATTAGGCCTGAATAAACTTTGAAAACCAATATGTTGTTTTGGCTAATAATCTACAAGTAGAAAATATCCAAAGCCTGGATAGCTTATAAAAGACTAGAAGTGGATATGTCCAAAAACTATATTAGTAGCGCCAACATTTTACTATTAGTCACTGTTATGAGTTCTACACTACTACTACTACTACTACTTCTAAAAAAAAAAAGAGCAAAAAAGAAAAATGTCAAATCTAAAACTGAAGCAAAAGAAATAGAGAAAATTGAGGAATAATGCCTGAATCTCGCCTAACAAGACAGGTAGAATTGAGTGCTGTCAAGTTCTGACAGCCATTTCAATCTCTTCCACAGTATTAGGGTAATTGGAAATACAATCATATTCCGGCATGTTCTCTGCACTTTTCCACTCAAATTAGGTTAAATGGATATGCAATGAAAGGCAACACTACTTGTCAATAAATAAGGCTTCATTTTATTTGTGCACAAATGTCAAGTTTGTATCCGAGTCCACAAATGAGACATATTGACCCACATCACCATTAAGCCCAGTAGCTATGCATTATTCAGGAGAGATGTACACTGTAAATGTGAACACTGTATAGCTTGATGCTTTGATGATATCTCCATGAAATAAGTTTTGAAGAGGCAGCAGAAGAGCTAGAGTCTACAGTAGTGGAACTACATCAATTCTTCCCTGTTACACCTTATAATTTGGTGTGCTAAGGGACATAAGCCTTAAGGCTTGAGTTAACTAATTAGGCCCATAATGACTGTGTAAAAGGCATGAGGAAGGCAATTAAAATGGGCTAGTAAACATCCTCTCAGCTCAAACCTGTGACCTTAATCCATTGGAACATTTTGACAAGCATCACCTGGCCTTACGTTTCACAGGATTAACTAAAGTGAGTCTTTCTGCTGGTTAACCAACCCAATATCAAGTGGCTTACACACATTAGACATTTTTGGACTGGAATTACTTTCCCCACTGCCTACCTACCACTGCACACCTGCACTGCCTAGACCCTTGAGCACAAGTGTCCTTTCCCTCCAACTTATCCTGCAGCATCCACAACAAGCTGGCGACGTGCATCCCATCTTTCTGCAACATGTCCCCACATCTGACAGAGCTCACTACGACGTGCCTTTAATACCCGAGTACCGACAGCCCCGCCATCAACATCAAATTGTGCTTTTTCAATTGAGTGCTTTCACAAACGCGGCTGATGTCTAGCATTTGAAGTACTGCTGTACCGACTGTACTGTACATGCTGGCTGTGAGGCTCGGTATCTGCTGTGGCCTATACACTCGGCTTCTGTCTAGCAAGTCAATTCCGCCTTTGATTGACAAAGAAAGAAAAAAAGACACTGGTTATTGTTATGTTATGTCAACATCCCAATTTCACAGTCGAGTAAAAAATAATCTTGACTCCATACCTGAATTTACAAAGGCTGGCAGCAGATGGCAATGTTTATTTAACCAGTGACAGTATAGACACAGTGGCCATCCTATCTATTGTCTGTTATAATAATGGGGGAACTTTGCAAAGATCTCTTTAATGACTAATTAATGAACATGACACGTTTCCATTTGACTTGAACAGAGTTAGTCAGCTGCAGCAGAGAGCTTGAATTTGATTGGTCTGATTTATTCTACTATCTATGCGAGTGTAATTCTCAACTGCACCAATGATATTTCAAATAGTTAATGGACAATTTTTGATCTAGGTAAGGGAAGATAATGAAAAAACACGCAAACACACACACTAGCATTCACCCCCTCATCTTAGCGCTACATATAAACTTGCTAATTCTTATGCAGGCTGTACTCTTCACACACACCCACATGTGAAAACAATTCCCACGCACACACACAACTGAGAAACCACTATGTATTCCATCATGCAATTGCTTTCATTACAAATGATTCAGCGATAGCAATTAGATATCTGAGCCAAAGATCTCTTAATGTCAGCAAATACAATTGTGGAAATAACGTCCTTAGTAACGAAAAAAAACATCTTGTTAGCTCTGCCAAGGAGGTTAAGCATTCAAGCACCCATGTGTGTTTGTCTGACTGGGAACATTATGTCTCAGAAATTGTAGGATGTTATCACATATTTTGACCGGCACAATGTTGGTTTATCTTTTGTCCCAGTCCTTATCCAGATTAATAACAAGCTAAAAGCACAACAAGAGCCATAGGGTTCATAAATAGCTACAATCGCAACAGCTAAAGATATATAGGCTATGTAGACTGGCCCTATATAAACAGTACAACATCATATGTGGCCCACAGGATGAGATTGACAGCTTTCAGATTGTCTTTGTATTGTTTTGTGGAGCACTGCACTCTACTGTGTGCTTTTGGCATGCATATAGCGACTCATCAGATGCTTTTTCTCAGTATTTTTACCTTAAGGCCATTAAACTTTCCTGTTAAAATTATACCTTTTGTGTATATGTTGCAATGAAGAGAAAGGTTCCTCTACTGTGGATGTAGGTATCTGTCATTCGTATAAAAAGTCTGGTATGAAATATATTTTCCATTTAAAAAATGTTAATATTGATGTTTGCAATGAAGATTAAAAATACATTGTTCTACGTTTGTATTTTCCGTCTTTCCAATTCCACAGACATGTTTTATTATTTCCAGTGTCTTATGAAGATAACTATGCTAACAACAAGCTAACCACAGTGCAACATAACAACAAGCAAATGCAAACAACAACCTAACTAAGTTGTAACAAAGGCTAACAATAACCTGGGTGTAATCCAACAACAAGAAAATGTGAGGTTTACACACAGTTGGCAACACCTTCTAGCTACATTAAAATTTGTTTTGCTTTGCAACCCTCAGGCTATATGATCTTGGGCCAAAACGTTAAAAGAATCCATTGTACCAACACAATTCTTCTCAGCACATCAGATGATTTCTTGTGAGATGAGTGGGTGGGTTTCAGCATAGACATGAATCCCTGTGTGTGCGTGTGTGTGTGTGTGTGTGTGTGTGTGTGTGTGTGTGTGTGTGTGTGTGTGTAGACTATTCAACACAATTCAACATTTGTATTTTTAGATTAGATGTACACACACACACACACACACACACACACACATATATATATATATATATATATATATATATTGTTAAAAAGGAAAGGTCAACTATATATCATTATATCATTTGAATAATTGAATTGCAGTCAAACTGACCAACTGTGAAATACATCTAAAAGCAAAACTGGTTTCAGAGCAGCATTGATCTGGCATTCTTTGCACCAAGAAAAGTCCTGTTTCATTTGAATTTCTCATTTACTCCAATGAGAGATTACAGCGGGTCCCTGGACCTTTGAGAGCCACTGGTAGCAGCAAATGAAAGTGGGACAGAACTAAGCTTTCCACTCTTTACTCTCAAGCCTCCATGACCAAAGCATACAGGAAGGCAAACAGGCCTGTCCACCTTCGATAAACACTCTCTTGGCAGAATCTGTGGCTGCTGGGGAAACTGTACTCACTCTTCACTGGCCTTGAATAAAATGGCCGGCAATGTGAAGGGTCTATAATCATCTAGACAGCATGCTCCTGTCCTCTGAGGAGTTGATGAGGGTACAGATTGACACTGGCATTTTAAAGATCTTGCAGGGGCGGAGGGGGGGGGGGGGGGGGGGTTAATACATTCAACTTGCTTCCATCCGTGCGAGGTCAGGACGTAGGCTTGTATGAATAATGTGTTTTGTTCACATAAATGATCAACGTCCATTTGCAAACATAGCAAATGGGTTGACAAGACGACAGGGGAGAAAGACAGGATTAGGCCTCTTCCGATACTATGGATTTATAGAGGGCCATTTGTGATGGATGGGAGGCGGTGGGTTTGATTTCAGGGCTGCAGCTTTTTAATTTGTGAAGGATCATTAGCTGAAGATGGCTTCCTGCTTGAAGCTCTGGCGGTGGCGGCTCTGGCGGTCGAATATGTGCAGGGTGCCTTCTCATCCATTGAGCTGCTGTTGCAACGCACAGATAGAATGAGGGAGGGAGGGAGGGAGATACAGAGGGAGAGAGAGAGAGAGAGAAACAGAGACAGAGTGAGAGAGACAGAGAGAAACAGAGAGACAGAGTGAGAGAGACAGAGAGAGAGAGAGATTACCAGAGTTGCCCATGCTTTACAGTGCATCGTCGCAACGGGAAACTGTGCATGTGTGTGTATCTGTTTATGTGACGGCACTTGGCACTAAATGAATTTATTTTCTTTTTCAAAACACGGAGGAATAGCCTGGCGGGGTTAAAAAACACATTAATCCCTGTATGTCGGACTTGTCGTTATCCACTTCTCCGCCCACACACAGTGTGTGTCTGTGAGTGTGTATCTATGTGTGGTGTGTGTGCAAGGGGGGGGGGCGGACACTGCTGTTGGCTGGTGTAACCTCTGCTTATGGACTACTCATGCGCTGAGGTATTTTGGGTCTTTTGTTTTATCAAGCAAACAATGCAAAGGATTGTAAATAAAAGTTTAATGCAATATTATAATATTTTCTTACTATATTGACTAAATGTTATCAAACTATGACATGTCATGTCTTTTACAATGGGGTGAACGTGACATAAAAATAAGGATATGTCAGTTAGACATGGAACTAAATATGATGTTACCTTAAGTAGAAAACATATTATTAAAATATTTATTTTAATTAAGAAAAGCTGATGAGGCAGTTCGCTGAATAATGCAAGTGTGACACCCATATCACACGGCCAGGCCCTTGCAGTTGTCACTGTGATGGTTGGGTTGTAAAAACCCTGCTGGGGCTATTTATAGGCGAACAAACGGCAGCAAGAGGGGAAGGCTGGTGATTTAAAGCGGCATAGTGCAGGGAACTTTAGAGAAGATTTACCGTGATTATTTTCAGAGGATTTCCTCTGCAGCAAAGTGGAAGGAAGAACGGGGTAGGAGTTTTGCTGAGTCAGACAAATTAAATGTAAATGGGAAATGGCGAGAGGGTACTAAGGGTACTAAAGCGCGTGGACGTATGGCTGAGGGATAATCTATAACAGTCCTGGTGTTATACAGTAGGGGGGGGGGGGGGGGGGGGGGCGTCACATGACAAGAGACAATTAGGTTTAGAAGAATGGATTCCTGAGCAGCACAAGCTGCTGCAGACGTTACCATTTAACTTGAATATCTTAAATGGTGTTGCAATGAAATATGTGCACACAATAATATCCCCACTGCTGTGCACGACATACATCAGGAGTATCTTCATTGATCAAACGATGCCAAATTAAAAGCACATGCCAAACACAAAGCAAATACCCACACACACCCACACATACACTACTATTATTGTATTACAATCATGTAATTCCTTTACAAAAAGCCATTTCCCTTTTGGTAATAATTCTTCATAAACTGAATGATTAAGCATTTGCATTATCCCTGTAGTTTATAATTAACCCAACAATTACACTAATTATGCAGACAATTATAAAAATCAAGAAAGACACAATTTAGTCCCACAGTTTGTCTTTTTTGGCACTATTTTCACAAGTTGCTCTCACATTGCAATTACTCATCAAGTTTGAACCACCGTTCAATTCCCAAAACAGTCAGATAATGAGTTTTAAATCTTAGCATCATTAGTCTGACACTACACTATCTGTGTTAACAATGTAGTCATATAATATATTAACAATATATTTCCCACCTGAAAAATGCCATAATTGAATTGTCTTGATACTTGCTGGCTTAAACTCTGCCAAATAGGACTAAAAGAGTTATCGTCCAGTTGATTAAAGCTCAGACAGAGGCCATCCATCTATATACATCGCTTCACTAAGGTAAGCCAAATGAATCACCATGATTCAGTGAGCAAAGCACAGGTAGTGGATTCTAACTCCTATTCATGTTTTCTGTTTCTCTGTGTGTATCCCTTGCACAGAGCTAGGGCCATTAACAACCATTTAACTGACCATTAGGTATTTAAAGGCCAAATTAGTCATTTTTCTTCTTATTATGAACTGTTAAATGACAAACACAGCTGTATCAGTGAAATACAATGATTATATTAAAGTCACTACCATCACCACCACCAATATTAAAGTCACTACCATCATGATTCCTGTGTGCATATGGACAGATTAGTTTAGTTATTGTTTAGAATAACACTTGTAATCCCTGAATTAAACTCCATATAATCGGTTGGCCAATCAATGAAATGTCATTCAGTGTTTGTGGGAATGTCAGAATGTCTGCCGTTGTTCATATCAAGTATTAAAATCAGCATTGAAAATGAAGATTTCCATATGTAAATGAACATTGCTCTTCCATTAACTCCTTCAGCATTGCAAGAGCGGTGGTGGCTCATGATGAATTAAATGACGTCAGAATTGTGTCATTCATAGTCATACAAGAAAGGAAAGATGTCATTTGTTTGTTCCAATCGGCTAGAATGCAGAAGGTGCAAACATGAGGTGTGCCTACCCCAGGAAATAGAAAGGTCTCACTTCAGTGGAGCGGACATCTTAAGCCGGGAATGTATTTAGCTTCCCCGAGTCTCTGCTGCATAAACATGTTGCATCTTCCTGCAGCACCTCAATCGCAAATTTAAATGTAAAGTTCCCGACATGAGACTTCATGTACAACTATGCATTTAAGTTAATAGATAGCGGGCAATCTTTAAAAAGGCTGACTGCAACAAGGCTCAGATCAGATGTTCAGGCATGCAAACTGGTGAGGACCCAAAAAGGTGACATTTTTTCGGCCTGAAAACCAAGACAATCAACATGTGCTGCCCTTCAAGTCAAGCAGGTTATATTTTTGTATAGGTGCACTGGCCAAGTGGCACACAGAAGCATGTCAGTGATATTCAGACCCATTCATATGAAGCTTTTATTATTAGGATCTCAGAAATGTGTTTTTGAGATCAGTTTTTTTTTAAAATATATTTGCTTCACTGACTCCCATCTCTAATTAGAGCAGCATTTGAGCCTCCTCCTCAAAACCCCTCATTTTGAAAACAACTAAACCACCTAATTTAATTGCCAAGTCAAAGGTTACATTTGAAGTTGTCCACATCAACATAATATCCAGTATATTTATAGAGGTCCATATCAATAAAATATCCACTATTATTATTTAGGGATCATTTATAGTCTTGTCTTGGCTATATTAATCATGGTAAATGTAGTACTGTAGTGCATGATAGTGCCAGACAGTACACTGGTATATCCAACATTGTTTGGGAGTGGGGTCCTCCATCTTTATCACTAAACATAGTATTAATTTTATTATTTATTTGTATGTTGGCCTAATATTTAATTTTCCACTCTCTGTCCCACATTGGTCATCTCTCATTTAAAATAGATTTTTGTATTTTAAGAAATATGACTAACTCTAATCATATTGGGAGGAATATTAGTATAGCATCCAATCTAAAGCTATATGACTACATACCTTGACTGTTATTAACAACCCGTTATTTGCAGGCTCTTTGTTCTTGCTAGGTTTGAGGTACAAGGTTAACTATTAAATCCAATCAAATAAAAAATAATCTCATCTTAAACCAGGAAACCCAAAACGTTTACAGATATTTTGCTATTAGAAAACTCTTTGTAAACTCTCTGTTGTTGGTGTGTTAAAACCCAATGGAGGCAGAAAACACGGAGTGGATTTTTGACAACGGGATTCAGAGATGAGCTCTAAAATACAGCTGAACAGATTTGAACGAGATCAAGTTAGCACCGTTATGCTAACATTTCAAGAAAGTAATTGCCCGTCTAATGTGGAGTACACATTATCATTACAGCATGAGTAATGAGTCAAACCAGTGCCATAAGTTATTGACTTGAGTCCATACATTGCAATAAATAATGGTGTCGTTAACACTGATAAATGTGATCGCTCTGTTGGCGTGCCGAGTTGAGCCGACAGTTTTAGTGATTTCAAAATTAAATACACCAATCAGGATTAGATATTCATCAGGAATCTCTGCCTAGCAACTCAAAACCTATTTTGTTCATTGGATCAAGTCAATAGTTTGCATGATTGCATAGTGTTATTTTGGCATTTTCTCTAATGGCCCAACTCCAAAAAGATTAAGTTATAGATGGTGACTGGTGGTCTAATCTATGGTGTGCTGGGCTGACAATTTTTTAATAATTCACAAGTTTAAGCATAAGATTTTAAAGTTAAATTGGGTTTATCAACACCTGAATAACATTTACCACATTGTGTCTAATGGAATAGATAAAGGATAATCTATGAAAGCAATTTACTTACACTTTGAATATAATCAGAGGATTCTGATGGTGAATCCAGGTCTTCTTTTTAGTAATACGATTTACTGAACCCAGAAGGCAAACGATCAACATGTTTTTATAGTGCTCTTGGTACACTGTCACAGTGTGTCACAATCCCAAATTGACTAAAGCGTATAATTTGGTGCAAATTCCTATAAAAACAAGTCTTCAAAATAAAATCACCTGTTTTGACGCCCAAGGACCAACTCAGCAAAAAACAATAAGATTATTGTTTTTCAACATAGATTTAATATGATGTGAGAGTTGTAGAAAATGTGTTAAAAAATATCAAACTATGAAAACAAAATCACATTTGGTTTCATAGTTTCACCTTTTCATAAGAAGGAATCATGACAGTATTGGTAGAATCATCCAAAAACCACAAGGACAACAATACATGACCCCTTTACGTGTGACACTTCCCTTGAATAATAGATAGGTCCTGTAACGCGTCAGATAAAAGGTGAGCATGTTGGAGACTCTTGAGAGATTATTCATTTGAATAACATTCTACATGTGATGTGCTGCGATTCTTAGATGTATAACAGATATATAGATATATAATATAGCCCCCTGCTGATGGGTCTCCAATATTACAGACTTACGGCAACACTAATTGCACCCTGTTCTTCTGTATCTGTCAAGGTGTCAAAGCCACGCATTCTGCAATAACCACAACTACTGAGCAGATTGGCATGGGTGTCATTTATATCACACTCTCCCACAGGTACCTCTAAAGCCCGGCGGGGAGGGGGGGCAGGGTTGGACACACACACACACACACACACACAGGGTTCAAAGCAAAGGAGTTGCACCTGCCATTTCTCTGCAACACACACACACACACACAGAAACACGGACAAAAAAAACACCCCGAAGAACCGTGGAGAGTTAATGTTGTGGAGGAGCTGCACCTAAAGCCACTGTGTGAGTGAGGCAACAGGGCCAGCTGTTCACTACATCACGGTCAGGGTTGGAGGGTGTGTGTGGGTGTGTCCTACTCGCATCAGAGAGCACATGGCGCGAGATGGCATCCATCTAACAGCGCACAGTAGGGAATCCAGGTTTCACAGCTCCTCGGGGACCATGTTGGAAACGTCCAGAAAAGCAGCCAAACGCAGACAAACAGCTCTTGGTTTCCATCACCATTTCATATTTCATTGAATGCATTTCGTACACCGTTGAAACCTGGTAAGGAGGGACACAGCTCAGCACTGTCTAGTCCAGATGCCGCTGTGTGTAACTGGAATAACAATGATGTCGACTCAACAATTGGGACTTCAGCAGCTGAATGTGGGAATGTGACGTCAGACATCGCAGTAGGTCGTCTAATCGGTGCATGTCTCACCCAAAAGAAGGAAAGAAGCTAGAACTATAAGGGACATGCAAAACTCTGGCTTTGCTACTGAAACGCAAGCCAGTACCCTAGTGCTATATAGGAAAGCAAAACCTACTCGGCTAGGCTACTGAAACAAACTGAAAATGCAGAGATAATAACTATGCTGCAGTAAAAAACACGTCGAGATTGATTCCCAAGGCAGCATTACTAAGGCACATAAACAAATCAATAGCACTTTCGCAGGATATAGACAAAATTGTCCATTCCCCTGATTTAAGAGTAAACCATTGAATACAAATTGTCCCAGACAATATAACCAACTTCATAACAGCAAAGCATTCATGAAACTAACTATAACTATATTATAATATGTGTAACAATAAGTGTATGTTATTGTTATAATATACACATGCTTTTATGCATTTTCCATTTTAGAATCTAGTGTTATAATGTGTACCACAACTTTACTTTAAACATACACAAACTAACATAATGCATACATTAGCACAATCTGTGGCCACATAGAAATAATGAAATTAATAACCTCAGCCCCTTAATCAACACATCCCTCCCGTTTCGCTGAGACCAGCAGAGCTTTCTTTTACTCCAAGGGAAGAAGAAAGTGAAGCTTCAAAAGACCATCTGATCCCGGCTTTAAAGACAGGTTGGATTTTAATATAAATGTTAGGGACGCGAGGGGTTTGCCATTTCAGTGTGCACGCACGTGTGTGTGTGGGTGGGTGGGTGGGTGTGTGGGTGTGTGTGTGCGTGCATGCACGCATGTATGTGTGTGTCGCTTACCAAGTCTCTTCTTGAAGACATCTTCTGGGAATGTGAAGTTGTGAGCCAGGAAAGATGAAAATTGTGACACAGATGTCATGATCCCCTGACTATCTGTGTGGCCAGTTTCCCTGTTTCTATGATTGAATTACTTTACCTCTTGCACTTAAAACTTTGAGTGGGAAAACTTTACTTTTGCAACAGTTTAGTAAGAAGTTGTGTAATTAAAGTTGCCCTTCCATTGTCAATGATTGCTATTGGCAGTGATCCAATGCAGTGTAATGTGTCTGTAAAATCCTTATAAAACAGCTCAGAGCCTCTATTCAGCAGAAATTAACAAACAAGCCCCTCTCATCAGACCCTAACACCAGAAAAGGTTGTCTGTTATTTAGGGGTGGCTGAAGGTACAATTGCAATAGTTACACACACACTCTCACACAGGCCTATCTGCCTTTGGTACACTCTCCTAGTAATCACTGTTAAAGACACGAAGAAAAAGGAAAAAAAGCACTTTAGCAAGTAACTCATGATCAGATTACATTTCATGGCAACACACACACAATACATTTATTTATGTTCAGAAAGGCTTAGTCATTCTTAAAACAAACATGAACAGATGCAAAACTCTGTAGCATAATGTGTTCTGTCATGTTTAAGGATAAAGAAAGCAGTGCCTCCTCCAGATATGGGGACTGCCAATACTTGCAGACAGTACCTTGCCAGGATTTTGCTAACACACGCACGCACGCACACGCACACACACACACACACACACACACACACACACACACACACACACACACACACACACACACACACACCAGCAGTGTAGGCAGTAATGGGCCTGGGCGGCACTGGCCCACCCACATTACTCACTGGCCCACCCAGCCAAGTTTGATTAAAATACGTTTTGTTACAAAAAATATAAAAATGTAAGAAAATAAATAAATAAATATAAACTTGATTCATTGTTTACTTGTTGTGTGTTTAATTTGTCTGATGATTAAAATGGAATTAAACGGATTAAAACTGAAACAAGCTGAAGTCTCCGGAATTGGTTGCTACGGTTCTGACCTCCAAGCTCAATATAGCTAGCTGGGTTTCAACCGATTTAACGTTACCGCCACAATGAAGCAAAGTTATTTAATGCATTATTTTAAAAAAGCACATCGTGAGGAAGAAGACACACCACTGCCTCCATCAACCGAGTCCACCCAGCCCAGTTCAGAGTTCAGTCTACAAGAAGGTTAAGGATAACCTTCTTGTGGACTAATGATGAGTCTTGCTCCCCGACGCCAGTGCTCTCTCACAGTCAGCCTGACGCGGGTTCACCTGCCAATTTACCTGCGATTGATGAACCACCTTCACGGCCAAGCCCCACTCCATTTCACTGGACAAGTCTCAAGGCAATTCAAACAATGCTCGGCTGGGTATTTTCATTCTTTGATTTCCTTTTACTGCTGATTTGTGTACAGCTGCTTGCACATTTGCTGTTCTTCGATCATGAGCTGACCATGGTACTGAAGCAACAATGGCTGTAATGAATGCACGAGGGCTATGTTACATGTGCGATTTCTGTCTGATGTATGCTACAATATGTCATGCAGTATGTTAACACCTTCTCTGCTGTGTTGGTTTACGTTTAATTGCCACTTTGTGCAATAAAATGGTTCATTAAATGTGCCGTACGCTGTAGAGCAGTTTTTTTAAGTCCTTTTTTTCTGGGAAAAGATGGTCCACCCAATTTTGTATTGGCCCACCCAAAACACAATTTCTGCCTACGCTACTGACACACAGCTGACCTTTTAAAACCTCTACTTGGTGTCGGCTGAACACACTGTCACTCACATTGAAGGCTTGCAATTCAGGAACAGTAGCCTCAAGACAAGTGAAAAGAAACATGATAACATTTGACAAAAGTGTTGGTTCTGGTTGCAACAGCTCCCCATTTGTTGTACTTATATTGCCTTATAAGGTATATTATTACTAACTGAAATTCTTGGACCATCAAATGTTTTCTGCCTGTGTGATGTACAGTAGGTTAAGTACTTCACCAGATCTGGACTCATTGGCATTTTGGCAAAAGAGATGAAGACAAAATGGCGGTAAATCCTCGGTAGCTGACAGAAGGGACATAATCCCTCACATAACAATTCGGGTCTGTCCTACGCTGAATGTTCAAGAGGCCTTTTTATCTTCTCTCTCCCCTGACATCATTCACACCATCAATGGTTGGGTCTTTGTCATCTCCCTTTCAATTTAGAAACGTATAAAAAAAACACTATACCGTTATTGCAGTTCCCAAGCAATTTATGTCCTTCCTCCTTACTTCATATAGGAAAGGGACATTTCATATGCAGGGCTCTATGAGATGGAATAACAGTCCTCCTACGCAACGGTAATGCAGTAATCAATTTTCTGAGTACAACTAAAAGCCACTGTAAATCTGCCTTCTCAGCAGTAGTGTCTTGGAGTTAGAGTGAGCCTTGTCTAAAGGTAGACGAATGATGAAATACAAGTGGCAACAAAATTGGCTCTCACTAGATAGTTCAATTTCCTGGTGTCTTTTAAACCGCTATCACAGAATAGAAACAGAAACATGAGAAAATGTCTCAGGAATGATCTTGCTTTTTTATATATCCTCTTTTGAGCTTGTGAAGATCTGTTTGAGTTTCATGACTATAACATTTGTACTCGTGCATGTTTGAATGATAATGTAGTGTCTTGCTAAAAGAATCAGCTTAAAATCATTATTTAGACTGTTCCTTCTCATAACCTATTCCACTTGTTTCGTCATTTTTTTGTTCATTACCATAATCCTAAAATGACATTCAAAGTTAAACAATTTTACCCAAGAAGCACTGCAACCTCCATTTGATGACCACCTTTAATTAGTAGCATTTTTCATTTTGCTATCCGTTGTTTTTTCAAATACATGATTATCATAAATATGAAAATAATAAATACATCAACATCATAATGGATAAATAAGCACAGAAATCTTTAACTCCTAAAAATACACCCAATGTGTAAAATGACCAATAAATGGATGACAGAGCATATTTAAAGATCATATATTCAAAGTCGTTTGTCAGAGAAATACCCAGGAGAAATATGTTTAGGCTGTATACCCATTGGAATATAGTACAGTCAGCAGCCCTATACATCCAGAAAGAATAGAAAACGTTTTGCATCCATTGACGCAAAAACATGTATCTAAAGGGCCTGTCATCTTCCATGCAGCCCCTGTGACGACCCCCGCTGTCTTTGCGACATGTCCCTTTTTTCCCTGTTCCATAGGTTGGACGCAGTGAATCGTTTCGTCATCGCAAATGATTGCACTTGGACTGATGTGTCTAGAATCGACAGCTCTCTCTCCATCTGCTTTCTCTTTCAACTCCCAAACCATGCCTGCCACATGTCTGCCTGCTTTCCTGCCTGCCATGTTCTCAGTATCTTTGCACCCTTTAACACAACATCAAGCCTCTGTTTGCATTTGACTCATCCATACTGTACACTACACTAATACAAATACATATTTTAAATATATGTATATTTTAAAACTGTGTGATATGTATAGTGTGCGTTTCTCTCTCATTAACTTCATCTTCCCAAACTAGAGCCTGGTTCCAACATCCTACATTTAATAGCTCCCATTTTTTTATATTATAGTTTCCTGTAACTGCTATAATTGCATAGTAGTCTAAAACAATGCAGTTCTAGCTTTGCATAATAATCACTGTTGGTTTCATCTTGCACTGCTGGTTTCATATAGTATTCTTATACAATTCAGACCATGTTGTTAACTTTTTAATCACTCCTCACAACTCTAGAGCCACAACTTTTACGAATAGACCAGGGTTCACATGCAGTCTGTGCTCTAGACAACAATGTTTGTACGTCAAGAGGGCAAATGGATCTAGCTTACATCAGAACAAAAGTCTTGTTCTGTAACACCAGGGGTCAGTGAATGAAAGTACCTCTCACGTACCGTGTAAGCAGAAGTGACACCCCAACACCAATTCTCTGGAGAGGCACCACTGCTCCTCTATAGCAGTTGGAGTCACGCTTTATCAGAAATACAGTGAATCTCCTCAGCCGAATGGAGTGGAAGATATTAAAACAGCGAGCAAGTGTGGTGTGTGTCACTGCAGTTATGCACACTTGGGAGTTCAAATCATCCATACAATCACTCCACCCACCTGCACCAAACTGAACAGATAAATGCAAAAAATGCCCATGGACACAAACAGCGCGGGCGATCGACATTGCTCTCAGTGTAATCGCTGACACTGTGTTGTCTGAGAGTCTCTATACTCATCTATTCCATTTGGCCATCTAGGCTATTTTTACCTGGTTCATAATTCCACCTATACAGACACCCAGGTAATTACTGATGTTTCAGAGCACGTCCACACTGCAATATCGAAAAAGGAAGTGAACTTAGCTCAACACCATGGTTGTTTGTTTGTTTTGGGATCAGAAAAGATGACCACTATCCTACAGCCTTATTATTAACTCACTTCCTGTTTTTTAGTGTCAATGTTCAGCTCCGTGTGAGCAGAAAGCTTTCCAGCTAATGCGTCACTGTTGACTGAGAAAGCATCTAGTGGGTCCATGACCTCCTATTTTCTGACGGAGCATTTCAAAATGTTGTTTGACGTTAGCTAGTAAGACAATTAAAATCCAATATATATATATACATATATATATATAAAATAAAGTAACCGTTTATCATGGCTGTAGAAGATCTATTCTAAAATAAATCTTCAGCACAGAGGATATAATAGCTGCAAAGATAAATATGACTAGACAGTGTTAGCTATAAATACAAGTCCCATGCCTAAATACTTCTAGTGCACTGGATTTGGATTTCATACAAGCCTTCATCTTATAGCCCAACTGCCACATTAATCAGCCTGGTCCTGTTTGGTGTTTAGATCCAGCTGTAGCTGGCTCATCTCATAGCGATGGGTCTATGATGGATTGTGTGTTTACACTGGTCTTGGGAGCCAAGAGTGGTGCTCCACAGGCTGAGCCAGCACTGGTGGCACAGGGCCATGAGGTATTAGTTGAGTGTGCCCTGCATCTCTCCACTGAGTGACACAAATCTATACATTAGAGAATCCTATGCTGAACGCAGCACCTGGGCCTGCAGGAGAAGCATGGAGTGAAGCATGGAGTGATGGTAAACACAGTGTCTTATCATCGTAACTGATATTGGCCCAGTATTATGATGGATCAGCCATGATGGGCTCTGTACCCATTGAATCCATGGGCATTGGCTTCATCTTTAAATAGTCTTGAAGATTGTCTTTACTTGGAAATCTGTGTTGGCGATGTGAATGTACAAACAAGGTTTGTGGTCAAAGGAAGATTATCATATGACAGACCAATCAACTGTTGCGTTTGTTTCTCTCCCTCAAGAGGAAAGGACAATAGGGCTTAAGGGCATGGCTGTGACTCCCTTGCCCTCCCTACCCCTCCTTGCATGTTTAATTAGATGTGATGAAGAATTTACTAGTCTCTAATTGTTTTGTGAAAGCACTATGTAGGATTGTATATGCAATTCCACCACTTCTTTGATCTGTCACAACAAAGTCAACTCAAAGAGAGACAGCAGTATTTTAGAATTATTTAAATCACACCCACACATGGTGACTATGCTTTTGTCCTCTGCAATTACACATTCAAAGTGCTTTGGATGGGTTTCGTTACTAGGTTCAGTAATGCGATAGCGACTGGACATAAGTTCAGCTAACATAAGTTCCGCCTGAGACAACTGATATCACACACACCTCAGAGCAGACGGCTAATGTGTTGTACTCTCACCACCGAAGACATCATAAACACTAATCACTAATAAACAACACACCTTTGACGTGCTTTGGAGAAAGGCAACCTGCCATGGGACAAACTGTGTAATTTAGGCAAATGTTAAGGGTGTTTAAATGCCACACAAGTCATTTGTATTCACCAATTGAACGACTAAAATGTCCAACAGGAGGGCAGCAGCAGGGCAGCTGGGAATGTGTGCACCATTTGCAGAATCAATGAGATAAACATAAGGATTCTGAATGTCAGAGTTACATCCACAAGACTGAGGGCTTACATTTGGTCACTGGCCACTGCTCTTAAGGAAATTTCATTTTAAAAGGTCAGCCTCAACACTTGCGGAATAACTAAATGTCCGGCCCTATGCTGCACTGCCCTCTTCTATTAAATACATCCAAATTACATCTGCACCTTTCTTTTATCAAAGTACCATAGAATAAGAAATGAGTGAATACAATATTGCAAAACGACCTCTATACCAGCGAAACAACTTGATGACTGCATCCAGAACTATCATTCAACCAATATTAACCTCATCCATGTCATTTTCTTCAGTCACACCTGGTATTCATTTGAGGTTATTTCCAGGGTTTTTGAAAAGGTCTGATTTTGTTAGTATAAAAAGGGAACATTTTTCAGAGATATCACTGGGTGGGCAATAGAGTGCTGGGATGGGGTACCAGGAAGCCAGGTGGCTGTGTGCTAGGAGGCTCTTGGCAGGGGTGAACTTGGGAGACTAGAAGAGAGGATTTTGTACATTGCTGGCCTTGGAAGCTGTGCCTCACTCGCTGGTACAAGTCCAACATTCTTTCTGCCAAAACATACTTGTAGTGCAGAAGACTTTCTCTGTGTTTTGAGAGAAAAGAGAAACTTCAACAATGTGTAGCAATATAATTAAATATAATTAGAAATTCAATGTGCTCATTAATGCATGCAAGTCATTTATTTGTAGAAGACAATTAAGAGAAAAAAATGAATAGACTGCACAACATTTTTTCTCAACTATGTAAAAAACAAAATGTGCCCTCACATTTTACACAGAAGACAGTACATGGCTTTTCTCACAGTAGCTGTGCTTCCAATACAAGTGAGCAAAATGTTCTGGTAAATGAGGTTGGGTGTTGGCTGAGGGGCAGGAGATGCAGAGTAGGAGGGAGGATAGAGTTTGAGTGAAAGGAACCAGGGGCCGAAATGAGTCGGTGTCAGGCCCTGATTGAGGAGAGACCTAGCCCAGCAAATCAGAACGTAGAGCAACCGTACAGAGGAGCCAAGAGATTGACACAAACAGAAATTACCTTGAGAACAGGCGACAACAGCATACGTCTAAAATTGGAAGTGTACCAAATGAGCAGCGTATCAACAGTCCATGCGTAAACACAGTCTGTCGGAGTCTTGTTTGGTTTTGTCATTGTCATGGATAAATAATGAACCGGGATGGTTGGTGCCAGCCCACAGAGATGTCTGACTACTGGGGTGTCCAGGTATGGCCCATAAGCGGACAGGTCCTCAAATGGTCCTTGCTTCCTTAGAGGAAACACTGTGATACAAACACATTTGCAACACATTAAATTACATCCAAACATCTCAGAACAACTTGCTTTTATTGCTTTTATTGTACCAAACATTTTGAACTGACTGGAACTTAATCTAGCCCACAAAATAATGGAGCAATATGACTTGGCAATTTTCTGTTGATTTGGCCAGCATTAGACCATTTTCAAAACCATAATGACTTCATTAGGATAATAAAATGGTCTTAGTTGAACTTTTATTCCCCTTCTTAAATCATTTTAGCTTCTGCGCTAGCAATTTCCATTGGACAACAAAAAGCATTACACAGATAGGACCAGCACAGTACTGTTACACGTCCCATGGATGATACATATCCATCAACCTCAGTGAAGCAAGCATTTACATTTGATTCATGTATGATGATTTATGATCCCTAATTACAATGTTCGAATAAGGCAACAAAATTAATAATACATTTGCCAATCATTTAAAAATATATAACCTTTTGTCTTGCAAGGGTGTTGATCACATATTGTTCTTTAAAGAATACAATGATGTAGAGATATATAGAGCTCACTGAGGTTATGATTCAAATCATCTCATAATGGGAAAAAGAGATGTACAGCCATGTGTAGCACAATATGTACCAACTGTAAAAAGACCCATCTCCGCATATCAAACATCACCATGACAACAGTTATGCAGCAAAAAAAGATATTTCATTTGTTACAATGTTCCACATCAACAAATGATGTTAGTCGTGATTTATTCTCAGCCCGAAGGATGCAAATGAGGTTGAGCATCCCTATCATTGGTTTTAGCTTCAGAACAATGCTTGAGCATCAGCACCCTTGTGTGATCTGAGAACAGTTCTGAGCAGCGGGCTAGCTAATAAAGCGGGGACAAGGCTATCTCCTTTAATGTATATGCAGTGAGAGCGAGGACTCCGCCTCGGGTGCCATAGGCCTGACTAAGCAGAGGCAGCGAGGCACAGACACATCGTTGACACAGCCTCCGCACAATCCACCCAGGAGAAGTACATCTGTTTGAGATATAGACACACCTGGCCATTTGCCATATAAAGCGACACATGTATGGCAGTGAGATAAGCGCCAAATACTAGCTTGACTAACCCCCCCCCCCAAAAAAACGAATTATCCATGTGTGAAAGCTCCAAAAGGTAGATCAAAAAATGCAGCAATATCCAAAAAATAATGTATATCCTGGGAAAATTTATTTCTAGAAAACATGGCCGCAGAGCTCAAACAGCTAACCAGAGCAGCACGTTTCTTATTAGGAATTACTATTCTACATGTTTAGACTCAAGTGTCTTTAGGGGACTGCTCCCTTTTGGCTGCAGCATGTTGGGGATCCTAATAATGCTTATCTACAGATAAGAGGAAAACAAGAGTAGAGGGGAAGAGGAGATTCTCTTGGGTAGGACTTAAGTCTCTGTGGGTATATACACATTAGCTGCCTGCTTTATTGGCAAGATATACAAATGAGAAGAAAAAAAGGATACAGCAGATGCAGAACTCTGTATGCCAGAGGAACTACATGCTATGGGAGTCATTTTTGCATTATAAGGCAGCCAAACATTCCCAATATATGTTATACGTTTTATTTTGCAGCATACAGTTTTGTCTTATTTCTCTCAATTGATCAAGACATTAAAATATGCAACACAATTCAACACAAGTCTGACTAAGCCGTCCATTGTGCTGGGCAGAGGGTGAGTGAGCAGTGCTACAGGCTTAGCATCCTACAGCTACAGAGGGGGAGGTAGATGACAGGCAGGAACATATTGTGCCGCTGGAATAGACACACTTGGAGATAAGCGCAGTTACAGGAAATGCAAACTAGATGAGTCACCACTCCTCCTCACGTCGGTTCAGAACAACAACTCATTTCAGGTAAGGTCATTACAAGAAAAGAAAAAAAACAATACGCCAACAGAATTGAGAGTTTCACTAACTGCATGATTGCATTTTGCTATCTGTGAGAGGCTCACTGCTGATTATGATTTCACCATGCCCATGCCCAATGGTTATTCAGCCCCACAACACACTTAGCAGAGAAGCATGGCCTTCTCTTCCCTTGCTATTGTTTTGTCCACCAGAAATGCATGGATTATATATGATCCTGAGGTAGGCGTTATGTGATTCATCATCAGTTCTCCTAATCCAAATAGAGGTTGGTCACACATGATTTCTTTCATTCTTTTTTCTTTCCCTTTTATTTAATGACAACATCCACTTCTGATTTTAGCCTCAGCTGAAACTCATGTGGCATGTAGGCTTCAACATCAGACCATTGTTTCTTCCAATTACTGTGTGATGCAGACACAACAATTCTGCACCGACCAGATTTGAATATCCATGACAACAGGCAATTCATGGTGCACTTTGGAAGGACTGTCTGAATGTCAAATCTAGACTTGCCAAGTAAGTCTGTTCATGCTGTGATAGCCAAGCACCTTGACAAAATATATGAAGACACTTTGTGGCAAACACACTCATTCAATCAATTCAAAGATGTGACACCGGAGAGGCTTGTGTCTCCAGTGAAGCAATTATTTTATGTCCTCCAGTTTTGGAGTCATAATGAGCCCCTGGGGAGACTGGCGCAATAGAGGTATGTGCCTTTAAAAAAATGAAAAGCCAGGAAAAATTAAAGATTCAGTAGGTATATTCTTTTTGGTATAATTACATTAGAATGTGGCGAAATCTGCAATTCAGCCATCATTAAATTAAGTGTGCTGAGGAAAGACAAATGCTCTGAGTGCATCCCCTCTCCCTATAATCAGGAAAATTAAAACGTGGCTTGTCTGGTACTTTTGAATCAATCAGGTGAAGAGGATCTTTCCACCTACCAATCAAAGGAACACAGCCATACGCAAATATTTTTCACAGAATGGCAGGAATTTGGTACAATAAAATCTTTGGCTACAATAAAAATAGACAGAAAATCATTATGATAAAACCCCAAAAATGACTGATTATCGATGCAAAGGCAAAGACAAAAGTCAATATGGGAATGGGTTATGAAATATCACTGCAAGTAGGACGTTATTGCTGTGACTCAAAAGTGATGCAGAAAAGGCAGTTTTGCCTGCCGCTTGTCGTGTTTACAAGTAACAGTCCACTATATGATATGCGAGTCATTTCCACATAGCTAATTACTGATGTTTAAACATAATGTATATGGTTGTAGTACTAAGCCAGTGTGTGAATCCTTTAACGTATGTACTGCTGTATTCTATGTTATTTGGGTCTGTCCTATAGTTACTCACTATGCAGGTGTGGGGGAGGTGGAAGTGCTGGAAATGGACCTAGAGCCTGCAGAGATGATTCTACACTTCCCATATATATGTGTTTTGTAATGCAGTACCTCTTACATATACCAATTATGTTGCTCACTTAATGTCCAAAAATATATCTTTTCCTTCTCTAACCCTTTTTAAGATAAGATAGAACAATTAATCGCAAAGGAAATTCTTGTGCCAGAGATTGCTCAAAAATTACAACAAACAATAATGTAATACATGTAATGTGTATAAGGAGTAAATGCTAACACAAGTAAAATAGAAAAGTAATATTGCACATCACATTGAAAGTGATATTAGCAATGATATTGAAAAGGGTAATAAAAAGTAATATTGCACGATTTTGAAAAAGTAAACGCACGTTATTATTGTTCTCAGTGTTCGATGTTTCAGCTGTCCCTCCTGCAAAAGGGGAGGAGTTATACAGTTTGACGGCCACTGGTTGAAAAGACCTTCTGTGACGTTCCGTGGTGTACCTCAGCAGTCTCAGTCTATGGCTGAAGATGCTCTGTCGTCTCCAGTGCGGCATGCACAGGATGAGAGAGTTATTGGGCCCTATCTTGCACTCAGCGCAATTGACTTTGTTCACTGGCGCTTGCGCAATTCCTATTGTGCACCCGACGCACATTGGAATTTTCCCTCGCAAGGCGCAAGTCCTTCACTTGGGGAATGAACTTGCGCTCCGGGGGCGGTTCAGCGAAAACAGGAGGCGTGTCCCGGCGCTAACGTTCCCTGGTGCTATTCTGCACTTTCACAAAACAATTGCGCCACAGACCAGAAAAAACCTAGTTTAAAGTCAGTGGCGCTTATTCAGACGCTATTTTAAGGGCGCTTGGCCATAATCAGGGGGGGGGGATGCGCGATTGTTGACGGGGGGGGGGGGGGGGGGGGGGGGGGACCGGCTCAAAAATAATAGTACACCAAATAAAAAAATTCTAGTAATGACGGATCAAATTAACCTGTTTGACCAATAGTCGCAAGACACATATATAAGGACACCAGGATGACACCTTTTGTTATGCCAGCAACAGCGCGTGAAATGTTTTATAATCGGAAACACAGAAACACGACGCGGTGTAACTGAAAGAATATTCGGCAGACTGAAAATGCGCTTCAGCTTATTTGACAGAAGAGCTGCATCATCTGTAAGCAGTGCTTGAAGTGGGCCGGTACGCACCGGCACACAGTAGCTACCGGCACACAGTACCGGCACTTGTCACAGGCTGCCCCCCCCCCCCCACCCCCTCGTCGGTCAGGTCCGGGGTGGGTTATGATCGCGCCCCCCCCGTCGTACGCAGTACCGGCACTTATATTTTTCCACTTCAAGCGCTGTCTATAAGCAAAGTAATCTCGGTCTAATGTTAGACTACATTGCAACTAAATCACCATGCATTCATAACCTCGTGATTCAGTGAGAGTGAGGCCAAAACATCGGAAAGTATGTCTTTGTGACATTTCTTTATTTACATTTTGTCAACGGAAAATGAAAAGCTGAAAAGATTTAAACAGAATAACTAATTATTTTTCCCTCTGATGGGCATGCGCGCGCTACGGCGGGATTGGACACGTCTGGTCAGTAGTGGCAATGCGCGATGTGCTCGCCATGGAACAAGCGCGCCTGCATTTAAAGGGAATGTGAGCCGACGCTCTGATTGGTTTATTGCACGTTGCGCCCAAACCACACCTATGACTAATGTAGCTACTTCAGACCAGCCCATTTTAGATTTGCGCTGGGCGCGAGCGTCATTTATCCCGCCGGCATAATAGCAACAGCGCCCAAGATCCGCCCACAATGCCACTTGCGCTTTGCGGTTCATACTTGCGTTTCAGACCGGCAAAATAGGGCCCAATGAGTCTATTGGCATTGGCTGCCTTCACCCTGCTGCCCCAACACACTATGCTACCCAGCCTCCTGTCCCTTGCTGATACAGCCCACAATGGTAGAGTCGTCCGAAAAGTTCTGCAGGACAGTCAGCAGTATCTGAAGTCTGAGGTGTAGAGTGTGAACAGGATGGGAGACAGGGCCGTCCCGAGGTGCCCCCATGCTATTATGTCCGATACGTTGCTCTGCAGCCTCACATACTGTGCCCGACCAGCATCTACCTGCATGTCCAGTAGCTTAGTCTCAAGCAGGGCAGATCGCATGGTGTTTAGTCTGGCTTACCGGATGTAGGTTGTTGGTATAAGCCCGCCCAAGCCAGCCATTGGGCGACTGTAGTAGTCTCCCAATGGCAGGCTCTGAGCAGGCTTATACCTTATACTCCTCCCCCTTCCGCCATTTGCCACCGTTGCTGCATCCTGGGCTTAGTGCCACCCAAGACAAATGTGATTGGTTAAAGAAATACAAATAAGACGGAGCGTTTTTTTCCCCATGCAAGAATGATAGTGAGTAGAGCCAGACCTTTATCCAGTGCTAAAACAAAGTGTGGAGAGAGGTCTGGCTATGTGAGACTATATGGTGTTAAGCACTGAAAAAGTCAAATAACATGACTCTCACACTGCTGCTTGCCTCTTACAGGTGAGTATGAGCCCTGCGCAGCAGAAAGATGATGAAAGTTGATGACATCCTCTTACTTGGCCCCACAAAAAATGATATGCTTTCAAACAGCCTTGGGAATCTAACTCCCTGGAGGTTACAAGCCTTGGAATTATTTTAGACACTGATCTGAGTTTTAAGTTCCACATTAGCAAGGGAACCCAGACGGCTTTTCAGCTGAAAAACTGATTCATGCTTTTTTTTCAAGTAGACTTGACTACTGCAATGCACTCTTTACTGGCCTCCCCAAGAAGTCTATAGAGAGGCTCCAACTAATTCAAAATTCTGCTGCTAGGCTTCTGACAAAAACTAAGAGGAGAGAGCCTCTTAGTTCCTCTCACTCCAGTCTTATCTGCTCTGCAATGGTTCCCTGTATCATTCAGAATTGCCTTCAAAGTCCTTCTACTCCTGATTAAAGCACAAAATGGGCTGGGACCAGCCTACCTTACTGACTAGCTGACAACGTATACGTCGTCATGTGCACTCAGGTCCTCTGCTGCAGGCTTATTGGAGGTTATCATCAAAACCCAAAAGAAAGTTGGTGATGCTGCATTTATTAATTACGCCCCTAAACTGTGGAATAGGTTACCTCAAGAAATCAGGTAAGAAAGCTCAGTAAACATTTTTAAGTGCCAGTTAAAAACCTATCTCTTCAATTTAGCTTTTAATTAGCATTTTATAAGACAAATTAATAGCTTTTAATTAACATTTTATCTACGCTGCTTTCTCTGCTTATTTTATTGTATTGATCCATTATGTTTTTGTTTTAGTTTTTTTTTTCGTTCCTTTTTCTTTCTTTTGCACTGTACTCTACTGCTCTTTGTTGATGTTTCTCTGGACACAAACAAAGCATGATGTCTTCCACAGAACAGGGACGATCATCAGGCTCAGGTGGAAGATGTGCTGAAAAACCATACACAGTTTAGTAGCACATCCTATGAGCACTCCAGGGCTGAGGTTGTCAGGCCTTGCAGCCTTGCCTGGGCGTAGTCTACTTCTCTACTTCTTCTACGTCCTCCACAGTGATGGTGATTGACCCTGGAGAGCTGTTGGGGAGGGGGGCAAGAGGCCTGAGGTGAATGGACAGGAGTCAGGAGAGTCACTGAGGAGAGATGGTGGGGTCAGGGTGCTGGGGGAGGGGGGCAAGGGGAGGTAAATGGTGGTGAGAGGGAGCCAGATGAAGGGGGTAAGGGGAGGGGGTGGAGATGAATGGACAAGAGGAGGAATGGACAGAGATGAAGACAGATTATGACAGATTATCAGAGGGAGCTGAGGGTGGGGGAGTCATAGGAGAAGCTGGGCAGAAGCCACATCATCGAACCTGTTAAAGAACAGATGCTGACACCTTGGCCTCATCCAAGTGTCCTGCCATCCCCTGGTCAGTCTTTTTTCCATGGCCAGTGATGGTTCTCATGCCACTCCACACCTCCCTGAGTTTCCTCTCAAGTTTCCTCCTGTAACACTTCTTGCCCTCTATGATCTTTTCCCTCAGTTCTATTTGCACATTCTTCATCTCCTCGTCTCCACTCCTGAAGGCCACCATCTTCCTGTTCAGTAAAGCCTTGATGTTCAGTAAGGTCACCCAGGGTTTTTTGTTGGGGCTTTTGGTGGACAGTGGTGGTGGGTATCACACTGTCCATGCAAACATAATCTGTTCTGCAGTCTGTGAGTCCATCTATGTCCTCCCCATGTGCATTACAAAGAACATCCCAGTATGTCACCTCAAAACAGCCCTGGAGAGTTCCGGACAGTTCTGGTGATCACTGGTTGTCACTGAACTGCAGGTTTATAGAGGGGCTTAAGGTAGACCAGGTTGTGATTTGATCTGCCCAGGGGTGGGAGAGCTATGGAGTTGTATGCTTCCTTAACATTAGCATACCGCAGGTCCAGTGTTTTGTTTTCCCTACTCTTGCAGTCCACAAACTGTTTAAAAGTGGGCAGGGTTGTGTGTCAAGGTGACATGGTTAAAATCCCCAGAGATCACATGAAGGCACTTGGGTGCAGTGTCTGTAGTCTCGTGGTCACAGAGTTGATCAGGGCTCGACATTAATGCTTGCTCGCTTGCCCGGGGCAAGTAAACTCTGTGTTTGGGCAAGTGGAATGCCTCATGCAGTTGTCCGAACGGGCAAGTGAAAAATAAACGTGATCTCTAATGTAACATCTGAAAATAAACTGCGTACTGTATCGCTGCTGGGGAGCTTTTCCAGCTGAGCTGCCTGCGTGCACGAGTCTGTATTACAAAGTGTTTCAAAGTAATCAAGAACTTATCGGTCACAGGAGTCTTCAAAAACGTAACGTTGAATGGCGATTGTGGGGGGGCGTGGTGCATCAGCCGCAAAGGGGAGCTGTGGAGGGGGCTCGGGAGAGCTGCACCAGGTGAGAGTGATTGGCACACCTGTATTCCATTGAAGCTAATCACTCTCTCCCTTTATAACGCAGTAGCGTGCTGGACCCGGGAGGACCGGACCCAGACACACGGGTGACCGACAGAGCCAGAGCTGGGCCCGCGGCGCCATTGGTGTGCATGATCGTGTATATTATATGTTAATAAAACGTGTTCCAACCGTGAGTAGTGCGAGTTATTCCCCTACCCAGAACCCGTGGCATCATACAACGCCACAGCGATCCATTCCATTAGTTCACTGATGTAGCGGTGACGTAAGGTGGTGCACTGTCGACACACCGCTAGCATCATTAACGTTAGCAAATACATGCTGTAGACCGGAGCGTAGCTGAGCTGCGCAGTCTTGACTAAGCGACCGTTTTTGCCTTTAAATGTTCCTCCGACCACCTAAAACTGGCCAAGTGCCAGGGAAGACAAAAGGTAAACAAATGGAAGATGAAACACCAGCACAGCAGGGCTATGAAGCGAAATGGGAAAGGAAATTTCTACAGAGTTGGTCTGAAACGTTTTCTTGGGTCCACTATGACCAGGAGAAGGACACAATGTTTTGTTTCAGCTGCCGGGAGTTCCCGAAGAAAGCAGACATGTACGTTGAAATAAAATTTAAATAAAATGTAATTACCATGAAATGATTTTGGGGCTTATCAGTTGAATAATGACTGTTGACGTCACTTACCTGTCAGTATAAAATGTCTTAGCAAGATAACATTACAGCTAGCTAACTTAGCTACAGCAACCTCAAAAGTTCATACTTAGTCATTTAATGTTATTAGTCATAAAGTGGTAAAACAATTTTTTAAAAAGCCCCTCATTTGCCACATAATATTAGTGCATGCATAGTATTGTCATTTTCAGTGTTCTTATGTCATTCTGGATAGTCTAATACCCATGTTGATGATTTCAGCACATCCTCCTAGTACATTGGAACGACGTCGTTCAGGTACAACATTCTAGACGCTCATGATAAAATCAAGACACCAACACTGCACAATAGCTGAAAAAGCCAGAGGCCCTGAAGCATCTGTTCCTCCAGTAATTGTAGGAATACAAAGGATAGATGAGGCCCCCGGTGTGTGTGTGTGTGTGTTGTGTCAAGTTGATACTACCCTATTTATCGAGTGCACTACAAGGAATTGGGTTGTAACCTGTTGGTGTATGGGGCTAGCTGGTTTGCGTGGCTTGTTTGCTAGGGGCAATTGTTTAAGTTGGAATCGTCCCAGCGTGTAATTGTTACAATTCATGTTTTGTATGTTAATGTTAATAAATTATAATAATTGTCCAAATCCCTGTTGGTTTTATTTATGTTTTAATATGCCTTCATTTTCCATTTCAGACAAGTAAGTTTGGCTATCGGGCAAGTAAAACATTCCATCAAGTGGCTGAAAAAGCTTAATGTCAAGCCCTGTTGATGACGTCAGCAGCGCACAGATAGCCGCGGGAGGAATGTAAACAACAATCATAATGGCCTAGGAAAACTCTCTGGGCAAATAATATGGATGGAGTCTTAGCACTAACAGTTCAATGTCCAGGCTGCACACACATTCTTTCACTGTGATGTGCCCAGGGATGCACCATCGGTTGCTCATGTTAATAGCAACTCCCCCTCCACTTCCTTAACCATCATCTCCTCCCAGCTCTGCAGCCCCGGTATTTCCTCCTCAGCTCCTTGGTGATTTCTCTCGCTGGCCAGGCCGCACTGTCGAAGGCTCATCAGCTGATCTCTGGTGTAAACAACGGAGCCCTGGGTCGCCTCCGCCATGACAGGGATCCAGCACTGTAAAAGTACTCCAAGCGAGAAAAACAAAAAAAAGAACGTACAAAGCCACATTTTCTACTTGCCAAATAACGTAGTTTACTACTGTGAATAACAAGAAATTTACAAAAAGTTAATAAATATAGAAAAGAATGAAAAAGACACAAGAAGACGAAGAGCAACTTTAGCAGGCTGCCGCCCAGGACGGTAACAGATGTGCCTTCTTTTAAAAAGTTATTTTTGGAGAGTGCCATATTTGTCTTTACAAATAGTGGATTTGTTGAGTCGTTTGATGGTGATTCAGAAATAATGATCCAAATAAATGACAAATAAGCCAAAAGCATAACACTAAAACAAATAACGTTTAAACATGTAAAATAACGAAGCTGAGCAGGGATGGAAAAAAAAGGCAGTTGCTGTGATATGGACGCAGCTGGTGCAGAAACTCCTCGGTCAGGACCATGCTAATGAAACACAGCCAGGGCCGCATGGCAATCTTGCTGGAGGATTATCGTTTACATCTGTAGGGTTGCATTAATTCATGCCTGTGCTGACAATGAGGCTGTAGTCCCCTTTCCACCAGACATCAATTTTGTGAATATTTGGACTTAGACAAATAATAAAACAAGCAATTGTTTAGTTTCCTTAAGTGGTTTAAGTGGATAAATAGTCTGCTGTACAGCTGAAGGTCTACAGTAGCAATACTCATACTCAGCAGTAGTCATATTCACTTATTTAAGTCTACTGAACGACAGAACAGAACTTTTTCGACGGCCAGTCTAACAAGCTGCAGAATGCTGATCGTTTGAATGTTAGTGGAAAATTCTGGAGGCTTTTTTCATTGTACATCTCCATGTTGTGACATGGACATGTGCTTTTTCATCTGACACATAAGTCGCACACTGATGAAACAGGCTCGGTAAACATTTGCTATATGCTGACAACAAATAAGCCCAGGTGTAGACCTATTTTTGGTCTTGCATCACTGACTTCAAACAAGACTTTGAAGCAGTTAAACCGAATCGATTTTGTACATCAAGCATTAAAATGTATGTGTGCCTTAGACATAAATTATGCGATTAACATTTTGAAACAAAGCTCTTTTAAGCTATATTGATTTAATTGTAAAGGGACAAATAGCAGCTAAAAAGAAGCTTGTTTTGTAGTTCCACTAAAAGTGTTGAATGGGAAAGAAAAAAAAAGCAATACAAGCTAATCATTGAGCGGGCTACAGCTTTAGTCACTAACCCAAAGTCAACACTTTGATTGTATTTCTCCAGACATGTAAATGTTCTAGTTTCTGGTACTTTTCTGTTGCACACAAGGTATGGTAGGCATAGCAACCTGACCCAAACAGATCCCCCTGGGGGCCTAGACAAATCTGGTACTGTCTCGGCTGTGGTGGGGGAGCCAAAAGCAACAAAACAACAACTCTTTAAGCATGGCACTGCTCAAGTTCTCCAAAACTACAACCGCTACTAGTCACAAAGTGTACAAGATCAAGGTAGAATGGACAAGCTTGCTTCTTTTCCATTCACATTTTCTGCAACCAGGCAAATAATTTGAATGTATCCTATCCTGTATCTCTTATCGCTAGACCGTAAGGGTACGATTTAAAAATAAATGGCTGTCCATGAAATTAGTTGGCTGTGAGGCAATAGAGTGGTGCAGGATGGGTTTTTGGTTAGACGCCTGAAATAAGGTCTGTGGTTAACACAAGCTTAAGAGATTGCCACGTTTTGGTCTACGACATAAAATACGTCAGCAAATAACTCACTCGTGAATTTTGAAGCTTTTACGTGTCTTAAAAAACTTCTGGCGATTGCATTTACGCTTCAAAAGTCATAAAAGTAGTGTTCATTGGTGAAGATTATCTTGCTTAACAAAACGTGTTAGTGTCATAGACTTTTATTTGCCACAAAGCTTATTTTCTGCCAAAATGCAAAATCCAATGGGAAAAACCCATTGGCTTTTTGTCGAGGGAACCCATGGTGATGCTAATTTTCGGGTTGGCCTACAAAAATACGTCATCCCTGCACCACTCTATTCTCATTGAACAGAATCTAAATCAATGCAATGTCTACAACTAAGTACTATTCAGGTTGCACACGCAGACATGTCGAAAACAGTTGTTATGAACTGTTAAATGCAATTATGGTTTTCAATGAAAACAACACTTTTTCCGGTATACAAGAGTTATTGCACCATTATATATATATATATATATATATATATATATATATATATATATATGTACATATGTACATATGGTCATGTCAAAACATCCATGATACTGACCCTCATTATATGGACCTCTGAAACTGTACTGCACTATAATCATGAATGTTTTTACTATATATAAGTAATGCACCAATCCAGAATGCAGAGTAATGCAATTCAAGAAATGGCTGTAGAACCATGCCTCACACAGGAATGCCATGGCAACAGACTGGAGCAAGATAGCACTTAATGTCTACTTGCACACAAAAGAGAAACATGCCCATTACAAACCAATGTATCAAATGATCATTTCATTATCATCATAAGATTTAAAGCTTACATTTTAAGCTTCAGTGTATTAAAGATAGTATGTTATATTTTGTTGTTGTTATTAAGCTTTATTTATGTTATTGAATAGAGTTTTGGAAACACTAGTTGTATTACACAGACACTTACACTACTGAAAATGATGTATGTAAAACTATTTGCATAACAGCATGACAAGTACTTAATTAAGGCCACTCTACCATATCCTCAAAGAACACAGATTATTCGGATCCATATCAGTTTCATGACTCCTGTACAACCTCGTCAGATGCCATGTCAGATGAGGTTAGGAAACCATTGATCATAGTAACAACATTTCTCAGGAAATAACCTAGTAACTGTAGATTTAACATGACAACATAACCATTATTTATATTTAAGATCCCTCTAATGTACTAATAAATAAATAAGATGTGTGCTTGAGATAATAGGCAAGAACATGCTACAATATCAGTATCAGCAACTCACACAATTAAAAACAAATCCTTATTGCACAGAGAAGTCTAAAGTAGTAAACTGCAGCCAGGAATGGTTATTTCTGTCAACCATTTCTGTAGGCAGTGTTACCTGAGGAGTGACCACCACAACGTATCACGTCATATTTCCATTACACTGGCAATGCAAACTGTCAGTATTTTTTACATAAAGTGCAGCAAATTCACCATTATTAAACATCCACTGCTTCACTAAATCCACTTCAGGTCTCAACTGGAATTGTTTTTTAGAAGGATGGAGTCATCGGCTAGCCTGACATTGCAGGACCAATTCGCTGAAACCTTCCAGGTCATTTTTGATTTCCAAGGGGCGTTATCAACGGGCGCAGACCAAAAGGCCTCTAGACGCAATTGGATAGACCTACAACCAATCAGAGCAACAAAACGTGTGACATAAATTGAGCCTTTACAAAATCCTGTCGGAAGTACAGCAAACACATCTTTCTTATCAACAAAGGCTTTAAGTGCAGTTGTTTATTCTTCTTTTATAGAAAATATACTGTCCAGTTGGTTTAATACTGTTGCGATAGCGGATTCAACAGACCGTTCAACATCAGTGGCAGCGATCTTGGTTGTTTACGAAAATGCTTCAACGGGGCTCCTCTATACATTCATAATATCAACGTGAGAAAATAAAACATGAGCTTGCAGATTCGTCTGATTCCCAGGGTAGCCATCGGCCATTTATTTGTCTGAAAGTACTATGGGGCTAGCCTTGACAAAACAGCGCAATTTATGCTGAAACATATGCATATTTCCTCTATGCTGAACACAGTGGATGTTGGGCTAATAACAGTATAACAGCAATGTAAAATAATGGGATGTACTTTAACACACAGTGAATGAATAATTAAGGCATTTTATGTTTAATATCCTGGACCATGATTGTTACAGGACAAATTAAAGTGCCATTTCACAATAAAGCACATACACACAGCTAATATAAAAGTACGGCTAATGTAAAAGAATAGAAGTAAAAGAAAGGCACACACCAATCTCCATGAAGCAAATTTCATTAAGAATAAAAGTAATTCATGACTGATATCTCAGTAAAAGCAGATGAATAATGAATGTATTTTTTTTCATTGAGTCATAAAGAACTGGTAATGCGATGTTCTTAAAGATTTTATTTTATTCTATTTATTTTTTTACCACAGTCTGTCATATTGGCTCATTTTGGCAAAAGCTGGCTAAAATAATAAGTTGTTTTATTCATTTTGTCCTGGTATATCTGAACAATTCAGGCATCAGTTTTGCTTGTTCAATTCACACACACAATAATGTACATAATGAATGTACCATTGTGTACCATTGGCCTATTTACAATTCTGCTTCTCATAAAACTAAATGGTATACACTTAACCTTTGTAATAAATAGTATGGCAAATGCAGCAGCACATCTTGAGATGCAAACTCATGCCATAGCCAACAAATGCCCATACGGCATTGGCATACGGAATGGCTTCACCGCTGCAGACACAGTTATGACATGCAATACACAGCGCAATCAGGGCAATGACAGGTAAAATTAGTTCTAGCACAACTCGGCCTGTGTGATTAGTGATGCATTGAAGTAAAGTCTATGACACTGGAACGTCGCAGGCTTTGAAGCTCTGTAAATTAGTCATCAGGTTCCCTAGGCAAAACATAGTGGGAATTAATGTACGTTCTGAACATGAGCGGGGCATAAATCGATTAAGCGAGAGGCGTAGTCATTTGTGCTCCCATGTTGTTTTACTATACTTAAAATGGAAAATGCAATCATGCGTAACCAAGAAGTTACAAAACATTAAAGTCCTGGTGCTTACATAGGAAAGAAAATATCCTATGCTATTTGCTTGCTAGTCTTTGTCCAGAAGGTAAGCTAAATTGGTTTAGGCTTATTAGGTTTCTGAATCAACACTTTTTTTTCTTTTTCTTTTTTTACACGATTTCAAGCATGATTCTATATTTTCTTACATTATCTCCCAAACACAATGCTGTAGCAACAAACCACGTGCCAAGAAGATGCCATTTTTAATCCACAGGAAGCCAGGAAGCAGAGGATGCACAGTAAATATGTTCCCTAGGCATGCGGTAGTGGCAGCAGCAGGTTGCAGGTCGAACACACACAGGAATAACCAAGTATTAATCTCGAGATTCAGAATGGCTGTCTTAAAACATTGAAATTTAAGAGTTGCCAACTTAAAATATGCAAGCCACAACAAGCCACTTCACCAGGCCTCATGCAGTCTCTACTCACCCCCTTGACACCTGCTGTCATTTAGATAAGATGAAAGCCAATTCACCTCTTAAGGACCGAAGTTCAGCAAATAGTAGTGATGAATACTGATTTTGCATCACAACACCCACACACAGACACACAGACACACACACACACACACACACACACACACACACACACACACACACACACACACACGGACTTATCATGACCCGTCAATAAAAAAGAACGGAGAATAACAGCCATACCATCAGATTACGGTAATTAGTCTCTCTCACAAGTATTGTTATGTTGAATGAGGTGCTGTTTAGCACCTCATTCCAATGTTTGGCCAATAGGACTTAAAGTTACGTTTCACCGGCACAGCCACGTTTTTATTAACTCAGTCAGTCATTATAGTGTCCCAAGTTCTCGAAATGTACCCAAAAACCAAACAAAAATGCTCAGAATAAACTACAGACGTGAGTTGTATAATATCAATTGACTACAACACCCATGGTGCATTGTGTCGCAAGTGTGAGTCGAGTTGGCCAATAGGAACTGGGTGAGAGAGCGTTCCGCGAGGCAGATTGGCTACTTTTGTTTAGAGTTTTGTATTATATATTTCTCGACCTGTGGACCATGTGGGATAACATGCCGTCTCATTGTTCATGTTTGGTTGTACAGGATATCGAATTGCTAAAGCGGCTGCCATCACATTCCACATGTAACTAACTGAGCTTTGTCAAAAGCCCAACATATGACACAAAAGTATATGCATGTCCTTATTTGCATTTCGATAACTGCCTGCCATATCACCGCATGTATTAAAGCCTACAGAGAAAATAAAGTCCAACATGGTGTTGAAACTCTTGTGCTTTAAAACACATTTGCTGACCTTCTTCAATCCTGTCCACATTATTATACTATATCCTGTCTGTGTTTTTATAATATATCCATGGTCTGTAACAGTTGATAACAGAGATTGTGCCAAGTCCCGCTTTACAATAAGTTGGTGGGTTTGTATCGTATCATGGACTGGTCTGTACCGTCTTCTGTAGCTGCTGCAGACATTGTAATCATTGTCTTCACGGTATAAATGCCAGACCATAATCTTTGTGAGCCTGCTGTGGTTCGGTTTTGCTAATACTACATGAGTAAACTCTGAAAATTGTAGGCAATACTGCATAAATAAACATCGCCATTAACCTATTTGCAAACTTCCATGCTGCATGTATACAAGCATTGCTATTTTATGCATTAAATGAGCTAAAAGTGCATGAGTAGGCTCTAAGAATAGTGATTTAGTAATGGTAATACTGCATTTATAAACATACGTAAAACTATTTGTCCATGCAGCGATACTTTATTACTTGAATGAGAGACGCTAAACGGCAGGACTCTGAACAAGCTGTTGCACATTTGCCTGCTGCCGTCTCTGCAGCAAGATTTCCTCGTCGGTGTATTCTCGCTCAAATAAATATGTCATTCCATCCACTCCGTAAGACTTGGCTGAAGTTAGTCTTCATTTGATCCATAGATTGGTATTCATTGCTAGCAGTCATTGTAAAATCTTGTGTAGCTCTTCAGGCTAACAACAGCAAGTGAATCTCACAGAGCCAAACTCCAAACTGATTGGTCAGGGTGATTTTGCCGGGAGGGGAGGGCTCAGGGTACTGAGAAAGCTTGTAGTTTTAAAAAAAAACGGAAGCAGTTTTTTCAACTGTAAGCTTTTGTTAGACAACTTGGAGACCTTAACATGTTGCTCTTTCACGGTCCATTCAATCAATGATTGTAAACTGCAAGGGACATGTGAAATGTCTGGATTATGGTTTGAATCATCATATATTTGTTAAATTAAATGATTTACAGTGATTGTGTAGTACATACAGTACATTACAGTGATTATGTGCAGATATTACATCTCTAAATGATTATGTGCAGATATTACATATCTAAGTTGAAAACAATTCAAGCCCAAGGTTACTAATAATGCAAATATTATTTTTTTTTAAACTGAGAATTTGCATTGCTGTTCTCATATGACTTTGAAACTTAGTGAAAAGTTTATGTCGATCAGCAAAAAAAAAAAGCATGGCAATGCACTGATGTAGGACATCACCGTTCCTGCTAAGGCTGATATCACTCGAAACGGCTTAGCCTGTGCCCAAACGCTGACATGGACCATAAAGCTCTGCGCTTTGAAAGCAACGCCATTTTGACAACTTCAAGTCAGGTCGGACAAGAATATTGTCTGAACAGTCTGCAGTGCTACAGACAAGTTGTTTTTCATGTGTGATCTCATTTGAAGCACGAGAATATATCCATTGTCCTGCAGACGAATCCATCAATTTAATGTTGTAAGATGTTAACCATTCAGGTGGTGCAAAACTAAAATCGACATTCCGACATGCATGTTGGCACATTTGAATAACTGGAAATGACATAACATTGTGGAGGGAAAAAAAATGCAATTTGTAACTTTACTCTACTTTAGGTAAATATACATATTTATTTCCATTTATTTTTAGTACAAAAAGTTGGGAACTAAAGCAGTCCACGAGTAGGTGTCAATATTTCCAGCTAGCCATGTGAAAGAGTTGCCAGATACAGGCCCAAACAATCTGTTGCTGGATATGGCACACTGTCATTTATCTAACCCTGATAAGCACATTTCTGCCCACTGTTGTCATAATGCAGTATGGCGAGGTGAGTGCTTGACTTAATCCACCACCACAGGATAAATATTGGATCAAAATCGACAGTTTGTATTACAGAATTGCCAACAGCAATAACATCAACATGCAACATATGTTAATTTCCATTTAGTACAAGGGTTGTTTTTTTATTCAGTGATTTCTTGAAACAGCATTTTTAACGAGGGGCAGCTGTTTAAAATTGTAAAACAGCAGTTTACAATTTCGCAGCAATTGAACGTAAATACGTGTTCTTATTTCAAAAGAACTTATTCCAAAGCAGATGTGAAATTAATTGAAAATCATAACAATTACAAGCATAGCTGGGGATTATTTGGAGGATGTGTGTAATTTATGCATCCATAAGGAGATTATTTAAGATCTGAAGTAGCAGATTTAAAATATCATGATCTGCTTGGCAGCAAGAGGGAATCACATGCATACATTTAAAGTGTAATGATTTATGAAGAACCACATAAAGTATTCCTGTTACCCCCTGGTAATGGCATTACACATATAATATATATCAACATTAATTTCTGTTTAGTATCATGACACTAGTCCCAAGTTGAATCTAGTTCAGCACAGTCTAATTTGTTTTGGAGGTGAAATTCCAAGGTTCTTGATAAGGCATCTGTTCTGTTCTTCAGTTCAAGTTAATATTGTCTCAAAAGCAAGTTAGTTCAAGACTCAATTCAGAGATCATAAAATACATCTAAAAATGGATGAAGTCAACCAACGCCATCATAAAAAAATGACCTTCACCATGAATGACTGCACCTCACTGATAGTAAACTGCAACATACACAACCGCCATCTAGGAATTAAGTCAGAAAAGTCGGAAAAGCTATTTATCAGCGTCAGCAAATTGCTGTATGCACTTGAAATTCACAACACTGCACTTTGTGCTACAACTGAGCAAACACTCATACATATGCAACTCATGTACCAAAGCAAAAAAAAACAATGAATACATTCAAGTGTTTGACATTACTATATTAGGCCAGACACAGCAACACATCTTGTTGATAAACTTCTGGAATGTGTTCAATAATATCTCACACTATTGAACAGTGTAGTTTCTAACAACACATAGGATTTCCATATGTAGAGATAGCAGGAATCTGTAGAAGCCAGCTAGCACATCTAATGTGCTACATAGCAAGTAGCACATTGGAAGCCTAAGCACAGCTACACTAGTAGTAGCCTGCATGCAAGAGTGGGCACTGGCAGGTGTGTTAGCCAAAACAGTTAAAAAGAATTGACACTGATTTGGATGTCGACCTTTGTTGGTTAGATATGACCTACAGTAGATTTACTGAAGTTGATTACTTCCTCTGGGCAACAATACATCATTGCATAATATACAGTGCAGTGACCACGTAGGTAGGACCCATTCTACATTAAGACTTACAGTTTTTATTTTTTATTTGACCCCACATACAAGTAAGCTATAGTGTTAGGAACTAACAAGCTAATTTCCACATGAAATAAACGTTACCAAACTGGGAATTAAATCAAACAAACTCAACACATTTTAGCTCCTCTTAAGACAACAGAAGCATTAAGCAGAAAGCCTTACACTGTAGCCAGTGACAACTGATAACTCTAAGCAGTGACCATATGTGACAATCAGCTACAGCAGAAGGCCTTCATTAAAAACAAAGCATGAGAAATCACAAAAAAAAGAACACATTTTATCTGTTACGATTTTGTGGGCTCTATTTGTGGGACTATTTTTGAACACATAAAACTCCATGGCTTGAACAAAATGGCTCACCTTTAGGCCTGGCAATACATGACAGTAAGTGAAGAAAAAGTGATACGTACAGTGCTGAAGTTTGTTGGAAGGCAGTCCTCTCCACGGAAGGTGCATTGCAGGAGCATGTCACCGATGTCATGACCTGTGCGGTTGTAGAAATCGGTCATGTTGAACAGCTTAGGCTTGAAGTTCTGGAAGTTGGCCTTATCCTTGAGGGCAGCCAGCACCTCGGGTTCAGCCAAGTGCGGGTTGGCTATCTGATAATTACTGTTGAGGAGAGCCAGAAGCTCCCCAACATGATAGAGGTCATTCTTGGTGATCTTGGAGAAGCGAAACTCATTGAGGTTACAGAAGGTTACCGCCGGGAACGTGAGGTTGGGCGCCGCCACCTCATCCAGTTTGGTGACATGGGGATACTCAAAGTAGTACGACACCCGGTCCATGCACACCAACAACAGCAAGCCCAGAGAGCCCAGGAAGGAGAGTGTCCAGAGAAACCGACGAAATGTCATGTGCCCATAGGCAAATATGTGGCTCATGCCATGAAGGGTGGATATGTTGGCAAAGGCTTGCAGGTTGGAGGGCTTGGTGCTCTCTATGCTCTCTTCAGAGTCCCCCTTCATGGTGTGGCAGTTAGTGGTGACTCCTAATAACAAATCACCAACAACAACTTCAGGTCAGACACTTTGCTTAGCAACAGCACAGCCGGTCTTGGTGTGGCACAGCTGCTTCCTCAGCCTCCCAAGAAGTGTCAATTGCTTAAACAACCAGATGTCTCAGGGTGGCTGTCGATCCCCGTTACCATTTTCATTTATCACAAATCACCTTCCAGAGGTTGTTCCTGTAGTCCCATGCTCTCCCCCCTCCTCCTCCTCCTCCTTCTTCTTCTCTACCATTCAGGCTCCTCTTTTATTATCTCTAAAGCGTTCCTTCTCACTCCGCACTCCGCTGTCCTTTGTAGCGGAACCAAGCACAATGACAGCTCCAGAAACACCCACTCCTGGCAAACGCCAATACCTTCTGGGTCCTAAGTGGTGTGAAAAGGGACAAAGAAAACAGCCCAACAGGAGGGGGGGAAAAAACGCGGAGACGTGGAGGGGAGAATGGGAAAGCAGGGACTGCAATGAAAAGGGCTAGCGTCTGGAGAGAGAGGGGCTGAGCCAGAGCAGTCAATGGGACCCGTCCTCCTCCGATCGGCAGAACGCTTCTACATCGCTGTTATAATAGGATGCAATGGATTTGTGAATGGTGGTAATAAAGAGAGAAATGGCTCACTGGTCACTTTGCTGTCACCTTCTTTTCCTCCCGTATACTCCGGCTCCTCTCTCGTCTTCCAGAATGGAAATTAAAAGGTGGTGGTGGTGGGGGGGTGGGGTCAAAGACCTCCGACCAGCCGACCGCTGTGCTTGATAAGCGGGGGTTTCACAGCTTCAACCGCTTTCCCACCACTTCCTTGTTGGCACCGATCCGCAATTAACACACAGGACCACCTCTTGTTGCATTAGGGCTACCTCCGGCACGCAGGAAACCCAAGGCTGCTTGGAGACGTCCAGCCTGATTTCTCCTCTACACGTACAGCATCCCACTCTGCCGTCTGGAGCTTTTCTTTCTCTCTCTCCCTTGCAAGCTAGCGCTCTCGCTCTCTCTCTCTCTCTCTCTCTCTCTCATACTCTTTAGTAGTCAGGATCCATCCCACTGCTGAACGGCTCCTTCGCCGTGTGGCTGGGCTCACAGTGGAAGTCACTCAATCTGAACACACCGCCTTCCACTGAGTTAGTATTCTCTAATACCCCCAACACCGTGTTCAATCGATGAGGTTTGCTATACTGGGAGAGTATACGGATGCCACAGGTTGGGTGTGTAATGTATTGTAAATTACAACAAAAGAACAAATGCATTTTGTGCTTTCCAATGTAATACAAAAAAAGGCATAAATCAAATACCAATTTCAATCAAATACCAAAATGTGTGGTCAAATATGCATTGCATAATAAAAATAATTAGACTAGCAAAACGTATGGGAATGAATCCTGGATTCTTGGTATATTTGAGACAATATGAATGAATAAATGAATTCATCTCTGCCTATTAGCTGTAGACAAACACCCAAAGCATGTTGCTTAACTGGCTACCAGGGTTGTCAGTAGACAAGCCAAATGTTTTGTCAAACGTGTGTTTCATGCTTGACCAAGAGTGGTCGTTGATTTTATTGGGGTTAAAAGTTCACCACATGAGGCTGAGCAAAGCCTTTCATTTCTCTAAGGAGCAAAGAGAGAATATCTCTCATTGGCTACCTCCGGGATATCTCATTATCATAACAATAGGTGAATTGCCAAGGATATGACCGCAACCCTGGAGGATTAAATCAATATTTTGCCCTGGTAACCAAGCACAGAGCATAGCAACCATTACCCACCACAACACTACAGCAGCACGCAATTGAGACAAAACTAAAAATACTTGTTCATCCATCAAGTTCTCAGAGAAAGCCATGTCAAACACATAATGTCGCTGTAGAAATCCAATTTGAAGAATGTTCACAGGGGGAATGAGACCACGATGCCTGAAGTAATATTCTGTTGTGATTTTTAGATCTGTGTATCACAATGTCTTTTTCCGATGTGGCATCTTGTGACTTTTTTGGAAATGTACATTTTGAATCGACAAAGTACCACCAGCCCTTATTTACAGTCAAATGAAACAAAACACTGAAGTGCCGATATCTATCACAATCCTCCTCACACACTACAAACACACATTTATTGTAGGTTTAGGAAGAATTTCATTACAATCTAGAAATTTAATACCGCTTTTTTGTCCCCATCAGTCAGTCTGAGTACCGATAAATGTGCTCCTGTCATACCATGGTGATGGATGATGTTTCAAGATTCTCACAAAGCAATATGTGAGAACATGGGGTTGTATTATATAGCTTCATATCACTTTATTTGTATTTTTATGTATTCTACTTCTAACAGTGTTATTAACATCATTGAATCCATCATATATTGCTTAAAATGGCAGTTTGGGTTGGAGTTGGCACTAGAATCTTAGCTACTACTTTGTATAGAAGATAAACATGATTGGTGCGGGCAAGCATGCAGAAGCACATCGGTACTGCTGAACACCAAGGGGAATAGTGTTGCTAAAAAGACCAGTAGCTAAGCCAGGCAATGCACCTCATGTTGATAGACCTTGTGTTTGTGTGCCATTATTTAGGTGCAAACTGGCTACGGAGGACAGCACCAAGTTGTTTCAAAGGGTTCTGTCATCTCCTGACCTGCTCTGTATGTCACTGTCCTGTTCGGCATAAAGGAAAAAGCCCAAACCATACTTTACCAAATAAATAGTAACACAAAGGGCCTGCCGTAATGCAGTGCATGCAGTACAGTTGAAGTACATGTTTTTATTCAATGCCTACATGCATGTATACATACATATCTTGATATTCAGCATTGGAGGCTGAATGTTGGCCACCTTTCTGCATACAGTTGTATCTGCAATAACACCTAAATATTCACTAACACACTAGTCTGTAGATTAACATTCACAGTGCATTTATTTGCATGCCCTGGATGTTGCTTTTCAAATATATTAGCCTTCTAAAAACATAACTAGTAGTACACAGGCCTGCATGTCTATTGTTGCAAAATGGAGGTTGAAAGGGTTAGGCTCCTCAACTGTAATTGGCTTTCAAGTGGATGCTAGAATGCGCAGCATAATGCAGTGAATATTAAAAGGGGGGGGGGGGGGGGGGGTTTGACACTCCATACATTTGTTCTATATTAGTTCTCTTTATTGTCTGTATTGTGCTTTGAATGTGACTTTAACTTGTGGCCCTGAACACACCTTCAGGCAGACACATTCAGTGGAAGCATAAAATCAGTTATTACAGAGAATAATCTGGAAAATGGATGCTTTTAAACCTGGACTGTCTGGAAATAGTGGGTAGCCTCTGAGGCTAGTATGTACAGCGTGTATGGGTACATGAAGGCCATTTTCTCCTATTGATTCCTTCTGGAAAAAAAAGCTTTTGTAGTGAATTGGTTAACTGGACATACATCGTTCTCAAACTCCTAGACACTAGCTGGTATGTGTTTCGCTGCTAAACGCAGCTCAGTTTGTGGATAAGTTAAGAAATTCTTAAAGAAAACCGTCTAACGTTTGTATGAATGACCTGCCTCATACAATGTCTTTGATTATTTCCAATTCAACTTAATCCTGTTAAAATAATATTCCATGGTGATCACTTTTTTAAATCTGCCCAAGTGTTAAGTGTTAACCTTAAGAATATTATATTCCATATTCATAATGATTATATTCCATATTTGATCCTTTTGTTGGCAGGCATTTTTTGCAGGGTTAGGTAATGTGTTTATGTTATGGATTCCTTCCTTTATATGCTTATTAGTGGTGGCATGGGCCATCATTCCTGGCTAATATGTAAATATTATATATAATATAATAGTAAATATAGTACAAAATCGACATTTGAACCTTTAACAAGAGCAAATTGGAAATAGGATTCAGACTTGGGCTAGAAAAAAGGGTGACAGGGAAGTCTATTTGCAAGTAAGAAATGTAGATTCGGATTATAAGAGTGCAGTCATCAAAAAGTAGGCAACACAATGCTACAAAATAGTGCATTGTACCTCGGGCTGCGCGATATGGCCGAAAATATATAGTCTAGTCTCTGTGTGAATTAAATACTTGCCAAATGAAAATGAGTGTTGAAATTAGTATTTTCTCATTTTTTTCATCACTTTACTGTAATGCTGCCTTTAAAATCAGGAAAAGACAACACTTATGCCATATCACGATATTACGATATACAAAATCTAAGATATCTAGTCTCATAGCACAATATCAATATAATATCAATCTATTGCCCATTCCTAAAAACTAGTAAGACTAGTAAGGACAGATCTTTCAATTAACCCCCTTCATCAATGAACAAAGTATGTCATCAAATGAAATGACAACTCTCATTTCAATGACTGTGAGAAATGTATTCAGAGTGCATGGAGGACCATCAGGTGTAAACCTTACCTACATGCTGATGGTACCTTGAAGGCACACCCCTCACCACAGCTGTCCTGTGTTCTGTGAATGTGAACACATAATTATTGGTCTTAAACAAGAGCAATGTAAGCAAGCAAAACATATGTACTCCCACCCTAGAGTTATTACCAAGCTTTGTCTTGATAATGGCATTGATTAAACTATATTGTTATTATTATATAGTGGCATAAAATGTGTGCGTACACTTACCTTATTAGGAGTTTGTAGGCATGCACAACTGTATCTGCTTGGGGAGCAAGAAAGTGGAGTCAACGGATGTTTGCTATAAAGTACAGTGCATGCAGGTAACCAATTGCTGCAGTGGACCTTGCATGCATGCAATCTTGTGAAGCGAATCGTGCAGCTTGTTGTGAATGATAAGGTCCCGGATGCTTTCACAGTTGCTCGACCAGCACGAAGCATGTAGATGGTACAGTAATGTGTCTTCACACACTTTAGATAGGATCAAAAGTGTCCCAAAAATAAAATAATGGTGACTTGTTTTTAGTTACTAATCAACACTGTCATCATCATCATCATCATCATCATCATCATCATCATCATCACAATCTCTGACAAATTGGGTTGTTTTTTTTGTTGTGTTCGGACAACGAATGAAGATGGAGAACAATGTGCACAATATGAATATGACATAAAGGGTTGCATAACGACTAGACTCTAGATCTGTCCAGTTCTGCAATGACAGATTGGTGCTCATCTATTAAACAGACAGGATCCCTTTATCTGGCAGCGAGGAAGGACAGACACTCTTCAGTAGTCTAAGCAACAGCCTTGGACAGATTGCTCTGCATCCTACATAATGTGCATTACACATGCAAACGGGGACGTAGCATTTTTGGCACATGGTTTGGGGGGTGAGACACCACACACACACACACACACACACACCTGTTTTCTGGGCAACACCAAGCAGCACGAGGTTTTGCAGAGATCGCAACGCAATGCAGTGTCGTCCAACGTGGGGCAACCTTGCACATGTGCACACACATGGTATGTATGTATGTATGTATGTATGTATGCTGAAGTACAATGGAGGACGTAGGATAAATAACAGCAGGTGTTACGCATTTGATTGTGGATCAGGACCTTACCTATTGCGGGTCGTTAATGTGCACGTTGGCCACTGCAGTTCATGTTCACGTCGTAGCGGTGGCGTTAGCTGGTGCAAGCGCGACACCTAGTGGACTTCACTCAGCGTTGTTGTTCTTGTTGTTGTTTTAACATGTGGCCTCAATGTATTTTTTACTCAATGCCTGCTGCCCAGTTATGCATTTCAAAGTCTAAAAAATAAAATGGAGTGAAAAAAAAGTGGATATTAAAGTGATATTACCGTGCTATTACTTCAAAACTAAACTAAATGCGTGCATGTATTTCCACTGGCAAAGCTACCACGTGTGTCAGATGAACGGCTGATGATCTTGAACGCAATATAAAGCAGGTGCGCCATTAGGGGGACGACGGACTGTCCGCCATACTGGGGGAAAAACAAACAAACAACCACGTACAACGGGACTCCACCAGGCATGAGCTAACATGACTAAGGATGTACAGAAGAAGAAGGCGAAGACGAGGAAGGAGACGAAGGTGAAGGCGGCGAAGGTCGAAGGTAGCGAGAAGAAGGCAAGGAAGCGGGGCAAGAGGAGGGAGACATACGCTATGTACGTCTACAAGGTGTTGAAGCAGGTGGGTGCGGTCACGTGGTACATCCCAACCCCCCCCCCCCCCCCCCCCCCCCAAAAAAAAAACAAAAAAAAACAATAACGAAAACTAAACTATTGCCACTGTTTCACTTATTTAGTTTGTACTTATTTTATTTCATTGTAGGCTATGCTGCTAAATTGCACGGTGTGTATTGTTGTGTGTGTTTATACCTACGTTTAACTGCAAATTTGTGTTGCATTATGTACACTTAGTATTTAGTTAATGGTTTGGTTTATTTTGTGGGCCTTTATTTTATTTTTATGTTGGCTTTTATTCTTACTCTAAACCCTGCATGGAGTGGCGCAGGAGGGGTGACGTATTTTTGTAGGCCAACCCGGAAATTAGCGTCGCCCTGGGTTCCCTCGACACAAAGCCAATGGGGTTTTTCTGTTGGATTTTGCATTATTGCAGAAAATAAGCTTTGTGGCAAACAAATGTATAACACTCACGGTTTGTTAAGCAAGATAATCTTCACCAAAAAACACCACTTTTGTGACTTTTGAAGCGTAAACGCAATCACCAGAAGTTGTTTAAGACGTGTTAAAAGCTTCAAAATTCGAGTGGGGTATTTACTGACGTATTTTATGTCGTAGACCAAAACGTGGCCATCTCTTAAGATTGTTAACCACAGACCTTATTTCAGCCATCTAAACAAAACCTGTTCCAAAAAAATCCATTAACTTCGAGACGAGGGAACCGGAAGTGCCGAAATGCTAACGGATTTCCGGGTTTTAGGACTAATTCCAACCCGGAAATCCGTTAGCATGTCCGTTACTATGCTTGAAATAAGGTCTGTGGTTAACACAAGATTATCTTGCTGAAAGTATCAAACTTTTGTTTGCCACAGAGCTTATTTTCTGCAATAATGCAAAATCCAATGGAAAAACCCATTGGCTTGTTAAGGGAACCCAGGGCGACACTCACTTCCGGGTTGGCCTACCAAAAATACGTAATCCCTGCGCCACTCTATAGCAACTGTTGCACAGTAATTATGTCCCTCGGGATAAATAAAGCTTCTTGAACCTAAACTCATTTTTCTCTTTGTGCTTTCAGGTCCACCCGGACACGGGCATCTCCAGCAAGGCCATGAGCATCATGAACTCGTTCGTCAACGACCTGTTCGAGCGCATCGCCACGGAGGCCTCTCGCCTGGCGCAGTACAACCGGCGCGCCACCATCACCAGCCGCGAGGTGCAGACCGCCGTGCGGCTGCTGCTGCCCGGCGAGCTGGCCAAGCACGCCGTGTCGGAGGGCACCAAGGCCGTCACCAAATACACCAGCTCCAAATGAAGGGCGATTGACTTTGTTTTACATATTTTGATATGTATGTTTTTGTGTTGATGAGTTTAAATTATTTTTTGGTTGGAATAAATGCACACAGACACAGTTTTGTGTCTTGTGTTGTGCCACCACTAGATGGCGGTGTAGGCTGTGTGTTTGTGGACTCGTGGAAACTTGGGCGTTGTTGAACAATGGCTAACAATTAACTACCGGTAAGTAACTGAATGATGTGCATTTATAAAGGGCTATTTTAATAGCAAATGTTAATCACAAGTTTCCAGAGCTTGCCACTCTTGCAATAGTAATTTCAGCACTATAGGTCTAATCAGTAGCCTAACATTACAGGGTGTTTTTTTGTATCGAACCCATTTCTGTTTTGACATTAAACATGGACAAATATTCAATTACAAGTGTAAATAATTTGAATGTATTCTATGTTGACTATTTTCAATTGCGTGTATTCCTTCATTGACGCTGGTTATCGCAAACCGGACAATCGTCCTGTAAGAGTTGCACAAAACCTCACACGCATCACAGGTACACAGACTTGACTTTGACTCACTGATAAATGGCTGAACCCGTTCATTGAAAACTATCGTTTTGTTTGCGGTGATGAGCTGACTGATTTATACATTTTTTTTCCCCTGGAGATCTCCTTGATGCTAAAGGTCAACGAGGGCCCAGGTGCAGCTGTCACCCTGCTGGACTGGTTTGAACTGTAAGCTGTTACTACAAGTCAATCTCTATTCTTGACATTAAAATATTATGTAGCCTAACTGACAGTACCAGTGACAGTACCCCCCCCCCCCCCCCCCCCCCCCCCAAGTTTAAAAATAAACTAGGTCAAACCGTTTAGTATATGATGCATAGTATTGGTATGATAGTTGTGAAGTCTGAAGTAGTTGAAGACTCCAGAGAAACTGTATTGTACACATGAACCACACGTGAACTATATTTCATGCTTCTCTCTCCCCGCCTAAGTGACCATCAATGGGACCATCTTTGTCCAATGATATTGATCCAGAGTAACATTGTCTTATAGTTTTTTGACTTTTTTCACGAATGTGGGTTGGAACAGTAGGTGGTGCAGGGACGGACGGCCCACAGGTTGCTTGGTCTCGCACCTCCGCACAAACTCCTGGCAGTCTGGAGAAAGATGGGGTTTAAATATTTGTACTGGTCTCAACTGTTGCTATGTTTGCATATGTGTTTTGTAAGGGTGCTTGCTTGAATGCAAGCTCGTGTGTTTATGTGCCTCGGTGATGGCCCACTCTAGAGGAATGTAGGGGGAAGTGCCTGGAACATATCCATGCATAGACAGAGACGGATCAATACATGGGGAGAAACCAAGAAGGTCATGTAACTTTTAACATGCAACTTCAGAAGTTAACATTGTATGACCAGAGCAAGTAACGATACAAAAAGCTCACTGTTTAACTCATAATACACGCGTCGATGATCCTGACACGGTGAACATCAGAGCCTGTTTCAATTAACATGTTCTGGGGCTTGATGTCCCGGTGCAGGACACCTTAGGAGTGGATCTCACTTAATCCTTTGATGACTTGCTGCAGAATCATCTGAAAGAGAGAGTGATAACAGGAGACTTTATCCTGTGAGCCTTGAGTACACAATGCACCACAGGTATGCAGCCTCACCCAGCCCCAGAGTCTAATCAGTCTGATTCGGGCCAGCTACCAACCACACACTCCACATACACCCCCCCCCCCCCCCCCCCCCCCCCCCAAACACCAAATTGAGGCTGCTCATGGCGGTCGCTGGGCTGCCTCCCCATGTCCTCCACGGCCGTAGTGGAAAAGGGCTGGGAGGTGGCTGCCTGTCGACGCGGCTGGTGGCTCCAGAGCATCTTCGGGTGCCCTTAAGCCTTGAACCAGCTACCAACCACACACACTCCACAATGGCGTCGTAGAGCATTCATTACCTGGGCAGAATACACACATGCATAGAAATCCATGAACAACTCCACATGGAGCTACATGTGCTATTTACACGTACTGTTTCGGTTTCTATCGTGATGTACTGTAAACAACCAACAAATGAACTAACTCACCGCCGTTGCTGTAATGACATTTTTCATGTGGATCATGTGCTTTATAGCCACCTACACATAAAGACACAAATTCATTGCTTAAGCGTTTATAGAGGATATGGTGAATCAATCAAGTCAAGTCTGACTTTGATTCACCATATCCTCTGTAAACGTTTGTGTGGTTTTGTGCAACTCTTACAGGCAGATTGTCCTGTTGCCCAGTTAACCAGCATAGACGCTACCATAGCCTCCTTTTCCCAGCCGTTTCAGCTCCTCATATAGAGATTTAAATTCAGCTAAAACACACACATGATCATTGTCTTTCTGTCTGTCCTTTGCTGTGGGTCTTCAGACAGGAGGAGGTGGTGGTAGTGCTGTGGTCAGAGTTCTCTTTAATTGCAAATGAGCTGCCACTGAAGGAACAGCTACTATGACTCTGGAGGAATGTAGGGGAAAGTGCCTGGAACATACCATGCATAGACAGAGAAAGATCAATACATGGGGAGAAACTAAGAAGGTCATGTTTAACTTCAGAAGTTAACATTGTGTGAACAGAGCAGTATAAAGTACAAGTATAAATACAAAAAGCTCACCGTAGAAGTCTTCATCGAAGAACTGATCATCATGCACGTCGTTTTTGAGGACGCAGCCGCATCCAAAGTCAATTATCCTGACGCGTGGGACCTCAGAGCCTGTTTCAATTAACATGTTCTGAGGCTTGATGTCCCGGTGCAGGACGCCTTGGGAGTGGATCTCACTTAATGCTTTGATGACTTGCTGCAGAATCATCTGAAAGAGAGAGAGTGGTAACAGGAGACTTGGTATGATGGCTGTGGCAGTAGCCTCTTCCACACACCACCTAAGTGGCTTTGCTGGGCTCCTCTGACACAGGTAGATGTCGGGAATAAAGTCAGATTTCTTTAGAATTGGCAAGATTTTTCAGCTAGAGGATATGTTAACATGCTGTTATGACAGAGGCTTGAGCGTGTGTTGTGATAGCTTGTTTATCCTGTGGGTCCAAGCAAAAGAGAGAAAGATATAGACTACAAACTGGACTCTTATGTATAACTCTTACAGGCAGATTGTCCTGTTTGCGGTAACCAGCATAGACACTACCATAGCCTCCTCTTCCCAGTGGTTTCAGCTCCTCATATAGAGCTTTAAATTCAGCTAAACACACACACACACACACACACACACACACACACACACACACACACACACACACACACAATGATTTCCATCTATCTATCTATCTATCTATCTATCTATCTATCTATCTATCTATCTGGCTGGCTGGCTGGTTGGCTGGCTGTCTGACTGACCTTTGCTGTGGGTCTTTAGACAGGAGGAGGAGGTGGTGGTGCTGTGGTCAGAGCTCTCTTCCATTGCAGATGAGCTGGTACCACTGAAGGAAAACCTACTATACTGGGATCCGGCTGAAAACCCAGACATCCCTAAGTCTCCATCCATCTCTATGTTTGAGTCCTCCACCTTCTCCACCACCGCCTGGGGAGGATGTGAGCAGATCCTCTGCCTCTTGGTGGGTATTTGGCATTTCTCAGAGTTGACCTTTCTCTTTAGCTGCCTGTTCTTCAAACCCTGAGCGCTTTCTGCCTGGCAACCATTGCTACCTTTTGTGGTGAAATGGAAGAAGCATTAGGAGGAGATTGGATTCATGAGGTCTGTATCAGGTTGTCTGTCTGTCTGTCTGTATGTCAGACCTTTGCTGTGGCTCTTCAGACAGGAGGAGGTGGTGGTGCTGTGGTCGCAGCACTCTTTAATGGCAGATGAGCTGGTACCATCAGTCAGCTGCTCAGTCCAAATCTAAACCAAAGAGTGAGTTTCATTAGATAGCTCAGAAACATAATACCTGTAGGACAGCAAACCAAACGATAGTTTGGTTTGCTGTCCTAGGTATAACACACGGTAAGAGATAAATAAATTAACTAACTCACCGCCGGTTCCATAATGATATCTTTCATGTGGTTGTGCTTTATGGCGTTATATATAACGTTATATTATTTACAGAGAATATGGTGAATCAAGGTCAAGTCTGTATGTACATGTGATGTGTTTGTGTGGTTTTCTGTAACTCTTACAGGCAGACTGTCCTGTATGGGGTAACCAGCGTAGACGGTACCATAGTCTCCTATTCTCAGCCGTTCCAGCTGCTCACATAGAGCTTCAACCCCTTTAGTGGTGAAATAGAAGAAGCATTAGGATGAAGTGCATCAGGATGAAGCTGGATTCATGAGGCTTTGTATCGGGTTAGGAGAGTGGCCTCAGCTCAGACATAGAAACCAGTGTAATGACCCAAAAACATCAAAGAGAACACATGTATGATGTGGAGGGGGCATGGCTCCCGGCTCCCGGCGCCCGGCGAGAAGACAGGTGAGTACAGGTGAGACAGGTAACGGTCTAATGACTCATTATTTGCACCATTGCTTTACATGTGTTGCCGGCTTACGGCTTTACCATCCCGAATACCTGAACCAGACTCTGAGTCGTCCACATTTGAAGATATAAAAACTCACCTGAGTCTCTACTGGTCCGTCTCGGAGAAGGATGAGGCCCATAGGCTCGTACAGGCTTGCAGGCCATGATGCGGATGAAGGGTGCCGAGTGCAATTACTTGACTACACAAATCCCAAAGAATACTAAACCAATTGAGTGAACTTAAGCCTATTCCACCCTGTCACACAGCAAGGTTCACACATGACTGACTGGCTGACCGGGTGGACTTCTTCTGTGTTGGGCTGTGAGTGGTGACGTCATAGAGCATCCAGCGCCTTCCGAACGACGAGACAATGGATCATCCAACAATAATGACATATTAATATATATATATATATATATATATATATATATATATATATATATATATATATATATATATATATATATATAGGAGTACACGTGATTGGAAATAGTAGTCAACATAAAATACATTAAGATATTTTTACATTTTTATCAGTTGATTGTACATGTGTGTGTGTTTAATGTTAGTTGTTAGTAGTGCTGAAATTACTTTTACATAACATTAGTTACATTAAACATAATGTAATAAACATTACATTCATTACAATGAGTCAATAGACTCCCTTTTTACAGAGATGTCTTCATAGGACCAACACAGGTGGTGATGCTCACAAAGACTACACTAGTGGAGATACCTCTGTGAAAAGGGTCTACTGGCATTACCATTAACATTTACCTCATCATTTTGATACATGATTACTTGTTTGTGTTTATTAATCAAGTCAAAATACCAAACGTTTGCCTACATACTCGATTCAGCCTCACATTGTTTCAGCTCATATAATGAAATAAATACCCTATTTTTTTTTGTCGCTGCTCATCAGTGATTTATTCATGACTTTATATTTGCTTATTAAATGTCTCTTGTGGTTTTAGTTTGTAGTATTGTAGTTTTCTCAGAACTCCTACAGGGGACAGCAGATTCATACGTAAAAGATGCATTCTGTCTTATTTGTCTTCACACATGAACATGAACAGATGAAGGGTTCAGATGTTTTCCTTGTCATTCATGTCCATGTGTCCTTGCTTAGGCTTATTGAATACATCAAGACAGAATATGCATGAAAAAGGCATTACGCCATTCCTACAGGTCAGAGCAGACTGGATAAGCATACAATCTTTTCGCTAAACATTTACTTCCATTAAACATTTATTTAATTGAAAAATTATTAAAGCTACTATTTAAAAAAATCTGACAATAACGCGCATTTCCTCTTTTGCAGCCTAACACCTGGCCACAAGGAAACACTGCAAGTGGTTTTGAGTGCTATGTGTTTTTGTGCAGTTCACAAAACACAGGGATCTGCACTACTGGCTGCCTGACACGCTTGCTAATTAGGATTATGAAAGACCTAATCAGTTGTTATCCATAAACTGAATAGTCTTTGATTGCAACATAATGACACTGATGAAGTCACACCGATGCCATAAACAATAAATGATGGAAATGATCAAAACAAGGTCTTACCAATTAGCATGTTTACAACAACCTGTACATACATACACATATTGTTTTCATCCTATAAAGCTCTCATGTTAATACTCTGGTGTGTGCGATTCCTTCCAGCCACCTGTCTCTCGGGGAACTCATTTCACATGTTTACTGGTGATCGTGGTAATGATATGAAATCTGCGGATGCCATGAGGATGATAGCCTTTAATGGCCAGGGTTTTTTTGTCCTTGATTATCATTGCCATGTAGGTCTCCTATCTTCGCTCCCCTTTTTTCCACAGGCACACTCACACACTCATGGCCCCGGCGGTACTCATTGCTATCTTCTTTAGAAAGACTGCTATGAACACATTATGGATGGACGCATTAGTGATGCGGAGACTGGGGCTGGCTCGCCCTGTTGTCGTGCGCATCATTAGAAAATGTTCCACTTGGCAGGGAAGCGCGTATTAACTGCACACGCAATGAAATGAGGTTGTGATTGATGGTTAAAGTTATCGAGGACTATTAGCTTGAAATATGAACCTCTCAATTGTCGTGATGAAGCAGGGCGCTATTTGCGTGTTGATCAGTGCATTGAGAGACAATTGGAATCTGCAAGGCTGATACATTATAGGTAGTGGTGGGTTCACAGCTTTCCAAAGCAAAAAGTAATCCTGCCTCCACAGAATAGTTCAGGGCTACTGTTCAGTTTGAGACTGTGGTCTATAATATATATATATATATATATATATATATATATATATATATATATATATATATATATATATATGACCTGAAGAGGCACAATGTATTGGAGCATGACATGTAAGGCCTTTCGGTAAGGTTAATGGCACTATGTAGAGGTTAGCCAATGTCATCAACAAATCCAGACATGATTAGATTAGGTTCTCCGCACCGAGTAAAGATAGGTGCTTATTATACATTCATGATGACACCATGGTGACCTCCAACTTCTACAGGTGGACTGTAATTGATGCTAATTTACTTTGAACTAACTGTAAAAGGAAAAACGGCAAAGAGAAGCACATGAAACAAACAAGATCTGACGTCATCCACCAGGGGTAACATTACATTGAAAAAGTGATCAACATATATGAAAGGGAGAATTTATTCTAGGAACCATGGTGACACTAAATTTGGACTTTGTGTGCGCGCACAGTATGTCTTAGACGAAAAACCGAAACAATCGTAAACCCATTAGCTTTCATTATTACAGTAATTACTGTGTACATTTCATTACGGTCTCAGTATATTAAATGACTGCTTGGTGTGGAGGGAGGGTGTTAATCTCTTTCTGTATCACTGTGCACCGCAGTACTCAAAACAGCATTAAGAGGCACATAATCAGAGGGAACTAATTGCCTATGATTGCATAAATGAAGTGCCCCCATTTCCTCACCAGAGCTGTTTTTCTGTGTGTCCAGTCTCCAGCCACCGCCCCTGGGAGGAAGAGGAGGGAGAGAGAGAGAGAGAGAGAGAGAGAGAGAGAGAGAGAGAGAGAGAGAGAGAGAGAGGCTGTGTTGACCACAATACAGAGAGCCTCTTGCAGACAGCGCCTGGTGGCTAATGTGAGGAAACCAAAAGATTTAGTGAGTCCACGGGGGGCCTCCCAGGGCAGGGGGGTGCAACCACTGCTGATGCCTTTTCGTTGTCATAAAGAGTTTCCTCCGCTTCACAGAGAGAGAGAGAGGGGGGGGGGGGTGGGGGGGGGGGGGGGTGGGGGGGGGGGCAGACGAAAAAAAAAAAAAGCCCCCATGAATGCCCACCATTTCAGAAATGAATTTATCGAAGTCACTGTCTCTTTTCCCCATTAGTAAGTGTTTAGTTCAGCGTTTTAAATAATTGCGTTACCAGGGACGATATTTAAAATACATTTGGGAGTCAATGGGGCGGGAAAGTGCCTACATGTTTTGCTGATGACACGCGGGCCATTTGGAAGACATCAAAGTAGCAAGGAGGTAGCACAGATGCATATTATAAACTCATTATGGATATCATTTAAAAGGATGTACTCCAGCAGCAAAAACAATATTCCTTGTCTCTCTCTGGTAATGTGTGTTTGCAAAGTTGAAACTCTTACCCGCCTTCACTTTAATGTGGCGTCGGTAGGGTAAATGTCCTTGATTTCCATACGACAATAGTTTATAAATGACACAAAGCTATGAATTGTGGTTTGCAAATGGAACAGGGCTAAATAACCGCCGCTGTCACGAATAGCGTGGCTCGCTATACAGATAGCTGGACAGGTCTGTCGACTTCACCACAAGCCCACAGCAATCTGTTTAGCGTCGTAGCTCACCATAACACACAGGGTTTTTAAATGGTAAATGATTAGCCAATTAAATCAATCGTCTCATCGTCGCATCATTCTTAACCCGCACCAATCCTAAGGGATGTTTCGAAAGAGGTTTTTGTTTATGGGTCGTGTGTTTACAAGTATCCAGGACTAGATAAGTGCGGTCCATCCATCAAAAAGAGATGTGTGTGTGTGTGTGTGTGTGTGTGTGTGTGTGTGTCACTTGTCTGTGGGCGTAAAAGCCTTAATTATGCGGCGGTCCCTCCATCATCGCCAGGCCACGCGTGGGGCAGAGTGACACAGCGGTGGCCAGTCATTGACTCTAATGTTCTGATGTAGGGAGCCGCACGGATGCAGAAAAGCCATTAACACACAAACACACACACACACACACACACACACACACACACACACACACACACACACACACACTGCACTCATAGACTCGTCCAAACACAGCATTTTATTTTTCTTTATGAACCCCGAAACTGAAGAACAATAAGAACTGTACATATAAAGTATAATACATTTTGTCTGAACAACAAACTATTCAGCACTCAACAGTTAACCTTTGTAATTGGAATTATACAAACCCTTGTGCCTTTGGCAAAAGGATATAACCCTATTAGCCTTCCCCTCTATAAGTCATCTTTACCAAATTGCAAAAACACTGTATAAATTGTTGTTATAAATCTTAACATGCATATTTAAAAGTTTGTTTCCCACCACATATTTTCATATAGGCTATTGGAGTATTGACCCGCTGGATAAACCTCGAACAAACATGACACAATACTATATTTTGTAAAGGGAATCCCAAGGCCGCTCTTAACAAAAATGTCCTCTGAGCCAACCGTGTATGTAATTGAAACGGTAGATGATTGAACACGTTTCGTTCAGTCAACATAGAGGTTCAATTCAAAGCTGTAGCTGTGCTGGGAGGCGAACAACAAGAGGGGCCAACTGAGAGATATAAATACAGAACTGCGTCGTGTCACGCTGCAGGCTGGGCCCTGGTATTGGATAACAAAACAACCCCATTGGCTCAACCTTTGAGCAGCTGGCAGGACCACCATGAACATGTCAGCTTAGACTGAAACACGCAGCGACCGCAGCCTGGGAACGACTTCGCTCTCTGCGACGAGAGTCAAGAGGACATCTTTAAAACGAACGCATTTCTCACCAGGGTTAGGGGTTGGGGTTAGGGTGACGATGTCGCAGCACGGCAGCTTCGTCTTCAGCACCACAGCCCTGCGCTCCCTGCAGCTCGACGAGGACATGCTGGAGAGACACAAACACCAGAGGAGGCTGGCCTCCCATCAGCTCACCAGCTACATGCTGAAGAAAGAGGCCAGGACCAGGCAGCTGGTGGCGTCCGGTACCTCCGCGCCGCCCGCCGTGTGCCAGGACCTGGTCACCCAGAATGCCCTGTACACCGGCGACCTGGAGGCGCTCAGGCAGCTCTTCCCCAAGGGCTCCAGGGCTAACTTCATCATCGAGCCCCGGGGAGGGGAGATGCGCTGGGTCGCCAGAGGGGAAGGTAAGACGTTGCCACTCATCATCACAGCTCCCACACAATGAAATATTAGGTGTAATCAATACTTCCAAAAATGTCAGCTTACTTCTGGTATACGGCTGTATTGCGCAATTATGACACATGCCTGCACTGGTGTTAAACTGACAAGTACTTTGTCCAATTACATTGCTCTATTGTAACTATAACTCACAGCACGGTGATTGACAGCTAGCTTTGGTTTTTGATCAAGGCTAGCAAGCTTACTCTTCCACCGTGGAAAACCCTCCTATTTTTTGAAAAGCTATGTCCCGCCCCAACTTCCGGTGTTATGCAGTCGCCTCACGAAAGACGTTTGAAAAAATGGCATCTGACTTCCGTTGGACAGGGCCTTTAAGGTTCAGAATAGTCTGCATTCATTGTATTACTGGCAATCGAAAACTGACAATGTGTACGTGAAGGTTTTCTGCAACATAGGTTGGACCTGAGGTGCACATTCAAGCCAAGTCATGCCCTTATGTTGTGATGGTGGTCAGAGATAGGGGTGCAGTAGCATTCTGGAAATAAATGATATTGTTTTGCATGATACTGCAACGTTGCAATTTGCTTACATGCACTCTTCACAGGTAAAGCACCCACAACTCCTTTACCATTGACTTCAACAGTACCGGTTTAGGTGATGCACGGGTTAGCAGGCTACATGTGTCACACTTTTTAATACTGAGGCATACTGCTGGCAAGGTTCACAGGACTGATCCAAATATCACATAACACCTCCCCGAAATAACCCTGACTGGACTGTATTAAGTTTTTGATGTGGGAGAAAAGGCACCACAACAAACCTCAACACTTCACCACAATCAATGCGTAGAAAGAGCTCCGTCGTTGCCGTAGCTTTAGTTAGTTTTACATGGCTGAACTGCCCAAGATTCACTATCGGAAGAGCCACCGCAGCGACGTGATCGCCACAGCTCAGGCCAGCGGTGGCGTCTTGCAGTTCTGGAACGCTCTCCTGGTGGGAGATGCGTTGACTCTGATCAGCATCATGGACGATGACGAGTTTACCTTCCTCGTCAATTCCATCTATGATACCAGCAACATAGAGGAGTGGAAGGACTTCAGGTTCAACTACAGAGGACTGAGTAGGTCTTCAAGGACGTTGGAAATATAAAATACATTTGCGACGGATTGTGTCGAATATGTTTGGGATACGTTGTTGAGATAAGTTGTATGGTTCTTTCTGAGGAGGTGCAAAATCAACCGATGTATTTTTTTCTGAACCAAAGTTGTGTTGTGTGTTGTCAAAGTTTTGTCCAACCCTTTTATTTCTGCTATGTGGAGTGTCTTACCTGAATGCCACAGATGCACTTGAGGTCATCTAAACTTGACCTTTTGCTCCCCCTCTCCGCCGTTTCCTCCCTCCCTCCCTCCCTCCCTCCCCTTCCAGGGCTGTGGTCGCTGACCTACGAGCAGGAGCTGACCACGCCCTTGCACATCACGGCGGGCCGGGGCTTCGCCGACTGCCTGCGCCTGCTGCTGCAGCGCGGCGCCGACGTGGAGCTGGCGCCCGGCGGCTGCGCGGCGCTGCACGAGGCCTGCGAGAGCTGCCAGCCCGAGTGCACCAAGCTGCTGCTGAGCCACGGCGCCGACGCCAACGCCGTCTCCGAAGACGGCCTCAGGCCCCTGCACGTGTGCACCCTCCCGGAGTCCCTCGAGTGGGTGGACGAGTGAAAAGGGTACACAATCGGAAACAGTCGATTGTGTACATTTGAGAAACGTATACAACAATAGTATGAGTAAGATTGAGGCTTCGTATAGAGTTCTGTTTTTGAAAACTGAACATCGGGGCAGGGTGGTTTCGTGATCCCAGTTGCGACATTCTGGGTGCAATGTTCAGGATGCATGTCATTCATAAGAAGGTAGGCAGGGTACGCATCTTGAGGGGTTGGAGCCCAACCTTTTGTCTATGTGCCCCCCCCACCCCTACGCCCCACAGATGTGCCAGGCAACTGCTCCAGTACGGCGCGGCGATCAACGGGCGCAGCGTGGACGAGGAGGACACCCCCTTACACGTGGCGGCCAGGAACGGCCTGCCGGAGCACACGGACCTCTACCTGCGCTACGGCGCCGCGGTGGACAGACGGAACGGCGAGGAGCTCACGCCCCTCAACGCCGCCTGCGCCCATCCGCAGGGGCCGCAGGAGCTGCAGCGATACCACAAGGTGTGCCGGCTGCTGCTGGCCGCCGGGGCCGACGTGGGCACCCGGGACTCGGACAGACGCACGCCGCTGCACATGGCGTGCAAGCACGCCAACGCCGACGTGGTGGACCTGCTGCTGACGAACGGGGCCTGCGTCAACGACATGGACTACGGCGGCGAGGCGCCCCTGCACGACATCCTGAAAGCGGTGTGCTACAAGCTCTCCCATGAGCCCGAGAGGGTGGTGCGCTCCCTGCTCAATTATGGCTCTATACGAGTGTGGCCCGGTGCCCTGCCCACGGTAGGTTCATCTACAGCTACTATATCTATGGTTTGTCCACTGTATTTTACTTCCTGAAACCTGAATCTTTGATTATTTTACCAATTCCAAAGGGACACCGCCTTAAAGGCCTGTGAAACGGAAGTCAGAGTGCTATTTGATTTATTTACGTATTTACGGTAAAAACACAAAGCTAGTGAGGGACTTGTCTCGGATATTGATTGCCGTTTGCAGTAGCCAATAGAGTGGTGCAGGAATGAGTCCTAAAACCCGGAAATCTGTTAGCATTTTGGCACTTACGGTTCTCTTGTCTTGAAGTCAATGGGTTTTTTTGAATGGGTTTTTGGTTAGATGCCTGAAATAAGGTCTAACACAATCTTAAGAGATTGCCACGTTTTGGTCTACGACATAAAATACGTCAGTAAGTACCACACTCGTGAATTTTGAAGCTTTTACATGTCTTAAAAAACTTCTGGCAATTGCATTTATGCTTCAAAAATCATAAAAGTAGTTTTCATTGGTGAAGATTATCTTGCTTAACAAAACGTGTTAGTGTCATAGACTTTTGTTAGCCACAGAGCTTATTTTCTGCAATAATGCAAAATCCAATGGGAAAAACCCATTGGCTTTTTGTCGAGGGAACCCATGGCGATGCTAACTTCCGGGTTGGCCTACAAAAATACGTCATCCCTGCACCACTCTATAACGCTGAATGTGCTGCCAGATTGACATTAGCTAGCAGTTCAGCATGGAAAGCCATGACGACAGCCTGCTCTCTGTTGTGGAGGACTTCTCCCCACCACCTTCGCCTACGGATTTTGCCGACCTATACTTGGACGAATTGGACAGGGATGAAAATGAGGAAGAAGACGACCGCGATGAAGTCATTGGAGTGCGGCCATATATGTTTGAGATGACCGGCAGTGCTGCTGGTGAAGGAGAGATGCAGGCTCATCCACGTGATGGAGCTGAAGCATTTTTATTGGACGCAAAATGTATAAACACCCTGTGCAGTCAAACATTTGAAACTGTTTCACAGGAAGAGAAAATATTTTGACGTAAAAATTCTCAAAAATGTTTCGACATTTGGCATATAACAAGAGATAAATGAACTATTAATACAGGGACACAGGTTTAACACTGGGAAAGTGCATTTTTCATTTCATGGAGCCTTTAACACTGTCACACACAAAAAGTCACACAAAACCCCAAGTATTCGCTGGTTCATATACTGTAGGTAGTTTGACTTTCTTTCTTTTCAAACAGAAAGCCAGTACAACATGTGTAATACACTTGGGGTAACGAGATGCGTTGTGTAGAAACAAAAGTCTTCACAACCTCACTTAAATGATTCCCTATTCCGTGACGCCGCGTGAAGCGTTTCACACTCTGTGGGAAGCTACACTACTACTACTGCTGCTGAACCCACGTGGGCCACAGCAGAAAAAAAAGGCACGGCTCCTAATTAGGCAAGTGTTAATAGGAGATTAATTAGCACTAATTGCATAATTTCCAGTTAAACCCCTAGAGGGAAGACCAATCTGTTCATTTCACAAGTGTTTAATTACTTCACTTATTTTTATACTATGGAATCACGAGCTCAGTCGAAAACATTAAACGGTTTCAACTATAGACATGATGGCGTCTCTGTAGCTGTTGTGTCGTTGACTCACCTGTCACCCGTGTGTTCAGGTGTTGAAGCATTGCTGTGGGTCTCCTCGCACCATGGAGGTGCTCCTGAACGCCTACAGCAGGCTGAAAGTCACCGACGCCTGGGTGGAGGCCGTACCACCAGAGGTCTTCAAGGCAAGGAGAGTGAATTGATGTGTTGTTGCATGTCTTGTCATTGCGACTATTAAATAATGTGCACATTTGAGGAATAATTTAGTCACACATTGATACTTTTTTTTGTGTATCTTCTTCTTCTTCTTCTTCTTCTTCTTCTTCTTCTTCTTCTTCTTCTTCTTCTTCTTCTTCTTCTTCTTCTTCTTCTTCCATCTGGCAGGAGCACCAAGACTTCTATGAGTCCCTGTTCTCCCTGGCCCAGGCGCCCCGCTCCCTGCAGCACCTGGCCCGCTGCCGGCTCAGGGTGCTCCTGGAAGGTCGTCTCCACACGGTCCTCCCAGACCTGCCCCTGCCCACCTTCATCAGGAACTACCTGCTGCTGCAGTTCAGGGGCTATGTTCATTAAAGCATGATCAGCCACTGCGGTTTGGGTTTGAGATTCCCATGTAAGAAGTATGTAGTTAATACTGTTGTGTTTGACTGGGACACATTGTTGGATACATGGGTACTTTACAGATGCCCTCTAGATTTGTGTAAGAGTAAATGGGTGGTTGTTGAGATCAGTCTTGAGTCCATATCTCACCATAAAGGCCTACAGCTTTTTATGTTTGAGTTAATACAGCACATTCAACGAGGAGAAAGTGATTGAAAGTTGGATTCTGGTTAACATTATCACATTCTCAGCACCCATGTACGTTTAAATGGAAATGTTCACCACGTTACACCACAGGAGGGCGCTGTAGACCTGAGGCGACAGCATGTGACCGTGATGGAGACGAAGCCGACGACTCCATGAACAAAGCAGAGGATGTATAGGCCTAGATGTTTTATTTTTATACGTTTGAAATGATGTATGACCATGGAGAATGTGTGTTGCTTATCTACATGATAACATATTGTCATAAAGCCTACATTTTATGTTGCATAAATACAGCCTATTCGTAGGACCTATAGCCTATTGTAGGCCTATTCCCAGGCCTATATAGCCTTTTTTTTTTTTTTAAATAGGATAACTTTTGTTAATAAATTAAACGTAGCATTGCCATTATGGATGTGTTCATTTGTTTTTCTTTGTTAGGCTATAGCCTAACTGCCACTTCACACATTATGGTGCGAGAAGTTCAGAAAATATTTCAGTTTTATTTTGGAAAGCCCTACATAGGTCCTCCAGCCTATATGTAGGCCTGCACATTGATCATTTTTGTAAATATAATTATTTTCAAAGTAACCGATAAATGTTATTGTAACAGGCTATTAAAAATACAGGCTATAGCCTACATTGTGAAGCCTATAATTAAATCACGGTAAGGCAATTAAATATAGGCCTATCTGTGTTTGGTGGAGTGAAAAGGGGGCTGTATTGTAAACAGCCTATAGATGACATGGGGGGGGGGGGGGGGGGGCTGTGAATGACCCATTGTAGTCCCCTAAATCAAGAGGAGGGGGCAACACAACGGCCATGAATCAAGTTTAAATAGGTCTAAATTACAACATAAGTGGACCTATCTGCAAGCTGGATACAAATAAGAAATACGATCAGCAGGAAAACAGACGCATAGCCTTGAAATGAAAAAAACATATAGAGGAAAATGCATGAAAACATTTTCCAAAATGATATTGGTGTTTGACTTCAAAGTAATTCACTTTAGGTTGTTTTATTTGTTTGTTTTACGCTTACTCCAACTTTGAAGTGAAGTTTGCGTGTTAAAATGGCCTTGTTTTGAAGACTCACAAACTCAGGGCCAACTTTACCCCCCCCCCCCCCCCCCCCCCCACCCCACCCCCCACCAGCAGCATCCTCTGCAGCGGACGGGCCGCGGGATCAGAGACGGCGGCGGCGCAATTACCGGCAGCATCAGCATCAGCATCATCGGCCCTCCGTGTCCAATCAGGGACGGTGGAGACATGAACGTGTAGTACGTCCTCCTGGCGTTAACACCTGCAATCAGGACGGGCGGCTGGAGGACCCGCAGCTCCCGCAGGACTCAATACGGCTAATCATCATCATCAGCTCGAATTGACATTTAAACGGCGAAATAATCTGCGATTAAATCAGCGTGCTGGACGCAAGAATGTGATTTTCTATGCGTGTTGTAATTATGGAAGCACGCCATTGAAAGCATGTTGAGATAATGCACGCATTAGGCGCGTGTGATGGTCTGGTGTGTAGGTCTGTTATTATCGTCCCTAAAATCTTTTTTTTTTTTTTTTTTTTGCTTTTATGACACGAAATATATCCAGTTTATTATTTTCAATGGAGGTCGAGATTCCTCCTAATAAAGTTGAAAGTCATTCAAATCGAGTTAGGCCCCCCCATATTGCCCGGATTGCCGTTGACCTCATAAATGTCTTTTTATTGGATTGGGATCATTTGGACGCAGTTCAATCTCTCCAGGGAACAACTGTCGCTGTTGCTTTTTATTTATATATTTATATATATATATATATATATATATATATATATATATATATATATATATATATATATATATATATATATATTATATATATATATATATATATATATATATATATATATATATATATATATATATATATATATATATATTTTTTTTTTTTTTTTTTTTTCATCCCCGAGACCAAACGCATTGTTTTAGCCCCGGAGAATAGAAAAGGTTCCCCCCCCCCCCCCCAGAAGAGATGGGAGAAACATCTGCCTCTCCTCCCTCCTGCCTCCCCGGCCATCCGTCCCGACACGTGGACAAAAGCAACCGTTGTCTTACTGCTGTCCCTCGGATCCAAAGTAATTACTTATCATCAATCAAAATTAATAATAGCTGATTGGATTGGTGTGGTCAACGATTATAGAAGGGGACGGGCCGGAGAAGTATCTCACCGCTTCAGTCAATGTGAAGGGTTGGGGTGTGTGTGTGTGTGTGTGTGTGTGTGTGTGTGTGTGTGTGGATGGGAGGGAGGGGGGGGGTGTGGGGGGGGGGGGGGGGGGGGGGGGGGCGTCTATTTGGTAGGCTATCCACTGGGAAACTACCGCCTCTCAAGGCGGCCAAAAAAAGTCAGGGGCTGAATAAGGAAATGAAGCGTAATTTGAGGAAGATGGATGAGCCCCCGGGGAGACACCCCCTTTTCATCCCCCTTGTATTGCAGATGATAACCAATACGCTCCCCCCCCTCCCTCTCTCTCTCTCTCTCTCTCGCTTGCTCGCTCTCTCTCCTCTCTCTCTCCCTCTCTCACAAACTCACACAAACACACCCCCACAACAGGGGCAGAGGGAGGAGTTGGAGAGAGGTAGATGTAGAGAGCGAGGAGGGAGTGGGAGAGAGACAGACAGACAGGAAGAGAGAGAGGGAGAGAGAGCGCATGTGTTTGTGCCTTCTGCTCTGTATGTGTGTGTGTGACAAATAGGAGGAACCAGGCAGCGGGCACCAAACAAACCGCCGGGTCCCATATAGCGCGGGGAGGTTCAGGAGGAGCGGTCCAGACCTCCGGGATGAGAGCGCAGCAGCAGCAGCAGCAGCAGCAGAGGACCTACTACTACAACTTCAACTTCCCCCCGAGATCTCCATCTCCGCCGGCACCACCTCCACCACCATCAGCACCACCACCACCACTAGCCTACTGTAGCCTGCTGCCGTAGGCCTGCAACACCGACCACCCTGCAGAGTCTTTTTTCTTTTCTTTTTTTTGCGGGAGGGGGTGGGGGGGGGTGGGGGGGGGGGGGGGGGGGGGGGGGGTAAAAAAAAAAGGAAAAAGGACGTCGACTTATAAGTTTGAAAATCTATTTTTTTTTTTCACCAACAACAACAAACAAACAACAACAAAACAAACAAACAACAACAAAAAAAGAGATGCAGCGACCGGGCGGCCACGGGACCGCGTTCTCCATAGACTCCCTGATCGGGACGCCGCAGCCGCGGCCGGGACACCTGCTTTACACGGGCTACCCCATGTTCATGCCCTACCGGCCGCTGGTGCTCCCGCAGGCGCTGTCGTCCCACGGCTCGCCGCTGCCCACGGGCCTGCCGCCGCTGGCGCCGCTGGCGTCGTTCGCGGGACGGCTGGCCGCCACCAACCACACCTTCTGCGCCGGCCTGGGGGGCCAGGGCGTCGGCGTGGGCGTGGTGCCGTCCATGGTGGCCCTCACCGCCACCGCGCTGCCGGGCTTCTCCGAGCCGCCGGACAGCTTCTACCCGCCGCCGCCGCCGCCCGACGGGCGGCTGGGAGCGGCGGCCGCGGCGGCGGCGGACCCTGGGAGCCGCAGGAGGGACAGCCCGCACTCGGAGGACTTGCATGGCAAGGGGTCGGATCTCCTCAACTTCTCGGAAACTTTTCATACGATATCAGGTAAGTGTCTGCGGCGCGCCTCACCCATAGCCCACTTAGTTATATAATATATAGAGAGATATTGTTTCCCATGTATTAGGCTTATACTCTGATTGAAGTCATTGATTTAGCCTAAATAATGAGCCTACTACTCAGTTCTTTAAAATATAAAATTTAAAGTTAAAAAACATTCAACTGTTAGGCCTATATGTCACTGGCGGATAATGTCTATGTGCACAATTAAAAAAAAACGTAGTATATGAACCTATACTCTAGCCTCATGCATCACACATATGAGGCCTAGATTTGGCGTAACTCACTGACCAAAATATACTAAATCCAAAGCAATGTGGTCATTAGTGTAAGTTAGTCATGATGTTATTTACACCTCATATCTAATATAGGCCTACTAGAGGGAAATATGCTTTGCATGTGTGATCAAATGCTTTCCAATATAGGCCTAAGGCCTACACCAATTTAGGCCTACTAGGCTATACCATAATGTGATTAGTTTAGTTTAATGTCATTGGCCTAAAAAAACACAAAAGTTTGCCTGCTGTCATCTTCTTCCAAAGCATTAACGCGTTAACGTTCCCCTCTCCTCCGACCTCAGGTGAAACCAAACTGTACAGCTCGGACGACGAGAAGATGGACCTGAAGTCTGCGGACGCGGCGTGCAGCGACCGGGAGGACAACAGCTCCGTGGACAGCGAGAACGACAGCTTCTCGGACGGCAACACCTGCGGCTCCCTGTCCCACCGGAAGGGGGGCAAGCCGGGGAAGACGGGCTGCCCGCACGACGGGCTCCCCGGTCCCCAGTCCTCCTCCTCCTCGGCCTCCTCGGCCTCCTCGGCGGGGAAGAGCCGCAGGAGGAGGACGGCGTTCACCAGCGAGCAGCTCCTGGAGCTGGAGAAGGAGTTTCACTGCAAGAAGTACCTGTCGCTCACCGAGCGCTCCCAGATTGCGCACGCACTCAAGCTGAGCGAGGTGCAGGTGAAGATCTGGTTCCAGAACCGCAGGGCCAAGTGGAAACGGATCAAGGCCGGCAACGTCAATAACCGCTCGGGGGAACCCGTGCGGAACCCCAAAATCGTGGTGCCCATTCCGGTGCACGTCAACAGGTTCGCCGTGAGGAGTCAGCACCAACAGATTGAGCAAGGGACCAGGCCGTGAACAAAATGGGAGGGGGGGGGGGGGTTGAACTGGACCTAGACCAGACCGGACTTGGTGGGACACGGTGGTGGTCCACTTGGGTCGAGCGCATGAAGCACAAAAAATGGGGGATCGGTTCATTCTGGGTTGGGTTTTTTTTTTCCTTCCCGAAATGAGAATGAGCAGATGCCCCAAGAACAGAGGATTATTGCAGACCAACTATCTGTCAATATGCTGTCAATTTAATTTATTGTTTTTGTAAATATGTAAATCTATGGCACATGGGCACTATGAGAAGAAATTGTAAAGATCAATTTTTTTTATGTATTTATATGTAGGGCCTAAAAAATATCTGTTTATTATGTGCATGCCCTTTAGGCAACTCGTTTGGTGAAGCTACTTCAATTTATTTTTATTTTGCTTGTTTTTGGTATTTTGTACATTTTGTTGATAATGTTTGCATGTAACTTATAACGTTATCATTTTGTTTGCCAATATTGTAGGGACCAGTTTTTGTGAAAAAAATAATAATGTCAACGTAAAAAATGATCAAACAGGGACGAAATGTAAAGTATATCGACCTAATAAATCACTTTAGGCTATACAAAATTGAATGCAGACTGAATTATTGTAAGACGATAATATGCAGGCTATTACTAATATCTAACAGAATACAAGCCGAGAAGAAAACGGTAAAATATATTTTTAAATATCCCAAACTTCAATATGTGCTAAACAATTTTAGCTCACAATAATTAGGCTATTTAACAATAATACCCCTAATATCTGGACAGCATCAATAATTGTGTGGCTGCAAAACTATTTTTCATAGGCTATAGGCTAAATTAACCTTTTCCACTTCCCCTTCAAAACAAATTTGGACTGGTTGGTCCTTGATGTTATTATTATTATTTTGTTTACCAGTTATTATAAAAGTTATAAAAGTAATGTGTACTTATTGTAGAATATATTTTGAGCACAGACAATTACAACTATTAGTATGTGTGTGTGTGCGTGCGTGCGTGCGTGTGCGTGTGCGTGTGTGTGCGTGCGTGTGCGTGTGTGTTTGTGTGTGTCTTGTTTGTATTTTTAAGTTATATTTTTAAGTTAACACAATGTGGTGTGCGTTCACCAACAATTAAAGAAATATCAGGCAGACACGGCGTCTAGAAGGCTTTCCTTGTCATCAATAAAAGCAACGTTTAAATATTTCGGATAGGCCTATAGGTTATTTTCCTGACTTTATCTTAACTAGGATTTCTCACCAAAAAAGAAGCCAAGAGATTGAAGGAAGATGGGCTCTTTTGTTAACAATAGTAGCAGTCATTTATCTCTCTTTAGGAGGCCACGTTGTCTCAAGGTAGACGGATGGCTTCCCATTAAAATGGTCATATCCAACACATTGTGATAAACGCGGCCATCAATCACTCTTAAAAAGGCCGACTAAAACACAACCCCGGTAACGATGGCGGATTTTGATAAGGTTATTTGAAGTGAAAATAAAGACAACGGAGTGAGTGACAAAAACGAAGAAAAATATAGGCCTATAGGCGAATAATAATAATAAAACAATTTGGTTAAAAACACATACAGATAGGCCTTTATCCCAACTCCTAGTGGCTGTGGGTAAACGTGTCTGGTAAATGACATAGTCTGCAACACACACACATCCAGTGTACAGACAGGCTGCTTCTCATGGCTGATCCCAGGGTCCCACTGAACACATAGAAGTAGACTAACTTGTCTGATCCAAGGCAGCAGAAGGGAGAGAGAGAGAGAGACACACACACACACACACACACACACACACACACACACACACACACACACACACACACACACACACACACACACACACACACACACACACACACACACACACACACACACTGTCCTCGGCGGATCCAGAGGCTCTCCCGCCTGCGTGCACCTGTTGGAGGAGCTGCTCCTGGACATAATATAGTTTTAAGAGGACCTGCAGGCCTGACTTCGTTATTTAAACTCAAGACTCACAGGAATGACGTCACCATCCGCGGTCCGAACGAGCCTCCTTTGCAGACCTGAACGCTTAGGCCGCTGTACTTCACATTAAGACCAATTATAAAAAAAAAACCCCAAAAGGACTGCTTTTACGCAGCTTAATTTCGCAATGAGCGATGAACGCAATCATTGTAAAAATACATTTGACCTCTGTGGCATATGGGCCGTCCGCAAGACTGTGGGGCTTGCGGACGTGAACTTGGTCTAATTGCCGGCCTCATGTGTCAAGATTGTTGCACTTGGATGTAGACTCACATCATCAGCGAGGACGAGGTTGATGACGATGACGATGATGATGATGGTGATCATCCTGAGAGTTTTACAAGTGCTTATTAATACATGTCAAGTGACGACATCGTGCCAGAGGCTGATATAGTGATCTGTACCTTGGTGAGGGGAGGTGACAGAGGGTTATATGACAAAGCCATATTTATTTCTTGAGGATAAAAAAAAGAGCAAATAGATAATAAACACAAACAGAAACAACCAACCAAACAAACTAAACACGTACAGTTGATGTCATGGGGACAATAGGCCTTCTTGTAGGCCTACATTTATTTATTTCAACCATTAATTGCATTGTTGTAATAAAACTATTATACTGTTGCACACCATCATGCATCTATCGTTATCTGTACACAGAAAAAAAAAACTGAATGAATATTTCTAGAGAATTCAAATGGGCTACTTAATCTGGATTGGATATGAGTTTTAATAATCTTCCCCTCATTAAATGGACATTATCTCAGTGAAAGCCACACGACCTCAAGACAGCATCGCCATCATCTGACCATTCTGCTGCTTGAATCCTAAATTGACATATCATAAGTTGCTCCATTCAGCAGAGGCATTAAAACCCCCCCTTCCTTTTTTTTCTCCACCTGCCGTGAGATAGAGAGAGAATCATAGAGAGAGAGAGAGAGAGAGAGAGAGAGAGAGAGAGAGAGAGAGAGAGAGAGAGAGAGAGAGAGAGAGAGAGAGAGAGAGAGGGAGATAAAGAGAGAATCATTGAGTGAGCGAGAGAAAGAGAGAGATACCCCATTAGCATGCATGGTTTGTGTATGTATGTATGTGTATGTGTATGTGTACGTGTGTGTGTGTGTGTGTGTGTGTGTGTGTGTGTGTGTGTGTGTGTGTGTGTGTGTGTGCGTGTGTAGGTGTGTGTGTGTGTGTGTGTGTGTGTGTGTGTGTGTGTACGTGTGTGTGTGTGTGTGTGTGTGTGTGTGTGTGTGTGTGTGTGTGTGTGTGTGTGTGTGTGTGTGCACGCGTGTGTGTGCATGGCGCTCGGTACCGCGCACGGGGCACGAGTCCTCCTGACTTCCTGGGAGGGGCCCCGGCCGGGCCCCGGCTACAGTGATGTATGGGCAGATGCATCAAATCGCACAAGATAAACAAGCGATGAGTTTCATCAGGGCCATCATAGCTTTAATTTGGCTGCCTAATGAGTCAGATCCAATGGCGGAGATAAGAGTTGTCAGAGGCCCAGCTCTAATGAATTTCTTGCCACTTGTAATCAAGGTTGCCTGTCTGAGGGGGGATGATTAATGGAACCCTGGAGGAATCCCTCGGCCCTCCGCCTTCATTACAGCTAATGCATTCTCAGGCAAATTAACAGAGAAACGCAGCCACCAGCCACCGGGGAGGGGGAGAGAGAGAGGTATAGGGAGGGAGGGAGGGAGGGAGGGAGGGAGAGGGAGAGAGAGAGAGAGAGAGAGAGAGAGAGAGAGAGAGGTATAGGGAGGGAGGGAGGGAGAGGGAGAGAGAGAGAGAGAGAGAGAGAGAGAGGTATAGGGAGGGAGAGAGAGAGAGGGAGAGAGAGAGAGAGAGAGAGAGAGAGAGGTATAGGGAGGGAGAGAGAGAGAGTGAGAGAGAGATGGAGGAGGGGGGGAGAGAGGTGGGAGAGAGGTGGGAGAGGGGGAGAGATGGAGATAGGAGGGTGAGGGGGGGGGTAGGGAGAGAAGGAAGATAGAGAGAGAGAGAGAGAGAGAGAGAGATAGGTAGAGGTAAGGATGAGAAGGAAACAGTAAAGTATGTATGTTAAATACGAAAAAATGCGGAGATGAAGAGTGGGTATAATAATAATAATAATAATAATAATAATAATAATAATAATAGCAATAACAATACAATAGTAATAATAGTAATAATAATAGTAATAATAATAGTGATAATAATAATAATAATAATAATGATAATAATACATTATATTTAGATGAAAAACATGAACAGAAAACAGGTGCTTTTAAGTGCAGAGAGAGCGAGGCAGAGAGGAAGAGAGAGTGAGAGAGAGAGGGAGGGGGGAGGAGGGGGGGGGGGACAGACATCCCCTGATTAGCCAGGTCTCACCAGGATATGGAAACGAGCGTCTGTTGAAACAGATACATGCGGTCACCAAGGGGCAGGGGGGAACATGGCGGCATGCAGGGGTTACCCGGTTACACGCCACAGAGGTGAACAATGAGTGATGAGAGGTTGATGATGACTAGGGATGGAGAGAGAGAGAGAGTGTTAATTACTGGTTAGAGAGGTGAGAGGGCTGTGGCAAGGGAAATATATAATAATTCTAGTTGAATAGATTTAATATACAAAAAAAAAAGAGAGCGGACATCTGTGTCCATCCATGGACTCTCGGCCATATGTAACACTAAACAATGTTTAGTGTTTCACCGCCAAAACACAAACACTGTTACATATAGCAGCAACGCTTTACCGTTTGTGACCTTACGCACTGGCCTGTCTAAACGCACAAATGTTGCTACCCACACATTATGTAAAATATGGACTCCTAATGTTTGTGCAGAATTGGGTCTCGTCGGGTCCGCTGTGTGTTCCCATCCATCTGCCTCGGACCCTCCTCTGCAATCTGCGAGGCAATTTGTCTGGGAGAGGAAGTGGGCGGCGAAGGAGCCCTCCTAACAGTTTAGCCGGCCCCTGATGAAATATACAAACACACACACACACACAGACACACACACACACAGACACACACACAGTAGTGCATGCCACCTCTCTCAGTTCACACCGGCACTCACCACCACACAAACACAAACATCGGAGGGGGGGGGGTCTCTGTGAAAGGACAGTAATGATGTCATAAAATACAAAAACAACATCACAATTTAATGTCGGTCAGCAGAAGTGACACCGCCGTGGTGTCCATTTACAGGATAGTTGTTAGGGTGATCGACTCTCAGCCGAAAGGCTCTGGGTTCTGACCCCAATGTCCACAGTCTACCTGTGGGCATCCATGTGCAATTTGCCTCAACACTTACCTGTTCCTTAATGACATGTATCAAAAATAAATTCACCGTTCGTCGCTTTGGATAACAACGTCCACTAAATGACTCCTAAATTACGGTGACAGTGGTTTGGGTAATGGTTGCCAGGAAACAGTGGGAGGCAGAGGTCTTAGGATGTCAAGCGTTTGAGTGTTTGTGTGTGTATTATAGTTTTATTAGGGGGAGGAAGTAGCAAAACAAAGAGACACAGGTGAAAAAGCCCAACAAAGAGAGACACGGGGGTAAGGGTGACGAGATTAGCAGAGAATAAGTGGATTAGTGCGGGTTTGACTCCTCCGAACACTGACACCTTTCACTTTCCCCTGCCCTGACACTAAGCCCAACTCTTTATCCTAATCCTCTGTCCCTTTATCCCTCATCCACTTCCTCCAAGCAGGAAGTGGACATGTTGCTTCACTTAGTGACCCTTTAAATCATTGTAATCCATCAAAAATAAAAGTATGTTTTTAGATAGTTCGAGTTGGAAGTACCTTCTTGGAGGGAGATGTTACTTCACTTAGTAACCCGTTAATTCATTGTAATTTAACAACAAAAAACAGGTATCTTTTTAGACAGTTTTAGTTGGAAGAACTTTCTGGAAGGTGTCATTGAAGGCCTCATTCTACTCTTGAGTTACGTCCAAATGAAAACAGTTGAAACGTCTTTTGATAAAACCTTTTTGAAGAGAGAAAATAAAAGCACAGCAGAGGATTGTAAAGTACTCACAATAACATTTGAATTATTTCCCAAAGCCTAGGGAAGGCTACATTGTTTTATTTAAGGGTTTATTAATGGGTCAAAGGACAACCAAGCATCCAAGCATACAACAAATTACTCTTGAGCTTTTGCCTTTTTTCCACGTTCTGAACGTAAAGACAAGGAATTACAATAGTAAAATTAAATGAACAAAACAAGACAAAAATAAAATAAAAAAAGGATATTTACATACTGCATTATAAATATGTCAAATGTACATCAGTATACACAAGTACCAAAGATGGTCGGTTAATGTAGAGCCACAGACCAAAAATGAAGTACCTTTCAATTAGCTAAAAACAAGGAGAAGCAAATATAAACATATACAGTATATGTAAAAAAAACAAAACAAAAACAAAATTACAGGCCAAGGTGACTTTTAACCCATCATAATGTGTTTCCTATAGCAGGCGTGTCTTGGGAACCTAGTACTGATATAGTATGTGCACTATGACACTCTTTTGGGGGAAAACATCTTCACTTATTGGACACTAATTTGACCGGTTACTTAAGTTTATGTCACTGACACAGCCAATCCTATTGGCTCAGGCAAATTCAGCTCAATACAAAAATAAATAAATGCATAGCACAGACATTGCAGGGTGCTGGCAATGCTAGAAAAAACTTCTGAAACACTGAAAATGGCCCTTTTACATTTAGCCACGTTGTTGAAATGTTCGTGTAATATTAAAGAGAATGAGGCTTTCCGAGTGGCCATCAATTTCAAAGTATTTTACACCTTTGAAATTGAAAAAAATTGAAATAAAATTGACTCAGTGTATTCAGTTAGCAATGTACCTGCGCTAATTAGTGTCCATTTAAAAAAAGAATGCTTTAAATATCGCCTGAAAATAATCTATAATGTTATCCACTGACCACATCTGAATATTAGTAGTTGAAACACAATGCTAGCAGGTTGACTCTCACTGTGTTAACAGGGTACCATGTTAAAACGTTTCTCTGTAAACATAAACACTGACATTGTAAACCCATAAAAACCTAAAAGCTGGTTCAAATGATTCAATTGCAGTTTAAAAAAAACCAACACTATAAACATGCCAAGTCCACTCAGAAGCATTTCAATTCAATTCAGTTCAGTTTACCGCCTTTTCAAGCAACATGAAGTTCACGTTGCCAAAACTAAATCCCTCTGCACCTTCCCACACTCCTTCACTCTTTTATTATTATTATTATTAGTAGTAGTAATATGATTATTATTTTCTCCACACATAAATGTCATGTCAGGTCAGTACTTGGATGTGTTTGGTAACAATCCCCGGTATAAGGCTGTGGAGAAGGAGGAGGAGTAGGAGGAGGAGGGTAGTGCCTGTCAGCGACTGGGGGATCGTACGGGTGTAAGGGAGCAGAAGTCTATCTTAACAACTCCCTTAAAGTCTGTATGAGCTCAGGCGGTCTTGTAGGAAGAGACCTGTATGGCAGAAGAACTACCCTATGTACACGTAGACACCAGCGTGCTCCCAGAACGTCACCACCGCATGAGCTTTGGCGTTCCCCCCCCCAAAAAAAGGCGCACACTTGCACACGAGCCACAAAGATGAATACACACAGGGAGGCGCACACACACACACACACACACACACTGAGCACTATGTACACACAGGTAGCACATAGAGGTGCGCGCACGCACACACACACACGCAAACACACACGCAAACACACACACACACACACACACACACACACACACACACACACACACACACACACACACACACACACACACACACACACACACACACACACACACACACACACACACACACACACACACACAACCATATACTTCACAGCAACAATAGAGCAAATTCTTTTGTAGTGCACCAATGTCAGGCCTTCTGCCACAAGAGGTGAAACGATACCCAATTACGCGTCTGCTTCCAACGAGTAAATGTGCGTCTCCGTCGGAACAAAAAAATCATCAACACAATCTCGTCAATCTACAAATTACTCCAACAAAGATGTCCATAATAGTACAATTTCCTTCTTTCAATCAGCCGTGTGAATGAGATTTGATTTGAAGGGGGCATCTTTACAAAGCCACGAGGCTCAATGGTCATAAAACATGGTGGCCCTTAATTCCTTTATAATCACGGACGATCTGGAAGAAGATCATGATAAGGGTGGACGAGGAAATGACTCTCTTTCACCCGATAGGTCTTGCGCAATCAGCTCTCTTATGCTGCGCGCCTCCCCCCCCCCCCCCCCCCCGCCCCGTGTGTGTTCATCTGAATAATGCAGACTTTTTTTCATTATCTGTAATTGCTTTGCCTTTGTATATGATTAATATGTCAAGAGTTTGAGAGTTGTGTCAAAGTTGTACATCATAATTGAAGCCTTAAATAGCCATAGAATTTGCAAAGACATGTCTATCGTGGAAGACGTTTGCGCGCATTTTGCCTAAATTACCGTATGTTGCCACTAAGGAATAATCTTAACCATTCAATGATAATAGTTAGAAAGGCTTGGAGATGAAGGGAAGTTTTCGTTTATAATACGCATAGGAAGGAACTCTACTATTCAGTTTGGCTCTACAGGGGGAAGACTTACAAATACATGTTCAAGTGTCAAAGAAATGTTTCCACGCTAAATGTCACTTGTTTGGTTGAAGCTTTAAATAAAATTAAAAAAACTGATAAAAAAACAACAATATGAAAAAAAACGAAACAAAAAAACACTTAAAGCTGATCATGGTCCATTCAGACCAGGTTTGTTTTATCCCCCCCCGGCCCCCCCCCCCCCCCTCCCAAGTCATGAGCATTAGCTAAACAAAGAACACATTAATAATAATAATAACAATAATAATAATAATACACAACATTATCGAAGACAACACTTTTGCGAGTGCCCAGCGCCTTAAAAAAAAAACGAAAAAAACCCCAAACACTGTTTAGCGTAGTAGAGTATCAGCATTAGGTCCGTTGTTTCTGACAGTGGTCTCTAGTGTTACTGGACTGGGGTGGGGGCTGTACAGTTTGTGGGGGGGGGGGGGGGGGGGGGGGGGTAGTGTGTTTAAGACACACCGTGTTGTGTGTCGTATTGCACACGTCTCGCCATTGGAATCGCCACCGCCGTCGCCACCGCCACCGCCGCCGCCTACATGATGCTGATGCTGCGGTTGAGCTCACACTGGGCGTTGTTGTTGTTGATGTTGGGGTTGGCGCTGGGGTTGCGGTTAGTGATGTTGCCCGTGGCGGAGGCGGCGGTGGTGGCGGAGGCGGCGTCGTTGGGGCAGCCGTGCTGCAGCAGGATGTCGCTGCACTCCTGGCTGGCGGCGCGCCGCGCGTACGACAGCGGCGTCTGGCCCCGCGCGTCCCGGCTCTTCACATCCACGCCGTACTGGTGGGAGGAGAGAGAGAGGGAGAGAGAGAAAGAAAGTGAGGGAAGGAGGTCAGAAATGTAACTCAATAACAGATCCTTTTTTTTGATTGACAAGCAAGGCTCTCCTTTCAAATACACATTTTCTTATTCCAGTTGATCCATTCGATTTCCCGAACGTCAACCCACCAACCATAACACCGTTCACACATCAGACCGCTTTATTGCTCATACGATAAGACACAGATGAGGTGCTGCATACACTCAACATCTGACAGTAGCTACAGACAGGACAGTCTGACAACTGAGCATAACCAAACACCAATGAAAAAGGCACTAGGGTGCAGCCGCAACAGGTCATCATTTTAACCGGGGAGATCCACCCTTACTGTGTTCCTTCACAAGGTTTCTTCCTTGAAAATCAAGGGACTTTTGGGGGGGGTGGGGGGGGTGGCTAGGGTCAGGGCGGTGTCATTAAACACAGCCCGTGAAGCCCTTTGAGGCGTCGGTCACCGTGAATTAAGGGCTGCCACGCAAACAAAACGCCCCTCGACTCGTCGACCTACCCAGATGAGTAGCTGCGTGACGACCACGTTGGCCATGGCGCAGGAGAGGTGCAGCGCCGTGCGTCCGTCCCCGTCGCCGTACGTCTCGTTCACCTCCTCCTTGGTGCCGTGCGCCAGCAGCAGCACCACCAGCCGCAGGTCGTCCTCCACCACCGCCCGCAGCAGCTGCTGTCCCAGGGGCACGTCCGACAGGGGCAGCTCCGTCAGGAACAGCTTCTGGTCATACTTAGCCCGGATCCAGCACTCCTTCTCCTCCCTGAGAGAGAGAGGGGGGGGAGAGAGAGAGAGAGAGAGAGAGAGAGAGAGAGAGAGAGAGAGAGAGAGAGAGAGAGAGGGGGGGGGGGTGGATGGAGAGGGAAAGGTGGTTGCAGAGGTGGTCAGGCCAGTGTGGGACGAGACAGGGCGGTATAGAGTAGTACAAAAAAAAAAAATCACAAGATTGTAGCGATCCTGCCCCAACCCCACTCACTACCTGTTTTTGCCTTTGCGTTGTTAGTGTAATGTGTTAATTACACTAACAACAATTACAATTTGCTAATTAACCTGTGTTAATTAGCGAATGTGTTCACCTGTGGTCCATGTATTTAGTTTCCCTAGTTTCTGCCCCGGTTTGTCGCCTCCCTGTTTGCGCTGGGTTTGCTTCAGTCTGCGTGGTTTCACCAATTTAAGCTTCCTTTCGCACCGACCCTGAGACTGACCTCTGCGTTCGGGTTCACCTCCCTTCGCGACACATGTGGACATACATCGCAAAAGAATAAAGCAGTACATCGAGAGGTTGGCGTATTACGCCAAACAGTTGATCCGATGGGGAACACACGTAGGCAAAAAGTGACGTGTGCGTGTGTTAGCGTGACTGATAAAGACTTCTCAGTCACGGCAACGCAGTAGAAAAACAGGAACTCAAACAACAAGAGGGTGGACAAAGCCACCTTCTCTCGCTGTCGGAGTTCGCAGTAGGATAGCGAGATATCTCAGAGAAAGAGCGAGCGAGCGCGCACGAGAGAGAGAGAGAGAGGGAGGGGATAGAGAGAGATGAGAGAGAGGGCTGTAGAGGGGAACGGCGGCCTCCGACTGTATGCGGTGATTGCAGTGTTCGCGGTGAGAGGGTGAGAGCCTTGCCAGCCTTCTAAAGGTTACACATTGTGAACAGCATGTCTGCTCTGGACAATACAGAGTGGTGGTGGTGGTGGTGGTGATGGGGGGTGGTGGAGGGGGGGCGCATGTGTTTTATCAGTGCTGTCAGCCGTCAGTCTGAGCTGGTGGATCCCCCCCCCCCCCCCACACCCCCAACAAAAGAGCCATGCGTGTGTGTGTCTCTCAGAGTCCCCGTGTCCCTCGGGGTGGCTGGGGCCCTGAGTCAGATCGATGCCGCTGAATGGCAGCCCAAAAAGGGACAGGTTGGAGAGGTGGGTGGGGTGGCGGGGGGGGGGGGGGGGGGGGGGTATGTCAGTTCAGACTGAGGCAGAGAATAGGGAGACGAGAGAGAGAGAGAGAGAGAGAGAGAGAGAGAGAGAGAGAGAATAGGGAGACGAGAGAGAGAGAGAGAGAGAGAGAATAGGGAGAGGAGAGAGTGAGAGAGAGAGAGAGAGAGAGAGTGAGAGACAGACACAGACAGAGAGAGAGAGATCCTTCCTCGATCGTCAGTCTGGAGGTCTATCTATTGCTCCCCATCTTGACCCCCCGTTTCTTTCCTCGTACACGCCGACAAACTGACCAAATAAAATGAATAAAAAAGAGAAGAAGAAGAAGAAGAAGAAGAAGAAGAAGAAGAAGAAGAAGAAGAAGAAGAAGAAAAATCAATATCAATATGTGAATGACTGGGCATGCCCAGCGTGGTAGTGACCCTGTAACCCCCGTCAGACGCAGCGATAAGGGGAGCAGAAAGAAGCCGTTGTTTGGGGTATTTTTTTTCTGGTGGTGAGTGACAGAAAGACGAGGGGGTTTGTATGGACATCAGTGAGTCACTTGACTGGCTGG
>JAOPHQ010006269.1:0-10000 GCA_030340625.1 Merluccius polli | reverse complement strand
GGTGGACCCCCCCCCCCCACCCACCCACCCAACTCCGCTCCATCTATCAAAATAGTCCCCTCGTTTATTTTTTTCGTCCTTTTTTTTTCTCTCACAAGCACTGCCAAGCAATTAGAGGCGGCGTGCAAAAACACAACAACTGCCAGCCGCTAATTAAAACTTCACCTCCCCCCTCCGATAACCTGACCGCAGACACACAACAGCCACAGAGAACACTCATTGCTGGAGTATTTTTCTTAACGGCTCGGCAGTCTGTCAGTTTATTCACATTCACATTTTCCAACTCCCCCCCCCCTCCCCCCCCACGCCCACTCCGCTGCAACATCTTTTGAGTGATGTAATCGCCGGTTTAACTCCGGCGTGACACGCTCCTGTGTCCCTCCGTTATGTGTTCAAGTGGAGCGGTGACGCGCATATATAAAAGGCATTATCGCTGCGCGCGGTGGTGGCGGTGGTGGTGGTGGTGGTGGTGGTGGGGGGGTTGGGAAGTCGCAATCAGCCTGAGCAAGCCCTAGCAACGCGTCGTCGTGGTCGCACAACATCTGCGTACGTCAAATCCATACCTTTTCCTTCCTCTCGATGTCGAAACATCGCAAGCTAAACCAATCCTGTGGATGAGCGACTCGTGGGCTAAACCTGAGACGAGGCGGCGGCGGGAGCTAGCGTTGCAGGAGACATTCTATCAGATGGCGGGTGTATATTCGGATAGTTACTGAATCGATTAGATTAGGTTGTCACTAGTGTTTAACGGGAGTCGGGGTTGGGGGGGGGGGGGGGCGGCGGGGTATATGTGTAAAGCATGGGCCCCCGGGTGTCATCGCACAAGCTGCTTCACGTCGTCACACGTGACACAATTAAAAAAAAAACAATTTAAAAAATCCTCTCTCTCGTATGTGCTTTAATGGGGTGAAGGAGAGCGTGCAAGAGTGCTACTGAGTGATGATGATGAAAAGTTACTGGAAATGGCAAATAAATATATATATATTTATAAATATATATATATGTATATTAGGGGTGAAACGGTTCACACAACTCACAGTTCGGTGTGATGCGGTACGGCGGTGTCACGGTTCGGTACGGTTCGGATACATCGACAATATAAATGCCTGAACACTTTTCATTTGTATTTAGATTTTCCATTTTTTATTATAGCAGTAAACCACATGGATAGCGTGGCTTCCAGCAGCATATGGAAACATAAACAAAACACTCGTGCCTGCTTTATAACATAACAAACACAACTTTTTAACCAAGATTTTATCTCCCAGTCTGCCGTAATGAGCCGTTACAGTCAGGTAGCTCTGTAACTCTGTAACACTAGAACTGTCTGTCGTTGGCGCAAGAGACGGCTTTTTTCTTTCTTTTGTTTTGTTGTGTAAGGCAGGTATTACCGTCGGGCAAAAAGTGTATCGCGGGACAAGCACTTTACATTTTTTTACTAGCTACAATAACTGATTCGTGTATTGTTCGGTTCGCAGTGCGTACCGATCCGTGCGACCCCATACCATGAAGTTCAATACGCATACACGTACCGTTTTATGTGTGTAGACACCATTATCGTTCTTACAAAGCAACGTCGGTCTGTCATTATCTTGAATGACCAAGAATTTGAATCTTGATTGTTAAATACATTTTTTAGAAAACATACAACACCAGTTCTAGATTTCTATACCAAAAATGTACCAAAAACAATCTTTGTATTATTTAATTTGTTATTTATCGGAAGATTGGTTATGCTGTTAATGAGCAGTAGTGGTCTGGATGGTGATGGTTTGTTTTCAGCCACAGGATGAGATCTTTGAGACTTTCTTGACAATGAAGAAGCTTTTGCTCCTGAGGGGACAGGCGGCTGACACGGGTAGGAGAGAAATCAACATCAATAAACTTTCATCAAGACTGTGGCGGAGTGTGGTGGCCCGGGCGACCATTCGATAAATAACTGTGGGCCATCGCTCAATTCAAAACTGGCCAGAGTAGGGTAGAATGGATTGAAGGAGGGAGACGATCAGTCCGGACACACAATACATTAGGAGGAAAAAAGGAGACTAGTTGGACTCTTAAAAAGGCAACGGAAAAACGTCCACTTACAATGTGAATCATTTACTACCGAGTCATTTAGCAGATGGTTTTACCCAAAGCGAATTACAGTGAATTCAATGGGGGGTTTTTTAGCAGGCAGGGGTTCGGCATCTTGCTCAAGGATGCCTACTTATAGGCTGCGGACATACAGTATATTAATACATCTGAAAATGGTCCTGATTCGTCATCTCAATTCTGGCGACTTTCACTTACGGACTGATATGAATTCAATAGTGCAATACACACACTTCACTCCCCTGTGTAGACACAGTTTACCAGGGGACCCAAACTCCTGGACACAGTGTTGTGACACACAGAGAGAGTGAGAGAGAGAGCGAGAGACAGAGAGAGAGACAGAGAGAGATGATAACGTGACAGGGCAGGTAGGGACCCCGATGGGGGCTTGGCCTCTGGGCGGGTGTGTGTATGGGTCAGCCTTAACGGGGCAGCCTTAACCATAATGGACTGCTTAATACCTGCACATTCACACCTACACTCATAACACAGAGAGACATTAGTCAGAGCAGGACACTGGGTCTCACCTGTCAGCCAGAGATAAACAATCTGCTGCACCCAGAGAGCTGGGTGCAGCAGGCTGGGCGGTCTGGAGGTGAAGAGGTTGGAGAGTTTTCGGTGGTCGAACCCAAGCGAACTCGATCCCACCGGATGGAAAGGCTGTAGACTAGCGCGTCAACGGACGTACTGTCAGAGCTCGCGCTCAGAGGCTGTTTGGGTTGTTAGCTCATTCCCCCTGATCGGCGTAGACACGACAGTGTTGTGCTACGTGTCGGTCGGGTTAGGGAGGGCGGCGGGGGGGCAATCGTCGCCTGTGTGCTAAATGATGTCGCGCGGGACCAAGCCTTTTATTGACTTGTGGTCCGAGCGCGAAGGCCAAGAGGGGACGTTGTGGAGCAATGAGACGACAGGCGATAATCAGAATCAACTTTTATTGTCATTGCGCAAGTACAATAAAATGTGATCTCTGCATTCAACCCATCACTGGCACGCTAGGAGCAGTGGGTGCCTTACGGTCAAGGGCACCGACGGGAGTATTTACCTAGCACGCATATCTTATGGTGTGGGAGGAAACCGGAGCACCTGGAGAAAACCCACGTGAACGCGGGGAAACATACAAACTCCACACAGAAATGTCCCCCCCTCCCCTGGGGTTCGAACCCAGGACCTTCTTGCTGTGAGGCACTGAGGCAGCAGTGCTAACCACTGTGCCACCGCGCCACCAACCCAAAGCAACATGGGAATAATTTGGTATTCCTAAATACAATTAAGAGATGAATTCCTTACGAATTGGCAAAAGGAGGATAAATGGCCGACGGACCTCTGACGCTTCAGCCGCATCCAGCGCCTATTCTAAGGAAGGCCTGTGATAGAAGCACGTTGGCTCAATAATCATTCACACCAGACAAGAGGAAGAGGAGCTCTTTCCCACTCTCGTTTCTTTCTTTTTTTTTTAAGTATACACTTTATTAGCCAGCGGTCATTTGCTGGCTATGACTTCCACGCGGAGCTGAGACCGTGACCCACCTGGTGCCCTGGCTGCCTGGCTTGGTGTACCCTTCCACGGCGCCCTCCCACACGCTGTTGGCCATGGTGTTGCCGACGGCCGTCATCACCATGCTGAGCTCCACCGGCCAGTCGTCCAGGTCCAGGGAGCGCACGCGGGACAGGTGGGTGCCCAGGTTGCGGTGGATCCCCGAGCAGGCGATGCAGATCAGAGCGCCCAGGTTCAGGCTAGCCCAGTCCGGGTCTGCGAGGAGGAGGGAGGGTAAGGGAGAGATTAGAACTAAAAAAACAAGCAAACCGGTAGGATAGGGTAGTGGCTAGGGTGCATGACTCCCAGCCGAAAGGTACTGGATTTGAACCCCAAATGTCCGCAGCGTAAACTTGAAGGCATCCTTGCGCGAGATGCGAAACTTCTCCTTAAAATACATGTATCTGAATTATTTGGATAAAAGTGTCTGCTAAATGACTCAGTATTAATGCTCATAGCAATAATTAATAGCGACAAACAACATATATGAAAAATAACTAGAGATGTGATTATACAGCAACATGTTAGAGAGGTTATTGACCAGAAAACCTCCGTTCATGTACAGATTATAATAATACATGAAAACGTTAATTTATTCCAGTGCATGGTAAAGTGGTTTTAGTTTTTTACTTCCTGGGCAACAGAGTGTGTTTCTACACACACAATACTATGATTAGGGTCATTAGCTTGACACATTGACATGCACTCCAGTAATGTAACAACAGGGAAACCTCTGCTTAAGGAGTGGTCCCACATTGGTAATTATTGGGTCAGGATTATGTAGCCAATTCATTTATTGTACCACTTATGAGGGCAAATCTATCTCCTGGTCATGACGTAAAAAAAAACGAAAGCCAAAAATACATGACTAAGCATGTGAATACACTGATGAAAAAAAAAGTTTAGTGGTAAAATTAATCTGTCATTTTTTCCCAAACAGGAATAAGTAGATTAAAATAAATTACCCAATGGGGTTTACAGGAGCACTCTTAAAAACCAGAAATCAACTAAAACATTAAGGTGGATGTATGTGATTGTGCTCCACGCTAAGTATTTAAAAAAAACTTACTGGGCGCGTCGCAGTCCACACAGAAGCTGTTCCCCCTCACGTTCCTGATGGACTGGATGGTCAGCGCATCGCTCTGGCTGCCTAACCGAGACTGCAAGAAATTCACAAGAAAACAATAACTCACTAAAGGGCCGATTACAAGGTCTAAGACAGGGACACAAGATCACAGGTGCTTACAAATGGATCCATAACCCGACGTGAGATGAATAGAGTGGCATTTTCACACGAAAGGGGGGGGGGGGGGGGGGTTGCTTGGAGAAAGAGAGAGAGAGAGAGAGAGAGAGGAGAGGAAGACAGAGCAGGCAGATGAATATGAAAATGAAGCGCCGATTCCCCAGTGTGCTGACACAAGCTGTGTTCAATCTCTGATGTCTGTCACTTCTAATAAGCCATCCCCCTGCAACACCGCACCTGTCTGGCAAACCCACCACATCTGACAGCCTCCGCCAGGGCGGGAAGTGAACGACGGAGTGGAGGTGGAGGGGGGAGATGGGTTGAGAGAGGGGAGATATGTAAATGAGGCCCGCAGGACTGTATGATGTAGGTTGCGGTGGGAGGGTTAAACTACAGATATGTCACACACACACACATTTGCTCCCGACGCTTATCTGACGGTGGGTTTGTTGTCGTGCGTGTGTGTGTGTGTGTGTTTTCTGTGTGGCAACCCCCACCTTGTTCTTCATGCTCTCGCAGGACTGCAGGCTGGCGAAGATCTGGCTCTCGATGGCCTGCACCCACAGCTCCCGCTCCTCGTAGGTGGACGCCTCGAAGTTCCACGTCTGACCCGTCAGCGACACGATCACAAACTCAAAGGAGTCTTCTTGCTCTGGAGAAAAGAAACAACAAATAGGGGGTGGTTTTTAAAAATGAACAAACACAAAAAAGTAACCGTGTAATGAAATAATAATTACCAAAAAGTCCATATCTTCTGTATATTTTTTGGATAGATGGCGTTTACAAGAGACATTATTAGAGACATCATTATTAAAAAAGGCCTTAAAAAAATAACAAAAGAATATGACAATAATATTAAATATCCTAGCATATCAGCAACTTCCAATGAGATCTTCTCTTAAAGATGCTGTTGTTTGTCTACATATCTAGTACTAATCAGTATGAGCTTAGGGACTCCATGGTAATATGAAAACAGGCTTAGTGAACGGTAAACAGACATGGGGGATGTATCCAGTCACAGCTGGGATCCCATATTAACAAAGTTGCCAGGCAACACCGGACCCCAGAGTCCCACCACTTCAAGTAACACAAGCATATAATCACCATTATCACTTTAACCTCTTCTGGGGAAGGCTACCTCATACATGCTGAAAGGTGTTATTCTTTTTCATTCATATATATATATATATATATATATATATATATATATATATATATATATATATATACAGTATATATATATATATATATATATATATATATATATATATATATATATATATATATATATATATATATATATATATATCATATTTGTAAAGAGTAATATACCAAATACCAATTCCAAAATATAGTTTGATAATATTTGTGATATGATGCAGGATTCTGACCTAATAACCAATGCTAGCATTAGTTTAGAAATCCCCCCAATTAACCTCCAAAATATATTCTCACATATTGTGGTCAGGTTTCATTTTCACATTGTCGAGTTACAACTCTTCTGTCAAGCTTTTTAATTAACAACCAAATCAAAACAAAACAATATCAACAGCAAGGCGACTTTATTCTATTCTATTTTTTACAAATGATTTCAGTGACTCCTCCTCTCCCTTGACACCTCCATTGAACTCTGTGCACTGTGTGCGACGGGATGGTTGCTATAATTAACTTCCCGATTAAGCAAGGCTTATGAAAATGTAACCTGTCATTTTGCGCGAGAGGTCTGACACAACATATGCTGGAACACATGTCAAAAAGCCTCCGTTGTGCGGGAGCAATTTATTATTCCTGTACAGTACAATGTGACTGATGTAACATCTCTGGTCCCCGCACATGCTCCAGCTCATAGCCCAAACGATTTGTAATTACCTAATTATGTCTATGCAAATAGCGGGCTGATTTGCATAAACCATGGTAGGAGGGCCAGAGCTAAGTAGGCACGGGGGGAATGGTTTCCTCCTACATAGCTTTCACTCACGGCGTACTGGGAGCTGTATTGTAATAAACTATTACGGATGCTCTTTAATAATTAAAATTAGTGATCGATAAGGGTTACCGTGTGTCATGTTTGTTAAATCCAGAAAGGAAACACTTACGAGAAAATCACATCATCCATCGTCAAACAATATCATCATGAGCAATTATCCTATCATCATTAGCAATATTAACATGAGCAATCAACACATCCTATTTATTAGCAATCAAGTCCTAACCTGGGCAAAATGTACATTTAACTGCCGAAATTCGTCGACTTGTTGTTGTGTGATGAAATACTGCCCCACTTCACAGCGTTGCCGAACAATAACGACGGCCAATGACAGAATTTATATTCACACCGAGCTAGTTTGATATTTATAAATCAATAAACCCTCCCCCCCCCCTCTCCTCATGGGTAGGAGCGAGGATGCTGCGCGGTGACAGATCCCTGACGGACACTACACTAATGTAGCAATCCCTCCGCTCTGGTGGAGGGCCAGCTCTTCAGGGGGAAAGCAATAATCCAATTAGCTCGACACCAACTTCAATTATCTGATTTAGTTTGTGCAATCGACTACAGGTCACAGGGAATCAATAGAGAACTAGGAAAATCTCTGTATTTGGAGTTGCCCGGTGAAGTCTTCTTTAAGCAGGAGGGCCATTTCCAGGCACAAGTTGGAATTTAATTACTGTGACGGCGGGGGATAATGGCCGTTGGTTAAGGACGAGATTTAAGTGAGGAGTAAAATTGTCAGAAATGAAAAGAATTAAGGCCGAAAAACAATTCAACTCGTAATGGTCTTTATTTTTGTTCTTTGTTTCCGTACGGTTCATAAAAGCCGGTTCCTTTAAAGCACATTCTACAGAATATCAACTTTCACGCTCAAGTGTCTTCCATGCTCAAATGTTCCTCCGACTCCAATGTTGTAACACGTGTAATTTTCTTTTTATAAACCTGAACAAAGCTAATTATTCTGTTGACTGGTCAGGCAACAAATTGGAGGCATTAAAACACTTTCATTATGGAGATTAAAAAAGCACTGGATGGCTGCGTTCTTAAACTGATGATTATACATGGCAAAACAAATCTAATTTTCCATGCATGGAAATTCCCATGGAAGCCAAACTGTACTCACTAAGGAGGACAGTGGATCGTATGAGGTAACAGCCCTTTGTGTTTGGTGTGTTTCTTTGACTTCACTCACGATGGCAAAGCCTTGTCGTCTAATGCAGACAGAGTCACATCATATTCATTCATTCATAGCGGCTAATGTGACGCCGCCACGTTTACTGACACGTGAGGAAGAAGCCAATAGACCCTTTTCACAGAGGTGTCATCGTAGGACAAACACCGGTGTTGCTCAAAACACTTATTATGGGTCTGCTACATTTATGTATCAGGGCACATGGTCCATGGCCAATGTGGGATATCTCCACTAGCGTAGTCTACTACCCGTGTCCTGGTAGATACAAAGAGCAGACCCAGAATTAGCATTGTGAGTGACACCCGTTTTTGTCCTACGATGACGGCTCTGGGGAAAGGGGCTATCTAGTCATATCCAGACAAAAATGCCTGGATATGACTACTATCACTACAGCCCGACAGTAAGCTATGCTGAGGATCATAATGGGTCAACAGAGTACGCGACGTCGGCAGTTAGCGCTACTGATTAGCGTGTCACATTAGCGTTAGCATAGCCCCCTTCCACTTCCCAACCAGATAGGAAATGCTCAACACTATTACATTTAATTACCATGGTAACCATAGTGAGTGGACATAGAGGCCATTTAAAGGCAATACACGCAAACTGTGCATAATGATAACATGATTTGCTTTAGTTAACATTAACACAAAAAATAAATTATCATGGATTAGCCATTAAATTGCATAGAGACGGACAGACCCCAGCTAGAGAAATAAGTATTCACCAGCTAATTCCTATCTTCTATAAGCGCAAATTTGGCGCCACAATGACCATCCTATAGGCTATGTAAATAAAAACATGGGGTCTGAAAAAAAGACAAATCTGGAATAAAACTAAATAACCAAAATAAATCAACACAAGAGATTCAATTATAGCCAACATCAAATGGATTTTGATTCAATCCAACTGAACCAGAGCAGAAACCGGAGGAAGGATGGAAAGCAGGGGGAACCCAGGACTATCACTCTATCTGGTGTGGTGTTGTGTGTGTGTGTGTGTGTGTGTGTGTGTGTGTGTGTGTGTGTGTGTGTGTGTGTGTGTGTGTGTGTGTGTGTGTGTGTGTGCGCGCGTCACGCAGCAGATGTGGCAGCGAGGACCTCGGCACCAGATTGGTACCTCTGGGGTCTTTGGGGTGCTGAACCCAGCTGGGCTGTCTGTATGGCAGGAAGCAAGCAGAGACTATACTCTACACCATACTGTCTGAGCGTTTCACACTCTGGAGATTCAAACCATGGCTGAGGAAAGGACATGGGGACACTTTCAGAGCCTTAAGGACACGTGTGTGCCCGCGTGTGTACGACGCATGCGTGCGTGCATGTGTGTGTGTGCGTGTGTCTGCGTTTGAGAACAGTACCATGGGCCGAGGAGGACGCGTCAAAAGGTGAGCTATTGTTTTGGTTTCGAGGAAGTGTTTTGCGTTTGCGACTCGGTGCCGTCTTCTCGATGTTTCCCGTGCGTCGGCCCTCCTGCGTACGCACGCACGCGTCAGCCAGTCACTTAAAGAAGTGCTCGCCGTTCCCGTGAATTAACGAGCAGTTGGGAAGAACAGGCCAAGGCGGTGCCATCTGTAAATGTCACAGGCACTGCTTGCTCATTTTACACATCATTAAAGCCAATATTCCTAACCTGTATCAGAGCAATCAGGAGCAGGCCATTACTGCCACAGGAGCCCCGGGGGAACCACAGCCCAACTCAGAACGGGAGAGCGAGAGAGAGCGAGAACCACACTCTTTATCTCCCCGACACACATCCAGGACCGCACACACACCCACCACACACACCCACCCACAGACACACACACACACACACACACACACACACCCACACACAGCCTCTCGCTACTACATTTGTAAATATGAAGGCAACTACATGCACAAGGACACAAATAATGTCGCACCAACACACTCACGCACGCGCACACACACACACACACACACACACACACAA